>KV751366.1:765112-847868 GCA_001698575.1 Mola mola | reverse complement strand
GCAGATGATTATCAGATAATTGGGGGTAACGTGTCGGTTGGATACGTGTTCTTTTTCAGGCTACTTTTGTAGAGAAGCCTGGGAAATACTGTGTTTCGTTAGAGTTTCTTTCTGCAGGTGCAGAAGTCTGGATGACAAGCAGTCAGAAAAAATGCTTCCGTTGGTGAATGACCTTTAAATCCACCTGCCACGGTGCTGTTTCCCGGCCCGCCGGCTCGTCTGCAGCCTGGCGGAACGGGAAGCCGAGCGAGGAGAAAGGAGTCAGGTCCCCCTCGGCTCCGGGCGAGTCAACACTGGAAGTCACAGCCGCTGATTCCTCACACTGCCGAGTGGGAAAACCAGGCCAACGTCACAAAACGATGACTGTTTCACGCCGAACCGTGTGTGAGGAGGAAAAACCTTTAATGTTACGCTGGACGAATCGCAAGCCGAGGAGCTTGCTGACATTGTGACCTGTGAGATGTTAAACGTGTCCACATGTCGTCCTGTTTTTACTAATGATCTACTAATGATCCGTAGCTGTAAATTTGACCCAGTTGGTCGTGATAAAACCGGGCTGAGTTGTGTTGAGCTCGTATGAAAGTAGGTGTTTCCCAGAGATGCTCACTGCGACTTCACCTGAACCGTAGATCTGAGAACAAACTGTCCAGGAGGTGTCTACAGCCCCTAAATCCCCTGCGGATGCACAGATTTATGGTCGACTGGTGTCTGTGTGTCATCAATTGGGTGGAATTCACCGATTCCAGCATCACACCTGCTGGGTCTCAATAACTCAATATTCCTCCACCTGGCTGCAGCTTTAAAGACCCCCTCTGGTGAAAATCCCCCAAAACAAATCCTGACAGCCCTCCTCGATGCAGAAATCCTGAGGAACCAATCCTGGTGTCTTGTGGGGGCGGAGCTTAGTGTTTTTCATTCAGAGGATCTCTTTGTCTGGGAAATTCTTACTTTAAACATCTGTTTCAGACGAGAATTTGCTGAACTCTATACTGACTGAGAGGACAGAGACATGAATTCACACAACTTTTGGACAAAGAAGATCTATCTATAATTTTTGCCTAATCCCATGACCAAAGGGGAACCTGCAGATTAAATGTTACATCCATTTCATCAACGGGAAAAAAGTTACGCTAACCTTCAGGGAAAGTGCGTTATGTGGCTTAAACAGCACGGCGGATGGTCAGAGTTTATATATGCTGACTTTCATTGAGCATCGAAGTTCATTGAAAAAAACCCTCCATGTACACAGAAACGTTATAATTCAGAGCGTGAGCGTGATGAAGAGTCTGGGGCTGTGTACCAGTTCTTTTGTAGGTCTGACATGATGGAAGAAATCTTTCTGTTCCAACATCACCATCTAAAGATCCAAGCAGGATAATTCAGCATTTCTGCAGCTTTGACTTGGAAACCCGTCCGAGTGACCCTGACACGCGTGATAATATAATAACACGACCGAATCCGCTTCAGAGCGACACGACATATATTAAAACGTGACAACTACGTGGCATGTTGGGAAACTGCCATCTGCACTGATCCTGTGAGCCAGCGAGCTGCTGTAAATGTAATCAGTGTGGAGAACAGGGGGCCTGGAAGGCAACACGCCGCCAGGCTGAGTCTGCCCAAACAATGCTGACACCCATCGATTTTTAACTGTCCGTATCGGACAGGTGTCGTTTGGAGACGGTTCAGAAGCATAAAAACACACAGACGCCAACGGATCGATGTCATTTCAGAGGAACTTCATCTACAGCGGCAAACACAAAGCCGGAAAAGGAAAAGAACAAAACGAGGGGACATAAAACGGACAAGACAAGGAAATCTTAACACATGCAGCAGCCCGTTAAACTTTAAGAACATTACTGTGCTGAACCTTTTCACGTTTCATGAGTTGGACCAAATTTTCTGTAACCACCAACAGGCTGAATGCTAATTTAATTCCAAAAACCACATATTTCAAAGTATTTACTCAGTGTCAATATGTGACTGTTAACTTTCTGCGGCCTCCCAAGTGCAGCAGTGACTCAGGACTGATACAGATTTTAAAACAGTCGTCTGCTCTGCGTCAGCGAGTTCAAACGGCAACACACACAGTTGAAATGTCAGAATTCAGCTGCAGAGGAAGGTGATGTTTCACCACAGCAAAAACAATTCTAACAGATCTCAGAATAATTCCCGACAGCTCCAAGTGGACCATTAAAATTCGGGGAGTTGAGCCGACATTTCGATCAAAGTAGTGTATAATTAATGTGTTATGAATTTTCAAATTTTAAAAATGTAACAATCGCTGCAGCGCAACCATCTGGCACGCAGAGACAGATGAGGGGCGTCCGGCTAACGACGGCGTCTGTGTGCAAAATCTGGTAAATGTTCACAGGCAGGGAAGCGGAGTTCCAAAAGAGAAGAAGAAGAATTCCAAGGGTGTTGGAAGTTGTTTGTCTTAATTCTGGTGTACACCAGAAGAATGATGGATGTTAAAACTCATAACCTACATTAAAAAGAGATAATTACAGTAAGAAATGGGCAGATCAAATATAATAAATAAAGAACTGATGTGAACACAAAGAGCTCTGTGTACAGAAACACTAACTACAAGAACAGAAGGTTGAAATAAGGCCACGAATCGACTGGCGACAGCTGCTCCTAGGAAACACGGCGGGAACGAGCCGACAAACTGCAGATTGCTCTTCTAAAGCCCTTTAGAGGGAAGCAGCCCTTCAACAGAGCGAAGAGTCTCTTTAGCTGAACTGTGTTTGCCGATCCAGCAGTAAATTCTCCCTGAGAGGAGACGCCTGCAGCTGCAGCTCTCTGCACGAAGGGCCCACATTCTGTAGTGTCGGGTCGATGATTACAGACAAACTGCTGTCGGACACTGAAACCGCCGGAGAAAATTAACCCTCGGGCTTGAAGAACACCACACTGACGGAGTCATTCAGGCTGCCGTTTGATCCAACAGCTCTCACCTTGGTTCATTGTATCTAAAGTTACATTTATGGTCGCTCACAAAACCAGTCTTGCTGAGATATTCAGAATTAACTTGGCTGATGACGCGGATACCTGACAGGAGAGTCATGATATTGACCTGAAAACTGTCCTGGAGGTCCAGGAGGAACCAGGAGCCTCATGGGTGAGCAACAGAAGCAGCCACTTGTTTGAAGTTTGCGACCTTTTGGTGTTTCTCTCTCACTCTTGTCACATCGTGTGGATTTTGCCTCCATCTGATCCTCAAACTCTGGCTGACATCTGGACGGTTGACCACAGATTGAATCGACGCTTGTTGATCAGAGACACACTTTGGTAAACAAAATGGACGTGTATTGTTATAGCACCTTTTAAGTCTACTTGGTCCTTCAAAGTCAAAATCACATTCACCCAATCGGACATGAGTTGAAGTGTAGTATCATCGATGGTGAGTTACCATTCAAACACCGATGACACAACGTGGCTTTGGTATCGGGCCCAGGGACACTTTGACCCTGTTGACTGGAGGGGTTGGAAATTGAAACGCCGATCCTCCGACCCGTTTTCTGATCACAGTCCATTGAGCGGGTCACATTTGTCCCAATCACATGAGGGAGAGCTGAGAGTGTAAATGGTAGCAGTCTGGAAGAGAAAGTGTTTGGGAGATTGGCATTTAGCATGCTAGCTAATGTTAGCGTCGTTCAAGAGCCGCTCGAGACGTTTAGGATCATTTACAACAAAGCTGCTTGGTTTGCTTTAAACGAACTCGGGTACATTTTCTCACACCATTCCGGTGCGTTTCAGCCAGCGCAAAACCTCGATCAAACTCAGTCAACTCTGGTCCACCTGAAAACAGGGGCCACAGTTCACTCCCAGGGTGGTTTGAGGGGTGAAAGCAAAGCAGACCAAGTGGTACTGATAGGATGTGGACCAAAATATGTACATAATGGGTAAAAGGAGGCAAGAAAAAAAACAGCGAGTGGAGCAATCAGTAAAAACGACCTCCTATCAGATCCGTGAACCAAATGATTGTGAGCCGAGCTTCGGTACCGACCGATGCCCCAGATCAGATTCTGAGTGTTTGGATTGAATCGGCCAGATGTTCCCGTGGCTGATGAAAGTTTTCGTGACGGGAATGTAACGGAACTGTCGGAACAGCTGGAGCCTCCACCCTGAGCCTGTTTCAGCCCCGCCTCGTTCTGCTCGAGCTCTCTGGGACCAGGACAAAAATAGAGGTGCTGCTATTGAAAGTGAAGTGAGAAAATGGAGTGATGAATAAATCAGCTCGGAGAGAGAGAGAGAGAGAGAGAGAATGCATTAGCTACAGAATGAGGTACTGAGCGGACGCCAGTAAACACGAGAGCGTGTCCAACATTTCAGGGATTTAGTCGGCAGAGTCAAACTGACGGAGGACTTCTGGGATTTCCACTAAATGTACGAAAAGAGACAAAGAGTCACGCAGGAACTGGACTACAGAACCACCGTAACCTGAAATGTTCCCCGTAAAAAGAACGCAGGTCATCAAAAATTCAGGTTCCGTCTGCTGCTGGCTTCATTTCACTGCAAATAGGTGAAACGGGTCTACGGGACAAAACACAACTCCTCACTCAGGAGGAGGAGAAAGACTCAGCCAGAAATAAAACGTACATTTATGTGTTTCCGTCCATTAACGTTATGTGTTAGTTCATCAAGACAGCCAGCAAGGGGCAAACTTTCCAGGTCAGGTCAGGTGTCATTTTACCACAGAAGAAGAAGCAGCACCTTGATGAGAGTAACGAACTGAACAAACAGGAAGAAAAACGCACCAACAAATAGCACAATGGACGAGGAAACAGTAAAAAACTACAGAAACTTGCTTTTAATCTGCCGCCGGCGTCGCTTCTCACCTGCAGCAGAAGACAGACGATTGGGACACATTTAGGTCATGTGATCTCTGGACATCGTCACGTGTTTGTTTCTTCTGTTTACATTGCACTTCTTCACATTTACCTTTTACTTCCTGTTTTATTTTGAAAGTTTTGCCCCTTTTGTCCTTCCGCCGTTTGTTTCAGCTGTTTCCTCGTGGATTTCTGGTGTTTCTCAGTATCTAAGTGGTTTCCCTGGATTTTGTGCTGTTTTCTGATTGGCTGGTTATTCGGGGGGTTTTCTGATCCAGGCCTGCCCTCAACTTGTGATTTTGTCTAAATTAAATAAATATGACATCTTTCCAGTGTGTTGAATCGTGATGGTTGGACCTCTGCTACAAACTTGGTACGTAAACCGGATTTTCCCTCAGCGGCCAATAAAACCTGAGTGAGCGAGCAGCTGCAGATGGACTAACGCAGCTTCTGTCCTCTCCTGGAATCAGCTCAGACCGGTCCAGACGATGGTACGCTCCAGGCTCCAAGTGAAGCGCCAACAGTTCCTAGGACACGCCCGCACGGTCCTGACAGCAGCTGGGTCAGGTGACGAGGAACGCAACCGCGCTACTGAAACACGGCAACAAGTGCAGAGAGCGGAGAGGACGGAGGAGGAGGAGAGAGGTAGGGTACGTACGCTGTAAACACACACACAGCTCACACACTTCACACACTCTTCAGACGGCCGCCATGCTGTTTATTTGTTGGTTGATGTCACAAATAAAGATGTGTGTTTCTTCTGCTCTCTTCCCATCATCACCACAATGAGTCATTTTATGTGGACTCAAACGCTGAGCTGAAGCCAGCGGCCATATGGCTACCAGAGAGTGTGTGTGTGCGTGTGTGCGTGATGATAAGGATGTCCAAATGAAATTTTATGGCTTAATGTTCCGTCCAGTTTGGCACTAATAATATCAGGTCTTATTAATTCCCCTGATAGAGAGGAAGAGGAGAAAAGAGGAAGAGAAAATGTGGAAGACATGAAGAGATGGAGGGATACACGTAAAAGAGAAATGTGATTGGAGGAGAGAGAGAGGGAGCGGTGGAGCAGAGCAGCGGAGGAGAAGTGTTGTGTTGGTGGTCACCATGACAACCAGCTTGAGTATTAAAGCTGACTACACAAATTACACTCGCAGAGTCTGACTGACTCTGTCGCCCACACAGGTGACTCGACTCGCTCAGACAGGTGATTCGCTCCAGCTGGTTAAATGAAAATATCGTCGACTGACGCCAAACTTGAAACATCAGTAAATATGATGTAAACAGGAAGTAGAACAGTACACCATGTAGAGCGTGAAACACGTGGCGATGAATCCGTGACACGTGACAGGAAATAAAATATGCGTACTCGACTGTTGCCCTCGCCATCCCACAGTGACCTGCCTTTATCACACATGTCGTGTCTCTGCTCACTGTTGAGACGAACGGTCACATTCAATACGATAAACAGCCCCGCTGGTTGTTTACGCTGAGGTTCCGCTCCTTTTCTCTCCCTAATGTAAGAGCAAAGCCCAGCGTGTTTAGGCTGATGCTACGCTAAACAGTTATCACAGATATCTTCTGACCAGGAGAGGGCGCTACAGTCTTCCACTCCTCACAGCAGGAGCAGGCGGGGATCATCTACATGAGAGCTGAACAAAAGTCACGTCAAAACATCTGGACGGCCCCCTTGTGGTCAGCTGGAGAACAGTTCTCCTTCTCCCCGTCCATGTCAGCGGATGGGTCAAAATAATAACTCAATATCAAATAAATGTTGCCCAAAGATGGTTTCTGTCATTTGGGGTTGTCAGTTTGGTTTAAATTTGGTATTTGATGATATAAAAAGGGGGCAGGAACTGAAAACTGCAGCGCCACATTCTGATCACCGGCTCCAAATGTCACCAAAACAAGACAAGCGTTCATATCCCAGATATTATGGCTTCATTTTGGTACAGTGGGAGGAAGATTGTAAGGTGTGGCGGCCATCTTTGTTTAGGTCAGTAGTACAGCCTCACGGAGAATCTCTGTAACTGTCACAACAGTCCAGAGTTTTTTCATCACTGGATCTGTTTCCATGTTTACTTAATCACACAACCTGCAGCCGTCCTGCTGCGCTGAGATCTCGACGCCAATCACACTTTAATGACCCCCCGCGGCGGGTGTGTGTGCGCCTCTCTCTCTCTCTCTCTCTCTCTCTCTCTCTATTAAATGTACCGTCAACACACATGTTGGGCAATTACAGCCTCAAACGCACACACACAGATATAATTACTGCTGTCAGCTGAACCTCAACAGGCCACTTCTGAGCCAGATTTTAGCCCCGCCTCATCACGTACCATCACTTAGCAGCGACTGTGAGGGGCCGCCTCCGGTCGGAACCGACAGCAAGTTAGAGAAGGACGAGGAAAAGATGAGTGCGTCCCGTCAGGAAGTTGCAGAGCAAGCGAGGAAAGTAAACGAGTGAACGACAGTCTCCTCTGAAGGAAGGGAAGGAGGTGAGGGGAGGAAGGAAGCACTCACTCCGTCCATGCACTCTGGATGAACGGCGCCCCCTGTGGCCACCGGCCTCATTACAACACCAGAAAAACACCAGTCCTCAACAACACGACTACTTTCTCTCTCTGGTGCGTTGCCATGTCTCTCGCCCCTCCGTGCCGGTACGCTGGCAGGCGCCTTCTCACCCCTTTCCATTCTGGTTCTGGCCCTCTGGGGAGCGTGAAGGTTCCATTGGAGGGGACACACGTCCCCGCTGGGATTCAAGGAAATGTGACTGGAAAAATCAGGGACAAGCTATTTTAAAACGCCGCTGAATGAGGCGTTTTTTTGAAGGCGCTGGACAGTCATCTGCTACAGATCAATCAGCAGCATCTAGTTATAGCATCAACGACCAGTTGAAACCAAACCAATCCAAAAAACATGCGGCGATGCAGTTCAGTGGCACGATTTTCCCATCGGCTCTATGACGTGGTGGCGTCCTGCAGTGAGCGCATCGCCTCACTTCCTGTTGTTGTTGTGCAACAAACGCAGGTTAGCTGCTGTGTTGGAAAAGAGCTTTAGTGAGTCTCACCGTGGAAAGCTAATCATGAGCCTCCACAGCTAACCAGCTGGCAGCAGCAGCAGCAGGTAGGGGCGGAGAAATGTAGTTCCTCCCACTGGACACCAGGGGGATCTGAGGCTTTTATCAGACAAAATCTGTTTTCACTTTCACCTTCACAAAGAAGAGGAAAGGTGAATTTATTTTGATGTATTTCCGATTTTACTTCAGAGTTTGTTCATTCGGTACAGAAAACTTGAGCGATCAGTGAGGATCTGTAGCTGAAGTTAGCAGAGCGGCTGACTGATCTGATGTTTTACGGGTTGTTGGTTACGATCCGCAGCATTTCCTCCCCCACCGACACACCTCAGCAGCTCTGAGTGACCGTCACACTGGAACCCGACCTGGTCACCTCATCTCTGCGCAACTGAAGCAGAACGGGGCTCCAGGAAACGCTGCGGGTTTCTGGGTAAACCGTGACGCCACGCGGCACATAATCCCCCCCCCCGACGCTCAGAGCTGGAGCCGCTCTGTCGTTGGGATTTGGGTTATGAAACGTTCCAAGTGGGTCACCAGCTCATTACGCCTGAAACCGCTGTTTTTACGACTCGCACGCGTCTCTGTGAGGGGAAATCGATTTGAGGGGAGCGATTCTGCTGGAAAATAAGGTTTATATCTTCAAACAGCTTCGGTGTGTCACATAAAACAGCAGAGTTCAAGGGTCGCAGTTCAACAGCAACGGCTCAAAGTTTGGATTCTGTTTCTACTGAAGGCAACCGCCAGGACCAATTAGCTCGACCAGGACACCACATCACAGGACGCGACGCCGGAAATTAACCTCGTTTTCCTCCACTAACGCACTCACAATGTTGTCCACTTACATGGAGCAGATCGCTGCTTTTTCACTCCATAACTGAAGATTCTCTATAAAACTCGTTGACTTCCTGTCACTGATGCCGGCCGTCAGATACTGCAGGGGGCGCTGTTTGAGGAGGTCTATGAAAATGAAGCACAGATTGATTGTTGGCTTTCTGCTCCATGTTACCCGACAGTCTCATTTTGAGCAGATGGTTATCGGTGAAAAAGATTCAAGTTTTAGCCCATAAAATTTGGGGAAATATGACTTTAGTGCCATTCTGAAGATTTTTGGTTTTCGATGTTTAGATTTTGTAAATCTACGAGTAATACGTTGTAGTTTAACGAGAAAACAAGCAGGTCCTTGGACAGCCTCCATCCGTCCCTGGAATTTATCGTCCAGAGAGAAGCGATTTCCTCCGAGTCTGCTTAGTTCTGTCTTCAGGATAATCAGGGCTTTTGGAAAAAAATCACACTTTATTCTCACAACGTTTGAAACGTATTTCTCATGATGGCTTTTTTTTTTCCTGACAAACGTACCACTTTCTTCCATAAACCTGATTTTTGTTCCTACTGAAGCTTCTGTCTGAAGGATCCCAGAAGTCTCCCGACATAACAACTGACTGGACTTGGAGATAAAGTGATTTCTTTCTGAAAATGTGAGCACGTATTTCTCCTGTGCTCAGTCAGGCAGCGCGCACATGACGAATCTTACAGGATTCTCCTGCGTCTCTCTGGCCAGGTGGACACTGAAGGCAGAGCAGGACGGAGTTCACACATTTCCGAATATTCCCAAGCTGGCGAGGGAGAAAAGGTGAAACTGAGCAGCGGGAAGGAGGACAGGTTGAATGAAAGCCACGATGCAGCTGTGAACACACAAACTGAAGAGCTGGACGTGTCCTGACCCGGTCACATGACGCTGTGGGGTTCTGCGGTGTTTGTGAGCGCGTGCGTGAGTCTGACACACTAACCTTTCCGGCCGCCGTCAGGAGCGAGCCGCCGCTCCGGGGTGCGGGACTCATGCGGTGTCGGTGAGGGGAGCAGGTGTCCCGGACTGTCCTCCGGAGCTCCGGTCGGCGGAGTGAAGCGCTTCACGCACTCAGGGGGAGGGAGGAGGAGTGACGTGACATTATATGCGTGCGGTGAACGTGAGGGAATAAGCCCCTCCCCCTCCGTGTTAGCAGATGGACCAAGTACAAACTCACGTGAACTACTCTGAAATAACGTGGCCCTCTACTGGCTGGCTGCGATACAGTGCGAATCAGCTAGTGGGCCAAACCAATAACTCAAGTCAAATAAAAGTTTCCAAAGATGGTTTCTGTAATTTTAGGTTCTTATCACACTGATGTTTGTCCACATGTTCATTTTTATCACCAGTTCTCTTAGTTATTGATGATAATGGATGGACAGCTGAGGCAGGTGGGTGGGAACTAAAAAACCGCCACCACCAACCGATCCCGACTGTGAAGACTCCAGATGACGACTCAAGATGGCAGCACTCGTATGTGGATAGACCAGTAAGAGTCTGGGGCTCAGATCTGACATGACTCGTTAACCTTTCAGGGTCCAAAATATCCACCTGTCAATCAGACAGCAGCATGTAATAGATGGTTTAATACTTCCTGTCAGAGTGTTTTTGTGGGCGGGGCCTCGCTCATTATTGTACAAAAACAAAATTATGTGCTGATTTCCGTAAAACTGGGTCATATTATATGGAGAAAATAATTCCTGGTTTTCCATGTGATGTCCTCCGGCTGCTCCGAACTCTCGCTGGCTTAGAGACTTTGCCGTCACACAGTTGCTTCACTTGTTCCTGAAGTAACTGCTAACATGCTAACTGTTGCAAACTGTGCCAGGCTCAGGACAGAGACCGAACCAGGCCGGTTGGATGACAGTGATCCAGCTCACATTGGCAGTTCTGTTGGCAGACTCACTCTAAACTCGTTTAGAAAACCACCTTGTGGGAGGAACGTGAGTCACGTGAGGAAGACCTGGGGAATGGCCGCACCTTAGATATACTTCGGTCCCTTAACGACTAAACTACATTAACTGTCCGATAAAGTCGGCCAAAAGTTAGGCTGAGTCGTACAGGTAAGAGCCGTACAATGAATCAGGGAAGGTGACCCTTCTGACCCTGCTAACCCTGCTAACCCTGCTAGCCCCGAAGCTCGTCAGAGAAATAACGTGGAGGAGGTCTTCACAGAAAGTACAAAGACGAGCAGGACCTCGAATAAGGTGGCGAGCGACGTGTCGATGATAAAGTCGGACACGACGGAGCTGCAGAACACACTGAGAGCTTTGCTAACCCGGCTGGAAGAGGAAGAAAGTCTAATGTGGAGGATGGTTGGTTAGCGAACGATAACAGGGCTTTGAAACAGCGAGTGGAACAACTGTGGAGCAGAATCAAGAAGATCCTGGGTGATGGGACTGGGCCTACAGGAGGACGAGTGTGAGATTGAGAGGAAGAAGACAACCAACTGCCATGGTTGATGCTGGTGAAGTTCCCGAACCAGTGGGGGGACTGCACCCTTGCTACGGGGGCACCAGGTGAAACGCTGCACACCGGGCTAACTGGAGGTTCACATGGAAGGAAAAAAGATCCAGGAACCAGAGAAGGCTGACATCTTTGTTTGTAAAGATGTTCAAACCACGTGGAACAACTGACTGCGTGATGTAAATACGAAGGAGAGTGGAGCTTTATTTTGAAAGGTACGGCGGGGACGGGGACTCTCGGGCTCTGCCGTAACCGGACGGCTGGTGAGCTGAACAGAGGTCTACCCTCTACAGGAGTTCACGGACCAGAATCCATATGAAGCCGGAGAACTTCTTGTTTGGGGATACGGGCTGAGGGTTTTGTTTTTATTTTTCCGATGACAGGAATAAGGTTTTAATGTGTCGTGGTGGAAGAGTGGAAGGCAGCATGACAGATAAAGGTAGAAGGAAAAACAACGAGTAGTGGATACATCAATATAGTGTCGTGGGATATTAACGGCTGTAGGACACCAGATAGATGAAGCTCTAGAAATGAAACGGGACGGGTTGAAATTGTCTTTCATAATTCAATATCAAGCAAGACATGCAATTTAAATCTGCTTAATTTTGTTCTAAACCTATTCAAAAATCCTGACAAGACGGGTCCCAGTTGTAGAAGCACTTATTAATGGAGTTAAAGTGGTACTTTCTATCATATATGGTCCAAACAAAGAAAAC
Source organism: Mola mola (assembly GCA_001698575.1). Classification (NCBI taxonomy): domain Eukaryota; kingdom Metazoa; phylum Chordata; class Actinopteri; order Tetraodontiformes; family Molidae; genus Mola; species Mola mola. The sequence continues at coordinate 835,934 of KV751366.1, read as the reverse complement.
ACATCCTTTTTTCAACTAAATGCTGGGAAATACGGATGACCACATCCTCTGGGTCGGAGCAGAATCAGCACAGGAACGTCCCCTAGAGACAGAGCAGTAATACGTGCTCCACAGGAGGAACCGGGGTCGATGGAACAGGAGTCTTCTTGCCACTCTCCTACATCTTATTCACAAACAGATTTTTGTCTGGTTTCTGGTTGAAACCTGTTGGCCTGCTCATAGAACGAACACAGGAGTCACAGCAATAACAGATCAACACGCTAACAAAGCTAAAGTTGGGAGACGAACAATTTGCTGAAAGACTTGGTGGGGACACTGAAGCATTTTTGGGCATTACCAGAGGAACAGAGACTCTTTGGGATGCACTCGGGGCATTTATCAGGGAGAAATGTAGGGCTTGAAAAAATTATTGGAAAAGGAAATATGTCAACCGGAGACACCTTTGGCTGAGCAACACAACGAAGAAAATTTCAGGAAAATTTTGCAATTAAAATTTGAACTACATGAAATATCCAATAAAAAGGCAGAACATTCATTATTTAGGCTGAAGACACATTTCTATGAAAACAGGGAAAAAAACTGCGCGATTACTGAAACATCTGGATTCTAATATCACCACTATAGCAAATAGAAAAGATGATAAAGTAATTACATCAGCCGAGGAGATTAATGACGTTTTTAAATACTTTTATGGAGATTTGTACACGTCCATGTGCACAGCTAGTGATGAAGACCTGAAGTCTTTTTTCCAAAAGGTGGCGCTACCACAGCTTTGTCCAGAGGAAGAGGATAGTTTGGATGTCCCGTTAACAGAAGCTGAATGGAAAAATGCCCTCAAGTGTATGAAAACTGGGAAGTCACCTGGTGTAGATGACTTCCCAGCAGAGGATTATAGGACATGAAGAGATGTTGTCTGTCCATTTCTCTCACAGGGTAACAAGAAGGCTCACTGCCAGAGAGCTTCAACCAGACCATTACGTCACGATCCAGCCAATTACGGACCCACAGGCCCGATCAATGTTGTCCAAAACATTGGCACTGAGGTTAGATAAAATTATTCCCAAAGATCAGGTGGGATTTATAAAAATAGATCCTCGACTGATAACATGAGATCTACTACGGATGAATAGAACTAAGCCACAACCGTCCCATTCACAACCCCGGCAGCATGTGGACTTGATGGTTTCTGTAGATGGATAAGAGTTTTGTCCTAAAGCTGCAGTCTTTACAGGTAGACATGACTTTATTAATCCCCGCAGGGAAATTAATTCAGATTCATCAGTTATTGGGATAATATCTCGACAGAGTCGCTGTCTCAGTCCACGTTTGTTCAGAATTTTTGTCATGCGAATTAAAGGAGTTATTGGAGGCGACAGGGAGCCTCAAATATTTCTTTATGGGGAAGATATTTTGGTGCTAAGTCAGAATCCAGCTAGCTCCGTGTCAGTGTTGCTAAAAGTTACCGAAGCATATTCTAGAGTCACCGGTTACTGTATTAATTGGCACAAATCAGAAGCCATGCAAGCATCTCTGCCTGCCTGCTATCTGCCTTTCATTTTAAATGGTTTGCAAAGGGGATGAAATACTGAGGGACAGAATCAAACCCAGATAGAGAAGCAATTATAATAGCTAATATGGAAAAAAAAAAAAAGTTAATTTGGATAATTGCAGTAGAATAAATCTGACATTATTGGGGTAAAGTGAACACAATAAAGATGGTGGTGGTCCCACAAATTAATTACTTAACTGGAACAATATCAATATTTATTCCGCAACAGTTATTAAGATATGATAAAACATTTTCTTTGGAATGGAAAAAAACCTCAAGTTCATTGTGGGGGGGGGTATCATTGCATAACATGAGATATTATAGGATATTAAAGTAGAATGTCCAAGCTTACAAGACACTGATCTGGGTTGGTCCTGATTGAGCAGCAGCTTACCTTCCCTTTGAACCCATTGAAGCTCTTGAAAAACAATAAAAAACGAGAAAAGTAATATGATTATGATTAATCCTGTTCGCGAGCATTCAGCATATAATCCAAAAATGAAAATAGATGGAAGAGAATATTTATTGGGATCAATGGCGAAGAAAAGGTGTCAGAATATTCAATGACCTATTTGAAGATGGCAATTTTCTTTCATATACTAGATTGAAGAAAACCTTTGGAGGGTCAAGGTTGGCTTTGGAAGTGCGTACAGACCAGACAGTGTTTTAAAGAGAGATTATCCTCGGTCAGGATAGACGACCAGTCGAGCGCTACTCACACTTTCCCACAATGCTTCAAGAAGCATCAAAATGGTACGAGATGTGGCCCTGATATGGGAGAATACGTAAGAGAAGTCAGAGGCATATTTATTCAATATTAAATCACTCACATGTAATCACCCTGTGGAGACTCAACATGACCGACTCACCCAAAGATGCTTTATGCTGGAAATGTAGAAAAGGACGCGGCACATCCATCCATGCATTACGGGAACGTTCTGAGGTTCTCCCTTTGTGGGAGAACCTTCTAGACTATCTGCGTAACTGGCTGAATTGTGACCTTCCCGGATCACCAACATTGTGTCTCCTTGGAGACAGAACTATGGTACCTCATTTAAATAAATCTGTATTCATTCATTCATTCATTTTCTACCGCTTATCCCGTTAGGGGTCGCGGGGGAGGGGCTGGAGCCTATCTCAGCATCTTGGGGCAAAGGCGGGGTCACCCTGGATGAGTCGCCAGTTCATCGCAGGGCTGTATTCAGAATATTAAAAAGTGGCACAAATTTAACAAAAGAAAATAATAATTTTGAATCACAGAAATAGAAAAACACCTCGTATTCTCCGTCATTGGTCCCACTCGGGTCCCGTTTGGAAATGTAGCATTTAAAGCTCCCAGCTGGGCGGAGTCAGCGAGTGTGAAACCTACGTCCCTGTCTCCCTGAACGCAAGCAAACATCACTCTGCTTCTGTTTCAGAGGGACTTTAGTTCTTCAGTCAGCAGTTTTAATACCAAAGATAAAAACATGTTAAGAGTCACATAAAGAGACAATACAAATACAGTAAGAAAGGTAAACACCTTTGAAGCAGCACGTATGCATCATGCCATGAATTTAAAACCACACTCATGTATATTGATGCCTCAGAGTAAAGCGAGTCTTTCACAGTAAAGGGTGGAACAAAACGGATTCTGATGAGATAAATGTTGAATATTGTGTCTGATCATCGGCAGGATGAAAAGGTTTAATAGACGTATTCAAATGTACTTTTGATACTGAAGTACTTTTATGGCTGTAAAATTACTCTTAATATCAGATAATATCAGGAATATGTTCGTATAATTCGGGTGACTTTCAGTATTAGCGAGGTAACGTTCAGTCGACGCGCAGTCTGTAGCTGCACAACGCGACTCTCAGAAATTGGGCCAAATAAAAGTCAAATGTCAGTACTTCTTGTCACACTGATGTATGTTCAAGTGTTTTTCTCATCAGTTTGGTTTTACACAGAGTTTTAAAGCTATAAAGGAGGTGAAACATCTATCGACAGCTGTAACCCAAAATATTACGACGTCCACCTTTCGATCGACGATAAGCGCACAGAAAAACCTACTTCTCTGATTTTGGTGAAACTGGATCTTATTTTCTGGATTTCCCTCTGACGGTTGCTCTGACTGAACTCTGGCCGGTTTTTGGAGTGTCCTTGTGAACCTGATGAACGGATGCTTTCGTTGTTCCTGAAGTAACCACTAATTGTGTGTAAAAGACACTACCGGCACGTTTTTCTTGGCTCCTCTGTGATTCTCTTGAGGGTTCTAGCAATGATAGGGCGTTGGGATGGAGGAAGTTGCATCAACTAGTTAAGTTTGATCTGCGTGAACTGAACTTAAGAGCTCTTGTAAAGTGTGAACCTGAAAGTAACAACTAGCAACCCAAAACCACACAGTTTGGGTTAAAAAAAAAAAAAAAAAAAAAAAGACAAAAAACACAGCCTTTCACGACGTTAAATCTGTGTCACACAACCCTTTCTGGAAGAAAGCCTTCAAGCCTAGAGGCTGATTTAGAGTTTGTCGGCTTTATGTTGCAGCCTCTGCAGGTCACCTGTGCTGTCATTAACAGCCTTACACTTCCGTATCCTGGTGACCATGGCGACTGACGTGCAACGGATCTCCCGACAATTGGTCCACGTTCGTCCCACAGCAGCAGGAAATGGAACCGAAAGTGTAGCAGGAAATACACAGTGACCGAACGGACCAATCACAGCTGTGTATTTAAAGCCACGGCAATGACCGATCGAGCGGACGGTTGTTCCATGTCAGCAGAGAGCTGGACTCCACAGATCCTCTCTGCTGCTCCAACAGTCCACCTGGAGATGGATCACAGCTGTCAGGACCACCAGCAGACCTCATCGAACACACACGTGGAGAACCTCCCTGGCGCCGCCTACATTTTTTACACGGCTGCGCAGCCTCATCCTCGTCAGCGCTTGAAGGCTTGCTCTAATAAGGCTGCCAGTCACTGAGTTTGGGATTAAAACCCAGAGATGACGTCAGTGGCAGCTGCCTGAAAGGCGGAAACATGAATTTTGAGCAGATATGATGTGAGACTTCCAGCCTGCAGGCAGAGTTCTTCCCCACACCACCACTGGAGAGTATTTACATATCTAATGTGTCTGCACTTTGGAACGTCTCACTGTGTTACTTGAACGTTCCTCTGAAATGAGAAGACAATACAACCGACCGACTCCGTTTAATCGGAACGTTTTGAGTTGGAAATCACGATCTGAGTGATGGGGGAGGGTGTTACGAACTGCACAGAGATTGATGTAAACTGAAAAATATCTATTTATATATCCATTCATATTTCAGCTCGCTGCAGTTTGTCCGTGTTGGACAAACATCCTCCCTCATTTTGTAAATAATAATAACAGGGAAGTGAGTTTCTTTCCTGGTGAGAAGGCTCAGTAAAACACCATCAGTAGGGGCTTATCTGCCTACATGTTGACTATAAAAGGCCTACACAGTTTTCAAGGGCTGATATCTGTGCCACAAATTCAAATTGAGGTGAGTTCAGCCCGTAATAACAAGCTTCATATTTGTGGAGGACAGAGTTTCTTCCTTTGTCACAAAGAATCTCACAAACGTTAAAGACTAGCATGACATTGGTGAAGCTTGGCGTTCACTGACAGTAAATCAGTGTCCTAGCAAGTGTTAGGACTCCCACGTTTACTGTTCAATATCAGTTACAACAGCAGTTCCACTTTTGTTAACTGTACTTCTGATTCCTGAAAGAGCTCCAAGGACCGAATTCCAAGATAAATGAGAGAAAACATGACAAAAGAAAAATAAACTGTGCTGCCGACTGCTGAAATTTTCTTCTCAGTGTGACACTTGCGGTTTGTTCTCACAAGGGTTCGAGATTATTTTAAAACACCGTCACAAACAAGGGCCACCACGTTTTTACTTCCTCTCACTGTACCACAACAAAGCCAAAACATCCCGATAGCAGCGCTGCCATCTTCTGCTGGTGGTGTCGGTTGGATTTGCTGCAGTATTGATCAGTTGATGAGTTCATCAGCTGTCAAACAGATGATTCACCCATAATTTAATAATTTTTATTATAATAATAATAATAATTTTAACCCATAATGTCTCCTCTGGACTGGTATACCAATCCCCCTTCAACATCCAATTTTCAATCAAATAGTTCAATTGTGAATAAGAATCTTTCTCCTTTTCAGGCATCAGTTCCAGCTAGTTTACTCTGTTTGTCCTGTGCTCTTAGCGGAAGCAGCAAAAGGCGGCGAGGGAAGCAAGGAGGAACACTGGTTAAGCTTCAAACCACATTCATCATGTCCTTCTCACCTCGCCCTTTCTTCCATGGACGACACATGGATCGTGGCTGCTTCGTGTACTGGGACTCTCTGGAACCTCTGCACCTGTAGATTAAGCTGGTAGTTCCAGTCTATCCAGCTCAGCTCCCAGCATCAATCACTGCTTCTTCACACATGTGGACTGGATGAACAGAACCTCCGCCTGCTAGTGGGCATCTCAGCGTGAGAGTCAGTCTGCTTTGATCCCACTATGTCTGGTTAATGCCAGATCGCTGTCCAACAAGACCTCCAGCATAAGAGATTTCTTCTCCTCCCAAGAGCTGGATTTGGCTGTAGCTTCTTCAGTTTCCCGCGGTCTACGGGCTGTGGTGGGGGTCTAGGGTCAGTGTGATCGATAAACAGTGCCGCTCCGAATTGCAATCATCCCGTTCTGTTTGGTGGTCTACTGGCCGCCCAAATGTACAAGTAATACGGATTTTGTCCCAAAGAGGGCAGTTGTCTGATCTTCATGGACTTTAATATCCATGTTTGCTGTCCAGAGAAACCTTTGATTAAAGACTTCTTGAACCATATTGACTCTTGTAGCCTTTTTCAGTTTGTGGATGGACTAACACATGAACATGGACACACGCTGGATCTTGTCATTTCTTTTGGGTTGCCTGTTCCTCCGCAAATCTGTGACTCTTGCATAAGCCTGTTACATTTTAACATTACCTTGTGCTGTCAACTCCAGCACTACTGAGCACTGCTCCCAATTTATTAACCCTACTGGACAGTTCTGTACCATATAAACCCTTAATAACCCCCAGGATGTTTCTCTAGAGTTGCCTCCCTCACCCCAGTGCAGATTTCATGGTAACTATGTTCAGCTCTAACTGCATAAACGTCTTAGACTTCATGTTCCTGCAAAACCAAGCAGTCAGAATCAGAGTCTGAGCTTTGGTTAAATGATACGTGTTCCTACCTACAGGCATGAAAAGTGAGCTGAACATAAATGGAAAAGGATAAACATCAGATTTCTTCAGAGTGTGCTGTTATGTTTAGCGGAGGGGTCGTAAAGCTACAAGAGAAAAATATTTCTCTATTACCATTTTGAATAACTCTAACAAACTTAGAGTTCGATGTAACATAAATCCTTGTAATGCTACTTGTTTGGATCTGTCTTCAGAAAGCTGTGATTATTCTCACAGGATTATCATTAATAAGATTTCTGACATTTGATCAAATATTACACCTCCTGGCTTTGACTCATCTGCCCCTCCTACTTGCTGTGTCTCAGTCAGCCAAAAGAATATCCACAAATTGCCCTATTGACACTGTTCCCTGTTGTCTCCGTAAAGAGGTTTTCACTGTTTCACCCGACATTCTGTCTTTATTTTCGTATTGCAATGGCTCCGACCAAGCTGTTTTAAGTGTGCTGTTGTACAACTTCTCACTGGAAAAACAAAAGTGAGCATTCTTTCCAAAATCAGACTCAGTTTTCGATTTTTCTTTCCTGTCCAAAGTTCTGGATAAAGTTATTGTTCAACTACAGTCCTTTGTTGATAAGAATGCAGTTATTCTAGATTTTCCAATCCTCAACATAACACTGAAATGGCAGCAAAGGCTTTGAATGATTTTTTTATTATTGATTGATTATATCTGGGGATTCTGCTGTACTCGTGTTTTAAGATAACTTCCTTTCCCGGCTCAAAGACTCTCCTGGCCTTCAAGGTAACGTTCTACAATGGTGTGACTCTTATTTAAGCAATAGAAATTTTTAAGTCAGCCTTGGTAATATATCTTCTTCTTCAACCTCACTTTGCTGGGGAGTTCCCCAGGGGCCCATTCTTGGACCAGTACTGTTTTCATGGTATATGCTACCTTTGGGGTCCACTTTTTATAAGTAAGGTATCTCCTTTAATTGTTACGCTGATAACCCCCGCAAATTGATTTGACTTAAAAAAAAATACTGCTTTCAAAACTTCACAAAACATCAGCTTCCCAAAAAGACGTCAAAACTTGTATGTTACTAATTTTCTGGAAACTGAACAAGGACAAGAAAAAGTCTTGCTAATCGGTCTGTTACACATTACACATTGCACAAGGCATAAATCTTGGCTCCCTTACACTTAACTTAAAGTCATCTGTAAGGAACACACGGGCCATTTTTGACACTTTTTTAAAATTCACTTGTCAAAAATTGTTTTTTTCACTTAAGATGCCTGGCCAAGATTCAACCCTTGTTCTTTCACTGACCTTGAAAAAATTATCAATGCTTTTATTTTCTCTCCTTCAGGCTACTTTTAATTAACTTTATTTTCATTTCAGTCTTCCCTAAATCCCATTCAATTGGTCCAAAATGCAGATGCTGGACTTTTAACAAATATGTGACAATATGCCCACATGACCCGTCCTTGCACCTCTGCGTTGGCTATATTTCTGACTGAGGATTAAGTTTAAGATTTTGTTATTTGTTTTTAAATGGGTTAGCACAATCCATCTGTCCAATCTTTTATGTCCCTACACCCCCATGATCACTGATGTCCTCTGACCAGACTCTTACTGGTCCCGGACTTTAAATTGGAGCTAAAGTGCGGGCTGTTCTTTTGCCATGGTCGCCCCTAAACATCGGAACATATTTCAAATGTTTAAATAACATCTTTAAACTCATCTTTTCTGACATTTTAAGTTATTGCTGTTTTGTGAGTCTTTATCCTGATGTTTTTATCTTGTTGGTGAGTTTTTATTTGATTGTATTTTATTCAACTTTTGATTTTATTGCTGTACAGCATTTTGTTCAACCTTGGCCGTTTGAAATGTCCTCGCTTAATAAATGTTGACTTTTTTTCTTTGTCAACTCCCTTTTAATCCTTTGGTTTCAGCTCCTCCTGCTCTTTCGGTTTCTTCAGGAACTCCTCTATCTTTTTCACTTCCTCCTTCAGTTGAGTCACCTCCTCCACCAGCTGGCTGATGCTCTTTTCCCAGCTCTTCTCTTTCAGAACCAGCTCCTCCTGCAGAGCAGCATTTTTTCCCTGCAAGGTGTTGTTGTTCTCTAGGAGTTTGTCGATAGAGGCCTCCAGTCGCTTTGTGAGCTTGCTGATGGTCCTATAAAGACCGTCCTTCTTCTCCTCCAGTTTCTTCTCTGCATTCCAGATCCCTTCTCTTTCAGACAGGTCCCCCTTACATTTGTCCTGCTCCTGTGTGGTCTCGCTGAGCCTGTGAGTGAGATCCTCGTTCAGCTGTGTGAGCCTCTGGATCTTGTCGTCCATCTCTCGGAGCTGCTGCTTGAACTGATCGACTTTGTTCTGCAGGGATGTCTGCAGCAGAACAATCTTCTCATTTTCGACTTTTAGTTTCATCATCTGGCTGTGCAGTTCAGAGACTTTCTGCTTCTCTGGCTGCCAACTGGCTGGTATCCCCACTGTCTCCACGGTCCTCCGGCTCTGGATGGTCAAGCTAGTCTTCTTTTTTGAACTGCTTCTTGGGTCCATGGTGCTGTCTCTCACAGACTAATGCTGTACCCCCTCACAGAAATTGTCTGTTGTAGACTCTGGCAGTCCGTTTTAGACGTGTCATCTTTTATAGTCTCTCTGGTCCTGTCTTCTACACAACATCAAAGAGATGTTTTTGGACGGATCAAAGAGATCAAAGGTCAAAGCCCGGTTCAGAATCAGAATCCTTTTTATTGTCATTGTACAACGAAATCATAGCAGCGACCGAGTCTGACAAACAACATAAACTAAGAATAAAAAGTACAAGCACTAATACTTAAGTATAAAGATATAAAGTAAATACAGTAAGTAAACTATAAAAATATAGTCAGTCTCTGTCAATATTACACATTGTCCTTGAGTGGTTGTGGTGTGTGTGTGTGTGTTTGTGGGCGCGGGGATTCAAGATTATATTCTAATTTGTTTATATTTCATTATTTTGTGACTGCCGGTGTTTGTACCTTCAAGTGCAAATGTTGTGTCTGTCTGCAGTCAAATGTCAAAAGGGGAGTGTGTGTAAGGTTGAGATTTGTGGCATTAGGTTTAGTGCTCACTTTCATTGGTTAGTGTGTATGTTAGCGCATATATGTGAATGATATGTGAGAGAAATGGCTGACAGTGAGCCGGCCTGTACCTCTTCATTCCCTCCAAGATGGCCTCTTTTCCTCTCCCTCCTCCTCATTGGATTTCTGCTGCCTGAAGCACTCACATAGCAGGTCATCATTTGGGGCCATCTTCGTGATGCGGTCCTTTATCTTTGTTGTTTCATCCTTGATAAAGGCTTTGCATTAGGGTACAGCCTCAGAGGGCTGGACTTGGAAACCTTCTGTGCATCGCAAGGAACCTCCAGCTCCCCCTTTGGCCAACAGGGTACCTGATCACTGGCAGAGCGTATGTGCTGATGGCTCGGATCTTGTTCTGACCATTCAGCTATCTTTTCAGGACCTGCCTCACTCTGCGTAGGTATTTGACTGTGGCTGACTTCCTTGTGGCCTCTTCATGATTTCCATTTGCCTGTGGGATCCTAAGGTGTTTGCGGCCGTCCTGAACATCATCTAAGTTGCCTTCTGGTGGTTCGAGCCCTTCAGTTGTGATCATCTTGACTCTCTTTGATAATATCCGGATAAAGTTATCCATTCCAACAGACATTCTGATGTCCTTTGCTGTCGGTCCTGGTGATGTGGATCATTGAGTTGACGTCTCACTCAGTCTTTGCGTACAGCTTGATGTCATCCATATAGAGGAGGTGGCTGATGATTTTTCTATTTTAGAACCAATATCTGAAGGGACTCTTTGTGATGATATAGCTGAGAGGGTTCGGCCCTATGCAGAGCAGTAGGAGAGACAGGACATCTCCTTGGTATGTACCTTGATGGTAACTTGAGCAACTGTCCTTGAGGATCAAGATCTTGATGAAGGCTCTTAGTGTCCTGTTGATCTTGTACAGCTCCAAGCACTCCAGTATCCATGTGTGTGGCATTGAGTCAGAGGTTTTCTTGTTATCGATCCAGGCAGTGCACAGGTTGGTCTTCCAGGTCTTCCAGTTGACTGCCCTGTCAACCAATAACTGGTGCTTGGCTCCTCTGGCTAACAGTTCCTCTCTGGTTCCTGTTCATGTACTAAGTCATATACCTACTCTTCTTGGACAATGATGCCCGACAGTATTTTCAATGTTGTACAGAGGCAGGTTATTGGCCAGTAGTTGGATGGAATTTTTCTTCATTCCTTCATTTCTCGCAGAAATGTCTGGCCTTGGGTTAACCACTCTGGTAGTGCTTTCACACTGACATGGTTCTCCAGTGTGAGAACCTTGGTGCTTTCTAGCGAAACAGCCCGCTTTCAGAGTGGTTTAAGCGGAACCAAAGAAGACCTCACTGAAACGTCATCGGAGACATCACAGTTCGCAACGAAGAAACAGCTATTTTTTGGGTCCACCGCAAACCAACTTTTCGGATCCCGTACTTAAAAAGTTCCTAGTGGGACCGCTCTGGCCGGTTCTAAAGTAGGTGCAGGAACCAGAATGCTGTGTCGGTGTGAAAGCATTATGGGTGGGTTCCATCCATTAGCAGCTGGTTCATTTGTGCTGCCAGGCATTCATGTTGTTCTTTCTTGCTCTTGCCCTCCTGCGACACCTGCAACACATTCACAAAAAAATTATCTCATAGCTCTCCATGATAACAACCTGAATGAAGAAGACGGTTGGTTCCTTTTATGTGGAAGAAGAGTCAAACTATGCGCTAAACAGCCCTTTCGATGGGAATGCACAGAATCTGAAGCAGAAAGTCTGAGTTAAAGAAAGGTACTAGACACATTTGTGATACCCATAGTGCTACTACAGCTACCCACGAAGAAAGCCTGGCTTTGTTGAACTTGTTTTTGCAGTGTTTAAGAGAGTGAACATTCTGAGGAGCAGCTTCAGCAACAGATTGATCCAACCCCGCTGCTACAAGGAACCATACAGGATGTCGTTCCTCCCCAGTGCAACCAGACTTTTCAAGACCTGTTATTAAACACTTTACCTGTTAAAATCATTCACCTCCTCCTACCTGCTCTAAACTCTGCACAACGTCTGTATATAGTGTTATATTTTTACAACTGCCTACACTGTTTATATTTCTCTACTTTAATTTTCTACTTTTATGCTTTTATACTGTTATAAGTCATATTGGTCCTGTATCTGAACATCATTGCTGCTGTGACAAATAACTTCAGGGCTTTTCCTGGGAAAATAGCATGTAACTTTACTGCACTATTTTGTTATTAAATCAACTTTGCTACTGTTTAGCTGTTTCAAAATATAGTGACATTACTGCCACACTGCCAAAAAATGTAGTTAGTATCTTCAAAGTTAGTAATGTTATGACTTGCAGTGACTCCTGCCCAACACTGCTTCTTGTTTTGTGTGAAACAAAGGACTCACAGGACTCCAACCAGTGTAATAAACCAATCAGAACACGATGAAGAAGCTCAAAGAAAACCTGTATTAAAAATTTTTCAAGAGGAGAGGGACAAGGATTTTCTTGGGTTTCCTAATTAAAAGTCCCCCTGTACAGCTGTTCTCTCAGAGTGGGGGATGTAGCGATCTGGTCCTGTTGACCAATACCCCGATCATACCTCATTTTTCATATGGGGCTGCTCTGGCTGGCAGTTTTTTGAGTGGCGAGACCATTGTCACAGAGCACAGAGTGTAGTATCCATCATGTTCCCTGCCATATATACATGACATACTGCTCATATTTCATGCCTTCACAGTATGACCCGGGTCAATTTTGACCCGACCCAAGAAATCCCTCACAAGAAGCATCTATAACAACTTTTGAACTTGAATTTTGTCTGTCTAACTTGAATAAATTGATGATTAATTAAGTAAAGTAATGCTTCAGAGAGCGAGGAGAGTGTGTGTTTTGTTTTTTTTAGCTTTTATACCACTTGTTTTCTCAATCTTCTCGATCCTCCCATCACACAGTATCATGTCCTATTTTAACAAACACATAAAAACATTGCAGTCATAATGATTTTGATTAATTTTATTGAATATAAAAATGGCAAGAACTTTTCACTTGTAATTATCAATATTAATTCAACATTAACACCTAACATAAAAAAAATGCTTATTGTAAACGAGTCTTTGGCTGCACTGCCCTCGCCAGCTGCTGTGCGGGGAAGGTGGTGTCACTCTTTTTTACTGGTTCGCTCGGCTGATTATTGTGCCGGGCATCACCCTGTATCCTGGTAGAGTGTGAATACGCCTGTGTTGTCCTCGGCTTGCTTGTGTTCCTGTGTAGCGCTACCGATTGTTGAGCACGACGGCTGTCTGGTAGACTGGCGTGTCACCACAACTGCAGGAGAGTTCAGATCCAGTGTGAAACGTGTCAGTGGTCTTTTCTACATATTTTTTAAACAGACTAACAAAAGTACAGTTTCATTGTGAGTATGTGGTGCAAGGCGAAGCAGCAGTCTGGGACCAGCTGGGAATGAGAATATGTTGGCGTGTGTGGAGTGCTCTGAAGGGGAAGCTGGGACAAGAGCCATGAGAGGTTGTATCCATGGGGTCCATAAGACTTTAACGTGGCCTTAGTCCCAACTACAACATGTATATGGGAGAGATGGGAGTTGTCTAATAGCAGATGATTAAGTTCTCTGTTTCACTCTATGGATGAGGTGGAGGAAGAGGGTCAGACTATTACTCGACATCGGTTCAACAGCCATCACCCTCCTGCTCCTCCATGCTGACGTTTGTTGTCCGAGCTGAGTTCAACAGCCAGCACCTTTCTGCACCACCCTGACGGAGTAATTTCTTCCCCAACAACCAGCTCCAGCATGTGGTCACCTCCTTCTTTCATTTCTCCTCCTTGGTCTGTCATTGCTGCCTTGGCCCCACCTTTCCTTTTCATTAGCTTCTTCTCCTCTTTCTCTTTCTTTTTCATTAGCTTCTTGGCCTCCTTCTCTTTCTTTCTCATTACCTTCTTCTCCTCCTTCTCTTTCTTTGTCATTGCTGCCCTGGCCTCCTCCTCTTTCTTTTTCTTTAGCTTCTCCTCCTTTTCTTTCTTTTTCAACTCTCTCTTTGAATCTGTTGGCTTCAGCTCCTCCTCCCATTTGTGTTTCTCCAGCTCCTCCTCTTTGGGTTTCTCCAGTTCCTCCTCTTTGGGTTTCTCCAGTTCCTCCTCTTTGGGTTTGTCCAGCTCCTCCTCCTTTGGGTTGTCCAGCATCTGCTCCTCCTCTTTCCTACTCAGCTCCTCCTTCAGTTGTGTCACCACCTCCTCCAGCTGGCTGATGGTCTCCCAGCTCCCCTCTTTCAGGACCAGCTCCTCCTGCAGAGTGTCGTTATATTCTGGCAACATCTTCTTGTTAAGCAGTTTGTCGTTGACGGCATCCAGTTGATCCGTGAGCTCTCTGATGATCCGATAAAGACCGTCCTTCTCCTCCTCCAGTTTCGATGCTGCGCTCCAGATGCCCTCACACTTGTCCAGTTCCTGTGTGGCCTCGCTGAGCCTGCGGTTGAGATCCTCATTCAGCTGGCTGAGCTTCAGGATTGTGTCGTCCTTCTCTCGGACCTGCTGCTGGAAGTGGTCGACCTTTACCTGCAGCGATTTCTGCACCAGAACTGTCTTCTCATTCTCCACTCTGAGTTTCATCATCTGGCTGTGCAGCTCAGAGACTTTGGGCTTCCCTGGCTGCTGACTGGCCGCCATCACCTGCGTGTCCTCATTCTTCTGGCCTTGGATGGTGTTCAACTGCTCGGTCAGAAGCTGGAAGTTAGTCTTCTTTCTTGGAAGGCTTATTGGGTTCATGTTGCTGTGCCCCTTCACCGAAGCCGTCTGTTCTTGTGCTCTTCAGTAGACTCTGGCGGTCTGTGATAAACCTATCGATGATCCCTGGCGTATATCCTGCGGTGCTGCCATTTTTTAGAGGGATCAAAGAAATCAAAGGTCAGTCAGGTTCAGGTGGGCAGGCAGCACACAATGAGTTGGCCAACATGTAGTACTGAGCACACACTATGCAAACAAAAGCAAAATCTGCAGTATGACCGGTACAAACCGGATGTCATACTGATTTGGAAAAGATCCACAGTTCGCATTGGATCCGTCTTCATCGCGCACTCCTTCGCACAATGCAAAGCATTGCACCTGTGAAAGGCTGAGATGGGGGATAGCAACAACAGGGCATCGACAGCGGTGGGTGAATACAAACGTAAGCACCACACGCAACTTAACATTCAACATAACTCGAGCAACACTTCAGACACGAGACGGCTGTCTCAGATGGATGAATGACCCCGTCAGCTGGCCATTTTCCACTGAACGCAGCTGTGATTGTCATCATAATAACAGACGTGAAAAACAGGAAGGGCTCCCATAGCGGTCCCTGTGAATGCCTCTTTTTAGGTTTCTCATTACAAAACATATTGGGTCATCCTTGGAGCACCAGCTGTTGGAACCCAGGGAAGTCTGAGTTTTTATTCAAGGGACGTTAATTCTTCCGGTCGCCATTTATTTTAACGTCCCGAACGCAGCGAGTAACATCAACTACATCTAATTGAATATCCTTACCTTGTCCCCCACCATGAGTTCCAGATTTCCATCTGCAATGGTGATTATTTATACTACAATATTTAAATGAAGTCTTTAATGTCAATGTGACAATCCATCATCAAAGAAATTCACAGGTCAAAGCAGCACCACAGAAGACAAAATCAGGGGAGGGGGACACAAAAGAGATAAAATACAAGAATTAAAACAGCAAGCAGCTTTTAATGGGTCCTCACAACTCTGAGTTCATGATGAGGACTCACAGTTCAGACAACTTTGTATCAAATATGAAGTTGATTGGCTTCAATCGGTAGGAGGAGTTTGAGAAAGTGACGGGAAAATTCAAAATGGCCAGGCGTTGCTACAGAGCCTGAGATGTATTTCAGACTGTAAACTCCACCTCCTGTGACCAGTGTGGCAACTTTTGTGAGAGTTCAAACATCCACCGGCCCCTCAACAATAACTCTGTGTTATGAAGCCACGCCCACTTTTTGACAAAAACTTCACAACACAGACACGCAACAGACCCCTCATCCCGGTGTGAGCACATGTGAAGTGGTTCTGATCGACCTACTATCGATAGTACCTGAGAGGAAGTTGACATTTCCTGTTGCCAGTAGGTGGTGCTGTGCTCTTCACAGTATATTGTCATACAGAATCCAGGGTGCGTTTCTCTTGGTCACCTTTTCACTTCAACTTCCAGGAGGGAGACGATGAGGAAGAAAGAACCAGACCAGAATAAACCATTCTTGTACGCCTTTAAACAGAATAAAACTTTGTATCTCAGATCCACTTTCATAAATAGCAACCAAAAATGACCTCCAGGTGGTTCCGTTCCTCCACACAGAGCGTCACAGCGACAGTTCAGGGGGGTCCAGAAGAAGGGCTGGCTGGTTTCTGAGGCGCTGTGATTGGTAGAAATCTGCATGTTTTGTAATAAACTCTGGATCAGAGCTGCTTCAGTGTTTGGGGGTTTAAACTAACAGACATTGAAGACAGTCACATGATTTTTGATAAGAAAGTTTTTAGTCGGACAAACCTGAATATTGTCAGAACCGATGAGGTTGGGTTGGATTTTTACAGGAATAGAAGCTCTTCTTTGTTGGTGTTTTGGGAGAGGAAGTAAAGAGCTCTGAGTTACATCAGTGTCTGAATTTATAACACAAGAGCCTTTTTGGGAAGGTCGAGAGCAGCTGTAAGTCCCCTTACAGTGACCTTTGACCTCCAACATTAAAATAATTCACCCTCCAGGTTTGTACCAAATTTGAAAAAAAAAAAAAAAAAAATCCCTCAATGGGTTTTGGAGATATTGTGCTCACAAGATTTCTGCTCACGGTGACCTTGACCATTGACCTCCAAATTCTAATCAGTTCATCCTTGAGGCAGAGTGGATGTTTGCGCAAAGTTCGTCAGAAATCCCTCGAAGTGTAATTGAGATATTGACTTCACATGAACGGACGGATGATCAACCTGAAAGCGTAAGGTTGTAAACAGGACGCGATACTGTGTGACAGGAGATGTTCCAACACTCTAAAAACAAGTGGTGTAAAAGCTAAACATTACGTCTTCAGCCGCTGGTGCGGAGGCATGAAACCCAAACCATGACAGTTAGGAGGAACACGTTCGTCTACTGATGTTAACTATCATTTTAACGTTTGTGATTTCCTGCACACCTTTAAAAAATGAAAATATTAACATAACTCAAACCCTAATTGGTAAATTACACAGCTCACTGGGTGATGGTCAGAGGACTGACATGGCCCCGGCCTCCATCCATCATCCCTTTCCTACTGAAAATCTATCATCTAACAGACCAACGGAGTACACAGCGAAACTTAGCATGATAAAAGTCCAAGTGAGGAGGAAAGTGATGAAAGCAAACATGGACGGACGGTCAGGAAATGTGAAACGAGAGCAGACAGTGGAGCACAGCCAATGTGTGGACATGTTTTTTCTCATTACTCGTCATATTCAAATGAAATTGTGTTCTGAGGTGGATGATTTGATTTATTGCAAGAGGAACGAGGAGGAACGCCATAAGCTAAAGACAGACGAGTGAATGTTGAGGCTGATAAGCGCAGCAGGCAGCGGGAGAGAAACCTGAAGGAACGTGGGGAGGAAATGACAGAAAGCACAGTAAACAACAACACAATTCATTTTGTAGCTCCTGTGGCAAATGAAATAATGAAAAACAAGTTTTAAACAAAATCACCTTCAGATGCATCTGGTTAATGTCAGCGGGATGAAATTGTGCTTTCACAATTTCATCAGCTTGTGTGTTTCTATTCATTTGCCCCCTCGTTACTTCATCACATTTTCCCCTCAGTAGCGTCACTCAATCAGATGTATTGAAGTTTTTAAAAAAAAAAAACAAAAAAAAACAGAATTTCTGGTATTTGGGTCCGTGATGGGTATACGAGTAGAAAACATAGAAGAATGTGCAAAACTATATTTGTATTGAGTATTTGTAGTGAAAAAGATGTATGCTAGCTAAACAATCTATGCCAGTTTATGTGTATGCTAACCTACAATTTCTTTGTTCACTTGTACAATGACAATAAAAAGGATTCTGATTCTAAACACAGGTGCTACACACAGCTAGATGTTTGTAAATGAGCACCATATACGGCTAATTTTGTAAAATGTATCCTAAAGCGTGTTGTTTTTCAGCCTCATGGTCAAACAGCGCTCTGCCTTTAGATTAATGGGGACGTTAAAAGTGTGTCAGTGCAGACCAAAGCGGTGGAATTACTGGTGATAGCACCATCCATGGCATCGGTTGACAAAGTTGAAAAAGTGAAAGATGTGTATAAATAATGACTATGGGGGTCCATTCCGCGAACGTAACAAGCCGATGCGAAACACGGCAGGTGGTGAATGAAGGTGAAGCCGCTGGAAGTCAGGCAGCCGTCGCTGAACTGAACCTGTGGGCGTACAGATGAAACCACATTTAAAGACACAGATTGATGACGTGTGCGTGGCACAACGCGGCTTTTCGTCACCACAGCTTCCGTGGATGGATGACGGTACAGCTGAATGATCCTGCACCTCAGGGCCTCACCATCACATTTAGGGAGCAATGCTGCTCTGGGCTGCCTGTGGCACATTGGAAATACGCGACGTGTTACTGTCTGAACAGAGCAGACCAGGTTCGCCTGCCGGTATTCCAACCGAGCGGCTTTTTGTTCTGAATTACGCAGATTTCTCGGCAGCTGAGCGAAATGTGTCAAGCGTAACGACGTCGTCATTACTTTTGTTGAGTATCAGCTCACATCAGCTGAGAAGGTAGATTTAATGTATGTGGACAGTTGAATGCACGGCTTTACGTGGAGACGAGCTCAAGTAAAACAGCTTAGTTGGGACGGAGGAGGATTTCGGTCCATGGGGTTCTCATCAAGAGTGTTTTCACCACAGAAACTGCAGTTTTAATGTAGTTTTACTCTCTGAATACACAAGTATTACTTGAAAATGTGGCGTAAAATGGCTGCACTCGTATCAGGATATCCTGGCTGTGTTTGTTTGGTCTTCACTCGTGTTGATGGCTGGAAGAGAGATTTGACACCTGGTCGTTTCAGGTGCACCAGAAGTGTTTCTGACACACACTCGAGTACATTTCTAAAACTGGATCAGAGCGTCAGCTGATCTATACGGAGGTCTTCCTCCGCGAGGGGAAGGCGATGAACCTGCGGAGACTTTAGTCGGCCGGGTGGATACATGATGGTGCCAAACTCCTGAAAAAGGACAACAGGAAAGAAGACCTTAAAGGGCCCAGATGGGATATCGGCGACGATGACTGCAGTAAATAAAGTAAATAAAGCCCGCTGCGGCAGGGGCCTTTGTTGTGCTCAACGCATCAATGTGGACTGAAATGGAAAATCGATTGTGGTTTTCGAGAGTTGGGAAATCAGTGCACGGTTTTCTCTCTGACTCAAAGTCAGCCGGTGGTTTTTCTCCTCTCACTGGAGGAGCAGCTGATCATCGGGTTGTTCAGGGTCACGCCTGTCGATGTCGTGATGGATTAACGAGTCCATCCGGGAGCTCCGTCCTCTTGACCAGGCGGGGCGGGAGAAGCAAAGGGTCACCGCTCGGCCGTCCGTCACCGACAAACCAGAGTGTGTGTGTTTCTATCATTGTGCAGAAGGACTCTGGTCCCACTGTCTTATGAGGAGGTTTGAGCTGAAGTCCTTTCTGAGGGTTAGAGGCTCTGGAATGTGCAGTGTCCTCACAGAGACTGTGATACCTGTGTGTCTGTGGTTTACATCTCAGGGACGAGGGGGACAATATGCTCTCACGCACCTCACAGTATTTATATAAGGCATCTATTTCACTTCTGTTCATGTCTTGTTGTGCATCAGTCAGAGCTGCTGCATTGTGGGTAAGTTATGATCGAATATATCAGAGAGGCTGACAGGACGCCACCGGCTTGTTGTCTAATGCGTTTGGATGTGTGGGGGCTTTAATTTCCATTTGAAAGCTTTCTTGTGTGTCCTACTTATTCATGTTGGCACACTTGCTTATGTTACCTAACGGCCGCTGCGGCGAGCAAACGGCGTCCGACGGGGCCGTTAGCCTCGCAGGAACCGAACAAGGCCGGAGTCGGTGCCAGGGAACCCTCCAGGCTCACGTCAATACGCACACTCATCTGTGTGACACAAAGAGTTTAGAAACGTGGCTTTTTTTAGGATTGGCAACGTGTGAAGAACAGACGTGCTGCTGTCGTACTGATCTGCATCGTGTATTAAAGCAGGATTACGGGGTTTTTCAACCTATGTCCTATTTCCTCAACTTCCAGGGATTAAAACTTGATAAAGACTTAGTTTTCTTTTGAACATTACTCCAGTATGGAGGAATCTGGGGAGCAATGCTGTGTCACATTGGCTGACATCTTGTACCAGTGATTTCTATAAATTTACCCACAACAGCCTGTAAATATTCATCCATTGGCCGTGACGTCTGCACTCTTAATAGCTGCGTGCCTGACCTGTGGGCAGACAAACTCTTCTCAGCTCCGCTTCTTAATGATTCAGGCCGGTTAATATCACATCGATCAAAGAGTGGCAGAATGTGAATCAATGGGTTCAGGCTGAGGGGATATTAGAACGGTCGACACAAAGTCGGGACTCATAACTCACCTTGTGATCAAAGCCCTAAAATATACTTGTGGAATATCAATGGTTATTTAATGTGCTGTCAGTGTAATTGTGAGCGGTTTCCTGAGAGCCGGCGTGAACGAGTGTGTCGACTGTTTTTATTTTGCTCACCCCTCCCCCGCTGCTGCCTCATTCGGCGAATCAAGTCACAAGAGAAGATTTACAAGTAAACTGTAAATTATTCCTGGAGAGAAATGAATGTAAAGAGAGATTAGGATTGATTCTTTCTCCCACGCATTCACAAAAGTAAAACATGCTTTGTGCTTTTTGTGGCCACTCACCACATTTCTTGGGAACATTGTGACACTGAATGGCAGTTCCAGACCTGTTGCTAGCATCAAGCTAGCAGATGAAAGGAGCTGAAGAAAAAGATCATTTGTGACCATAACTGTGACTTTTTGTAGCGCGGCAGCGCTCAGTTAAAATGCTGAGGGATGGGTGGGAGATAGGAAGTGTGCACCCTTTCATGGCAGCGGTGTATTTTTGTTGCCATGTCAGTGCATCTCTGAGGCTGTACAAGCCAACACCAAAACCACGCTGACCATGGCACCAGCTGGTGACAGCAGGTCACTTTGGTCAACATGTTAGGGGTTGTTTACACGAAAAAACAAATTCAAAAAAGGAAAACTGTAAACCATTGGTGCGTTTTGGACATTACGTGACGACGTTGGGGATTCACCAAAACAGCAGTGACAGAGTCAGATTGAGCTGCAGGTGATGAGATGACAGCTGGCTGAGCTTCATCAAAATGAGCTCCAGGACTCTGAATCCTGCAGTGTCTTCGTTGGAAGTGTTGAGTCCACTTGAGGGAACATTTACTGGTTGTTCAGAAGGACCTTTTACTGGAACAGACAAACATGCTGCTGGTTGCACCCTCCACTTGGCTGCTCCTCCACCCTCGTGATGCCAAAAGAATCCGCCCGCCTGCTCAAATCCCTGAACGTTTCACGTCACGTTTTGTTCAAAATGAACAGCTTGACCTCAGAACATGTGACAGCAGCGAGGAAACCGGGGTCAGTGACCTCATCTCTTACTCCCACGTCCCTGGACGCCAGCTGCTCCAGCTCAGTTTCACATAATGGAGCCAGCAGGGATCCTCATCACACGCACAACAATGCTTACTTTCAATAAATTAAAGGACAGTCACGGTCGGAACGACACGCTGCCTCTTCATGACATCGTTCATGACAGAATGAGTTTCATTTTGCAGAGCATCCTCTGGTTCATTTTCCATGGCTACGCAGAATGCCTTTCGGCATCCTGAGGGGGCCTGAGGCAGAATTTGCATGCGAGAGGAGAATGTAGGTGGAGGGACCTCTCGTTCTGCCAGGAATCATTTACAGCCTGTTTGTCCAATGATGCCAGACAAAACTGTGACACACAAATCAAAGGGAACAGTTCAGCTCAAAAATAAAACACCAGAACGCCTTTTTCAACTTAAGCCATATACTGTATTGTTTTTTTAGGCTCTAAATACATCTGTCTTTGAAAATGACTCTAGAATAGAGTTCTCTCATAGGGACCAGGGTTATTAGCTCGACGTGGCAAAACAAGGAAAATTATGTCAAAAAGGTCAAAAATAAATCACATTTTTCTCCACTAAGTCAGAATGTTCCTGATATGTCTGCGAACATGGAGTAGATACCTGCAGTCAGCCGTGCGTGTCTTATTCAGTAACTCTAAAGATTCTCCATAAAACACGGACACCACCAGTCCGTTCCTGAAGGGGGCGCTGTTTTCCAGAGATTTCTGAAGTTAATGAAAGACGAACAAAACTGTGTCGAGTAATTCCTGCAGGGTCCACCTTCAGTAATTGACTGCTGTCTTTGAGCCCAGTTTGTGGTAAAAAAAACAACCCATTTATTTCCATTGTGTTGACTTACCTTAAGCTGTTGCGTTGGAGTGTTAAAAAAGAAACAGTTTTAGACCCTCAAGGACAGTAAAAAGGACTTGAAAAAGAGTTCTGTAAGATCTGCTCACCCTCATCCCTGGTCAACAAAACAGGATAGGAGCTCTGACTGTTTCTGCAGATAACAGTTTGAAGTTTCCATGCAGCCTTCGGTTCTGATGAACTGAAGAAGCCTCTTGGATGAGAGGCCAAACGTCTTCAAGGAACTACAAGAAGTCCAGTTGCCTTCAGCTGAAACACCAAGACTACCATGACCTGGATGACTGAGAATCTCACCAGACACATGCAGATCAGCATTCTTGCAAAGAAGAGGAGGAAGCTGGAAATGTGTCGGCTGTGTTTTAAAACACGTCTTCAGCCTCTGACATCATCCGCAGAAAGTTCATTTTGGAGTCCAGTTAAAACTGGAGGACATAAAAGTTCTTATCGTGTTAGAAGCTCAGACCTTCGTGGAACAGTCACCATGTATAACGATCACAGGTCTGACCATGTGGGGGCCTACTGGAGAGGCCGGCCTGCTCCGGACTAAAGGCCGTGACCCTCCAGAGCAGGTGAACAGGTTTGCTGAGCAGGTTTGCTGACCCACATTTATTTATCTGCTCTAAACAGATGGAAACACTCTGCGGTGTAACCATAGAGTGCAGGTCAGCTCGCAGGTTTGAACCTGGTGCGTCTTAATGAGCATCTTGTGTTGTTTTCATTACATCAGTCGACATTTTTTTTGCAGTGTTGCGTAAAACATTCCCTGCTTGGAATAAAAATCTGCGGCTGTTTTCCTTCATGTTTTCCACGACTGTCAGGGCCATTTTAATTCTGGCACTCCGCGTCTCTCCTTCACGCTCCCTCTCTTTATTAATTCATGTCGCTGCCTCTCTCTGGGCCTCCCTGTTGCCTCCTCCTGGCACTTTGGGCAGCCTCAGAGTTAATTAATGGCTCTCACGCTGCTGGAGGTAAATTGCTTTTGATGTCTTGTGAAGACTTTGGACTCTTTATATCTAATGAGAAGCAGAGAAGAAGAAACTCCCCGCGAGCTTGGCTCAGATCAGTAGCAGTTGTGTGTCGTGGAAACTTCTTTCTCAACGGGGAGTTCATGAATCCTGGTTTTTGCTGAAAAATTCTTTTCGTGTTTGGATCTGTCACACGTCATTTACAAAGCTACGCAGATGACACTCGAGTTTGTTCTCCCGTTGTGCAAACAAACTGTTGTCTCGGACCGCATGTTTCGACCACAACACTCACACACAAAACAAACTGATGAAGAGGTTTGAAATTATTTTTAAGGTCATTATGTCATGATTCCAGGTCAGTTTATGTATCTCAAGAAGAAGAATTTACGGTCATGTGGACAATATGGTGGGAGGGTGTTTACACATTCTGACATACATTTGATCACTGCATGTCAGGATCAAGTGCACTTGTTATGGGAGCTACAACCAAGAAAATCTCAAGAGAAACGTCACTCATGGCTCAGTACCACTGAAGAAGTTCGATCAATAATGGGCATTAAGTTGCTATATTTGTCACGACGTTGTCTCCATGCTAGCACAGAACCTCAGAACCCGAGAAACTCTTTTGTCTTCTGTGGAGTCAGATCGGTCTCAAAATTCACAAATACCTTTTGGGTTTTAGACGTAAATAACTCCACAAAAATATTTTTCAATGCCCACAGAAATATTTCTTGTTTTAAATTTTTATATACAAACTGTTGAATCTGCATTTACAAACTGCTTGTGGTATAAACGTCACAACAAACAAACATACTGTATATGTTTTTGATGAAAATGGGAAATTATTGTAAATACATATTTGTGGATTTCCATTAAATATATTTCAAACAAAACATTTGCATGCGCATCAGAACTACATATGTGAACCTCATTAACTTATATGTGAATTATTTTTACTTTCACATAGGAGACATATTTTTGTATGCATTGAAAGTTATTTCAGTGGAGAGAGTCATTTACATGTAAATTCAACCTGCATTTATGAATTATGAGAGTGACCTTCACTATCCAGGCCAAATGTTATTATTTTTATTGTATGAACCTGCAAAGTAACAAAAGGATGAATGGGAGCAAAAGGTACAATGTTCACCTTCAAAACGAGTTTTCTGCCCATCATGTCTCAACCATCTCCACAGTTATTCACTCTGAATTAGGCTCACTGAAGTTTTCATCTCATCTTCACAGAAATTGTCCGATGATCGAGCTAACGGCCCTGAAAGACGATAGTCAGGGTGAAACGACATCAAGTGGGAATTTTCAGGACAGTAACTGAAACTAGCACAGCCTCGTCTGATGTCCATCCTTTACAAAAACGCGCAAAATCTGATGAAACAAGCATAAGGAGTTTGTCACCTTTGTTTTCTGTCTGCTACATCATCCTCCATTACCTCCGGACTGTCCCTTTTTCCCATCTCTTATCACCCCTCAATCCGCCCGCTATCAGGCCTCATGTCGTTAGCCGCTGAAATGCAGAGATAAGGAAGCAAACACACACGTGTTTACAACCAGGTCTAAACAGCTGTTAATGGTATTTGGTGGAAGCGGCCGTCTCCCTGCTCTCTGAGCCGCTTCAGACAGAAAACAGATCGAATAGAAACCTTTCAACAGGATTTTCAGCCCCATTTAAATTGAACTACTGAAATAAGTCATTCAACTAGCCATCAAAACTAACCTAATAACCTTCACCCTAAAAGCCTCCGAGCAAAGCTGTAAAATCCCCCTGAAGAATCTTTAAAGGTTCTTTTACCCCAAATATACTTCATGTGATGAATCAACCGCAATAAAGTGAAATCTGAGGCTGGAGAAAAAGACGGGCTGCTGTAAACATGAGAGAGGAACACGGAAAGTACTGCGATTGTTGTATAGGTAGGTTTTTAGTTATTGTGTTCATGCTGTCGGGTGAAACCAAGGACGATTTTCCTGCCTCGGCCGGACAATAAACTTATTCTACTGTATTCTAAACCTGGGGAAGAATAAGAGACCACACAAAAACTGAATAATTAAAAAAAGTCTACTGGGTCTTACATTATTATTAGTTAATCATAATACTGTATTTATACAGCACCTGTCGACAACATGCTGCTTTACAGACAAAAAAACGTAGTCAGAACATTGACGTATAATAAATACAGTTAAATTCAACATTTAAAATTGAATTACAGCAGCGTCCAGTAACAAAGAAAAAAAAGGCATAATCATAGTGGGTTTTTCTGTGATGTCACATGTCTGGCAGGGAATTTCAGTTGGGGCGCCTGAACAGGCCAGGTTGCCATTAGTGACAAATCCTCATTTATGAACTGCTAGACTGGCCCTGCCGGACTATCTCGGGTTCTGGGACTGTTCCCGGTCAGTACATAAACTCACTCTTACATCTATCTTCCCTAAACATGTCCCAGGCCCGTAAACAGGGTCCAACTGTCCCTCCCTTTGCAAAGATGCTCCGACTGTGTTAAAGTGTTCTCACCTCCTGAAATTCACTACAATGGGAAATATCATTCGAATTCAAAGGTGTCCTCGCTCTCAAGGTCTTAAATCCAAACCGCGGTCCTGACAAAGAAACAAATACACACACGAGGGGAGAAGTGGACTGAGCATGCTCAGTGGGGGCTCAGCTTAGTGTGAGGCACATTCAGACAGCTATGATCAATATCAACCAATGAATGTGCAGAATAAGGAGTCGGTGCTCTTTAAGACTCAGAGTGATTCATTTCCTGCTTCGGCTTTACGCTCGGAGTTTCCGCCGGTTACCCAGAATGACTTGTGACTTTCTCCCTAGGCAGTCTGACATTTACGGTTTGCTCTTTCCGGATGTGTCACTGACGTCCGAGTGACAGACTGCGTCAATCAGCTGCTTGATTCCTACCTCAAGATGAAAGCAAATGTTACCTCGCTGTTGTTCTTGATCACTTTTCATCAGAAGAACACAGTTGTTAATTCGTAAAGCTGAACGGTGGTTTAATAGTCTCTATCTCAGCTGTGTGACCAACAAACCCACGGCTGGCACGTGTCTCAGTGCAGTCCGCCCCTCCCCCTCCTTCAGCCACGTCTCTGATTATGTGCTTACAGCTGGAAACGTCAGCGGGTCGACAAAGAGCAGCAGCGAGCCGTTCACACGCTGACCGATTCATCGACTCTGAGGGGGGTTTCATGTCGGCATCAGACGTTCATCCGCTGACCGAGCTTCTGCTCTTCTGCAGCATCTCAAAAGCCCCACCTCCCCCACAAAATCACCTCAGGAAAGATGTAGACCTGCAGGATTTACAGTAACTTAATCCAACTGCAGCAACCGGACGTGGTGACAAACACCCCATTTTCAGGAGAAGGTGCTTGGATTTTCATAAACACTTGGTGCATCGTTGTGTTCATTTTAAAGTTTGTTTGGACATCTTGCATTCCCCATGCTGACTGGGCGGAGTGTTGGTACGTTGGCTCATACCAATATTTACAGAAACTGGCAGGCACGAAGCCATACCATACTCCCAACAGGGATCATGCCATAATATCCAACAGCAACACTGGTGTTATTATTTAATGGGTGCACTTTAACAAATTCCTCCCAGAAAATTAATCATGGTGATGCAGCCACGCAACAGGAAGCTGTAGCAGCTACAGTATACGCCTTTCCCAAACTTCACGTCCCAACCTGAAACGTGTAAACACACACACTCAGGCACTGCGCCACCTACAGGAAACAGGAAGTCATGTCGTCATCCTACCTCTGGATCAGTGAGATCGGAGGAGCCTCCAGACTGTGACAATGCTTTTATGTAAAGATTGTGACCACCATGACTCCCCTCATTCACCACGCAACCGACTGCGGCCACGTGCATGTAAAATAACCGTCATTACGCCACCTACTGACCCGCAGTGCGACGCTGCCGCTGGGCACCAGAGCGAGACGGCCCATCAGTGCCACTCGCAACTTTAATTCATTGTTTTTACTCCAAACACACTGTTGAAGTCAAGGAATAA
Source organism: Mola mola (assembly GCA_001698575.1). NCBI lineage: Eukaryota > Metazoa > Chordata > Actinopteri > Tetraodontiformes > Molidae > Mola > Mola mola. The sequence goes on along the minus strand of KV751366.1, from coordinate 808,576 downwards.
CAAACAGGAATGACACACTGCTCAATAATGAGAAGCACTGGGTCATTTCCTGTAACGAGCGAAACAAATAATGTTGTGTGTGTAAATGGAAAAAGGCCATTTGATCAAATTAAATGAGTTCCTCGGTGAAATCTCATTTCTGAAAGTAAGAAGAGATTGTTACAAGAACATTGTTTTCAGTGGGTTTGGAAGAAGGAGGGATGGGAGGAGGAGACCCGCCAGGAGAGAGAGAGGGAAGAGAAGGACGAGGAGGTTTAGGAAAACGTTGGGGATAAAATAACAGTAATTAAAAGAGAGTAGAGGAGGAGAGTTGGAAGAGGACTAGATGATTGTGTCTTAGATTATAAAAAATAAACACATATTCTCCTGAAAGACTCTAAACTGAAGCACAGAGTTCATACTGTCCCTGCTCAAAGGTACCATTTCTATTGTTTTTTTATTTCCTTAAACTCTCTTGGATGGAATTTGACATCTTTGCCTCATTGAGGTTTTGGGGAACTAACGAATATGCTGCTTTAACCTCCTTCCTGCTGCTTGCTGCTCCGGCCCTCGTCTGCAGCCGAAGCAAGGCGGAGCTTACCTCCTCTGTCGTCTTCCGACTGTTAAACTAGTCTACTATACGCTGCGCAGTGGAGTAGCCACACATGTTTGGACCAGACACAGATTCCCAGGAAGAGGAGGAGCTACTTGTACAAGGTCGCCTACAAGCTGATGGATCAGCACAGTGAATTTCCATTCTACAATGTTAAGCCCCGCTCCCACAAGTTTTCAGGATTGGTTTCGGCCATGATGTGTGTCGTCAGACATAGACACCACACTGACACATTAAGGAGGTCAGAAACGGGATTTTCATTGGAGGCAATCTGATGATATTGGCTAGTTTAACATCACTTGTGGGCCGTGTTTGTTGGTTCAGAAGCTGAACTAACAAACACAGATTGAGTCTCCCTTCTTTTTTTTTGTAAGACTCCGATGCTCCCTGAATTCTTACTCTCTCAGAGTGAATATTGGTCATTTTCTTCATCGTCTTATTGATATTATTTTTTCAATTAAAACAGTACAAACCTTTATTACGTTCAAACTGAGGAAAAAGAGAAAAACAAAAACACACAAAAAAAAGTACCTTCTGGCAAAACAAGACAATAAGTAACCCGCATTAAATATTGAATACGTCCCAAGGAAGAGGGTTACCTGTCCTTCTGTGATTTTCTTTCCTCTTCCTGAGGTCTGTTATAATTTACAGATTTAACATTACGGTCAACAGTGAAGCCAACACTCACCATTTTGTGTGTGATTTCCGCGCTCCGGTAGCAGTGGAGAAGCAGGTGTTCCGGGGTCTCGTCCTCATTACAGGGAATCGTTGGACATTTCTCGGTGGTGACGTAGCAGCTCTGACAGCTAATCTGCCAACAGAGATCAGCCAAACGGTGTCACGCATGTTTTCAGAAATTAGTTTGTTGTTTATGTTTCTAATCATTTGTGGGCGTTCTTTTTTTTTCTGCGTATTTATATTCAAATAAGCCTCCTTCCTTCCTCTGGCACGCATCCTGATCAGTAGGAGGCAGTATCTGGAGCTATATTCAGACAGGTGGCGCGGTCCACTCGGGCCAAACTGGGCTCTGTTCTGCGCCGTGGGCGGGCTGGCCAGCGGTTTTGGTGTGTAGGCTTTTTCTCTGTGAACGTGTGGGCTGCATCTTATGGTTCTGCATCCTCCCTCTGGTTAGGATGCAGTTTGTCACCAACTGTCACATTTTTTAACCCATGCGACCTCTTTAATAATTTCCGGGTGACACTGCCACAGCAGCTAACTGCTAAAAATCCTGCTGCTAATAACGAGGAGGGGAATTCTTTTTTTCTTTCACGAGCCCATGAAATGAAGACAGCAGTAACACAGATAGCTACCATGTGGCTAACTGTGTTACTTCCAGCTGGTCGGGTTGACGTCAGCTCACCCTGGACGTATAACTGTATGTATATATCACATGTTGTGTACATGTTTATCAGTTTTGTATACGTGTTGCTGTGAGTGCTAAAGTACAGTGACATCCCTAAAGATAAATCCAACATAATAAAGAGCACCAAAACACAACTCACGTGGCTTAAAGTCATCGAAGAACCAAATATGTCTATGTTAGTCGCCCATTAAAATCAACCGATGTTGAAGCTTCAACACGTGCAGATTTGGTTAGATCCCCGCAGGACATCTGATCTTTCCATTGCCATAAGCTACATCACAATGTGCTTCACAAACCTCCTGGTGAAACACCGTCAGCAGCATCGTTCTGACCAATGTGAGCACGAGCGGAACGTACGGTGGGAAACATTGAGCGCATAGACAATATCCCCGCTGACTTCCTGCTATCATCTGCTCATCTCTGCACACCAGGATTCCACATCCTGGAAGAGATGGTCTCCCAGTGGAAGGTGGAGCTGTTTGCTTCAGGGGAGAAACAGAATGCAACTGTCATGTTTGCTTCAGTTGCTCTTGAGCGCACCACGCACACACACAGTGAGCGTTGGAACATCCTCCATGAATCTATTCTGGCTTGTGGCTGTAGATTAGCAGTCCCTATAGTTCCCATATTCCTCCTCTCGGTTTCTTTTTTATTCTCAATCTCTCTTCTCTACGGACTCTTTCCTCCCTGATGTCCTCGCTGTCAGCTCCTATTCTGTGAGGAGCAGATCGCAGGAGCACAAAAGAAGAGGTGAATTGTGTGTGAGTGAGAGATGTGGTGGAGAGGTAATGTCACCGTTGTTTTTTAGATTATCCGAGTGACCGTGTGTTTACCCGCCTCACTGTTAGATCTTAAGAGCACGCTCTCAGCGACGACTGCTGTTCACACTATCAGCCTGCAGCGTGGTTCCTGAGGCTCCACACTGACCATTTTTAAAATCTTTGTCAAGTACTTCATGTCTTACATTGGGTAGTAACCAGGAGAAAAATATCAGGGAAGTGAAGGAGAATCAAATTGGCAACGGCACTCCCATCCGATCAGACTGAAAAGTGCAATTACACGGTCAGCATCTTAAACTCTGAGGAGCTTTTCAGCTGAACCTGAAGAATTAGAGCACAGCTCAATGACTCACCAGCAGACGAGTCCTCACGGCATGAACAGAGCAGGAAAATGTGACCACAGCTCTGCCTTCAACCACACGTGAAAGGTGTAGCAGTTTAGGTTCTAGCTGGTGTGAGTGGTCCCCTCAAATAGAGAACCTTAGCGAGCGACCTTAGCCGGTTTTGTCACTCTTCACTTGGGGACTCAACCACAGCTAAACCATACCTTAACAGGGGGGGTTGACCCCCACTGCAGTCCGTTGATTGGTCAACAGAATCCTCAGTTGGCCACGATGGTCAGGCTGTCTTTGCAACTCTCGCCTCCGTCTCAGTTTTGATGAGCCAGTGGAAATTGTAGCCTCAGTTTCCTGCTCTTAGCCAACAGAAGTGGCCCCCGGTGAGGTCTTCTACTGCTGTACCACCTGCTTTAAGGTTCTACGTGTTCCACGCACCTCTGTTTTAAATATGAATAATAATAATAATTAGTAATACTGTAAGTCGTGTGACCATTTTCCGAGGCCGCTTCTCGAAGCACCAGACCCTCAGTCACAGACAGAAATACGATCAGATCTTCCTGTACAGAATTACAGACATCTGTAGAAATTGAAGCCCTGCGATGAACCTGTCCAGGGTGTACACGGCCTTCACCAAATGAGGGCTGGAATAGGCTTCACGCCCCACCACCCTGCATTGGATAACTAATAGATGCAGAACATGACTTTATTTCTAAATATGAAAATGTTAGAGAGGGGAGAGAAACGAGGAGCTGCAGGTAAAGAAGAGCCAGATTGATCAAATTCGGGGTTAATTAAATGGACCAATGAGAGGAGAAATTGACAGAATATAATCCAGAGAATCCACATAATGAGTGCAAGAGACAGAGTGAGAGAGAGGTAAAGACTGGAATCAAACAAAATGGATGGAATAGCTAAAGAGAAAGAAGAAAGAAGGTAATGAAGATAAATAATGAGAGGAGTGAAAAACATGGAAGAAAGGACAATACAGCAGCTGTCTGTCTTCTCTAAACTCTGTCAGTGACGATCCAATCACACGCCGGCACATAATCCCATCCTACACTAACTGTGACCACACACACACACACACACAGAGCGAATTACAGTGAGCAGTCAAGTTCCGTCCGTGTTCAGGTGTAAACAATCTCATTTCTGTGCATAACAACAGCTTGTAAAGTAACTAAAGCACTTCCAGTGGAATCAATTAACAGGACGAGATGACACCAACGTCTCACATTAACAGTGACTGATGGGTTTGTCACACACAAGATGGCAAAAATATCGCTATCGCTCATATTGCTGCCTGATTTGCCAGCCTTGTGAAGATCCCCGCTGATCAGCCCCAACATTAAAACCCTCATCTCCAGGAAACAGCAGCTGCGGTTGGTGGCACTCTGTGGCTGGAACATGGAGGTAATGAAAAGCCAACGAGGGACTGTCAGTGGAGCCTCCGCACCGTTTGGGCCCCGTTGAATTATACCTGTAAGAGACCTCTGAGGGGGTCCTGTGGTACCTGGTGTTAATGTTGTGGCCGATCGAGACTGAGACTGTTGTCGTCGACGCTAATAGTTGCGTCAGGTGCACAGCCGCACCTTTCATAGGCGTTCCAGAACTGGAAACACCTCCTGTCTTTCTGAAGGAAGCCGCGGCAACGCTGCACAGAGCACTTCGAAATGTTGATTCTGAACACCAGATCACCTTCCAAACAGACAAAACTGTTTACTACACAGCTGTCTCACCCACAAGCGCCCAAAGAGAGCAGGAGAGAAGAACTCCACAGCCTGATCAAGTCAGCACAATCGGGAGGGTACGACGCTCCTGGTGGGACAGAATACAACACAGTTGGACACCTTGATAGGGACATATATATATTCCCAAATAACAAATGTAGCTGACAATAAAGGTAATAACCTGACAAAGGCTTAAAAGGGGTCAAATTAAAGCAACACCTTTTGAGGACGCTTCAGCCTCCAGGGGTCCTGAGAACTGCTGAGGTGGACAAAGAAACCTCAGTTAATCAACTAAAGCCTGATGGACAGGATTGTGATTTAACACTTTCATTTGGTGTTTAATTAATTGGAAAAGGGCACCGCCCTTTAATTTAAACGAAGTACGGACTCAGATGATACGACGTCCGGGATCGCAGAGCTGCTTTACTCACTCATCGCACTGAATCTCTGACTGTCTGCTCTACGATAATAATACGGACAGCTCACAAAAGTTCAAACACAAACACTTATTCACGTTTTAGTGTCAACTCGGTGAAATCTCCATTTTTAAATCTAAATGTAATGTAAACGTCCTGTGTTTATGTAGCTCTTTTCTGGTCATTGGGACCACACAAAGGGCTTTTGCATCCACCCATTCAAACACACATTCATACAGTGGTGGCAGTGACGACCTCGCAGGGCGCCACCTGCTCATCAGGAGCGTGAACCATTCACCCATACACAGGCAGCATCAAGGGAACTTCCACATGTTGGGGTCTGGGATCAGACCAGGAACCTTCCGATCACTGAACGGCCGGTCTACCATCTGAGCCACAGATGATACTTCTTCTATTCCCCCTTCCACTCAGTTTTCCATGGGTTGGTTTTGTTTGTGACCGGTGGAGAGGAGATTCAAGCTATAACAGCACACCGGTGAGAGGAGCAGGAAAGAGAATAAACTCTGAAATAAACCCGATCTTTCCCCAGGAGAAAGAAGGAGGGAAAAAAATGGAAATGGAAGCCAATGAAGATGATGAGAAAACTGCCAAAAGGAATGAAGGCAGAGAGAGAGAAATTAAATGCAAATGAGATGGAAACGGTGTGGTGAGAGAGGCTGGGTGGACTGAAGGACAGAGAGAGAAGGGAGTCGCTGATGAAAAGATGGAGGGGTAGAAGACAGAGGAAAAGAAATGAGATGAGTGAGAAAAACAGGGTCATTTGTGAAATTACATGGAGGTAGAGTAAAGGCTGTGTGGGCGGACAGCTTGGTGAGTCTACATATACATTAAGAACCTTTCTAGCCGCCAACATGTTACTGCTCTGACATGCACACAGACATTTTACCGCTGTGTCTTCACAGAGCCCCAGTCCTCTGAATGCCTGTTATGCGATTCAAAGCATGCGTGTTTTGGATGGGAACAACACAGAGTTTGCTGACGTGTGCCGGTGGTACATCAAGTGGAGTGAGATTGGATCTCTGAGAGTGAGCCCGCTGATATCTAACCCTGACGGGGTCTTCTCAGGACCCGGTTCTGCTCTGGATCATAACAGCAGACCTCCGATGAGTCTCAGGTGTCTGAAAATACGGCGTGAATGAATATTTCTATGTATTTGTCTTGACAACTGCTCCCTTCGCGTACTTTGCTCCAGGCTTCCACAATCGCTGCTGGCCTGGCTCCGCTCCACTTGGCAGGGCAAGGATGCACATTTCCATGGCAACGAGGCCAATGTTACTCTGACTGACAATACGGTTTTCTAAACTGTGTGATATTTAGAAGCAGTGGACCAACCGAGGCTGTGAAACAGTGGATGAACATGTTTCTTTACCGCTGTTGTTTCCGCTCCTTGTGTTTCCACTTCAGTCTTCTGCTTGTGTTTGCAGAGAACATTTACCAGCACAAATCCTCACAACAACAACCAATGTTCACATGCACACAATATTCTGATTCGGCTGCTTACACAAACACTCATGTTTACATCGATCAACCATGCCACTGCAGCTGGTGTTTCTCGATGGTTCGACGGCTTTCCTGAAGAGCTCGGCGTTGTGATGTCCAAATGTTTTAGAATGTTTAATGCAGGTGTCTCGGTTAGAGCAGAAATGAGGGTTTCTGCATCCACCTGTCAGTGGACAGGTGGCAGGACAGTGACGAGTCCACATACAGACGGGAGGTAGAACAGCTGGTCCACTGGTGTAGGCAGAACCACCTGGAGCTGAACCCGCTCAAAACTGTGGAGATGATAGTGGACTTCAGGAGAAGCACCCAGACACCCCCGTTCAACATCCTCAACAACACAGTGTCTACTGTGGACACCTTCAGGTTTCTGGGATCCACAGTTTCTCAGGACCTGAAGTGGACCTCCCAAGTAGACACTGTCTGGAAGAAGGCCCAGCAGAGGGTGGACTTCCTACGATAGCTCAGGAAGTTTAACCTGCTTCAGGAGCTGCTGATCACCTTCTACACCTCCATCATCCAGTCTGTCCCTCTGCACTTCCATCACTGTCTGGTTCTGATCGGACACCAAACAGGAGAGGAACAGACTGCAGAGAGGATCATCTGGGCCGACCTGCCCTCCATCCAGGACCTGTACCGGTCCATGGTCAGGAAACGGGCAATTAACATCTCTGTGGACTCCTCACATCCCGGACACAAACTGTTTAAACTCCTCCCCTCTGGTAGGCGATACAGAGCAACACTGAGACAGTCTCCACCGCCGGGCTGTCGCTCTGATGAACCAATCACAGAGCGTCAGGAAGACTTAACTCTCTACCTCATGGATATTTGCACATCTCTTCATTGTATCTACTGTTTGAAACGCAAACTCCTTATAATTACACTAATTACCTCCTACACTGCACTGGACACAGACTTCTAACTTTATTCTATTTATTTTAAACTTTACTCTATTTTGTCTATTTTGAACATTGAAAGTGAAGTTGAACCGGAGTCAAATTCCTTGTTTGTGTGCACAAACTTGGCCAATAAATCTGATTCTGATTCTGATATTGACCTCAGCTTTGTTTACAACGCACAGAGCCGACCGCTGACACTGACAAAAAACACCCGCACTCAGGAGCATTCCAAATGTGCTCTACACATGTAAAGACAAGGCCAGTTGGACAAGAGGAAGAATACCAGTGGATCCAGTTGTACTTCAAATCAATGTTACAAACCAATTAAAGAACCAAAAGCAAATTCAAGATGTAAGAGTGCTTCTTTACAGACTCCAACCTGATTGAAAAATCACAAATTCGTTCCCAAAGAGCTGAAAGAGCCCAGTTGCTTTTTGCTTTAAATTTGAAACAGAAGTACGTTTAGGTCTCATGAGCCGGGTTAGGGTTTCTGACCACAGAGGCTTCAGGGCACCAAACCTGGCAGAGGTGCAGTTTGGAAACATGTTCGAGCGAAGGTCGGAAAGCCCAAACTTAACGGTTTATAACCTTTCTATTTCTGTAGTTGGACAGTACTGTGTCTGGTGTGTGTGAGACTCAATCAGTATAAAAAAAAAAAACCTTCTCCAGCTTTCATCAGTGTTTATGCCCCCGGCAGCCATCTTGGATTTGAGGTGGGGGCTGGTGAGGTTCGGGGTTTCAGCAGTTCCGACCGAGACAAGCCCGATTCAACACACCGCGAGACCATTTCAGGTTTGTAACGCAGAGGTTAAAAGTTTCGATCCGCATTCTTTTTAAACAAAAAAAGTTAGAATGTGGACTCAATCGATGGAGGTTAAACTGATGCTCACACGGCCGACCTGGTGTCTCCAGCAGCACGATTAAAGGTGGTTAGTATTCATGAGGGTGAAGGCATTCTTCACGCCTGTCTTCATGAGTATACTCCTGTGTGTGTGTGTGTGTGTGTGTGTGTGTGTTCATTTGAAAGGTGTGTGACCTCATAAATTGTGGTGAGGTTTACCTTCCCTTCAGGGCAGACAGAAAGCTTAGGATGGACCACACAAACACACACACCTGCATTTTCCTGATGGCAAAAGCAATTTCCCATCCACTGCCACTCAGACAGACGCACATCCCAAAGCTTCCGAGCGAGACGAGTCAAAACGCAGCGAGCGAGCTGTAGACGTGGAGCAACAATGAGTACAAATGGTGTTAAGCGAGTTAACAGACACAAAGTAAATCTGTGAGAGACGTTTTCAAAACAGAAATTGATGTGTTAAAGGACCAAGCTAATCTTTTTACAAATTTCAGTGTGTTAGAGGAATCTGATGACAATGCTAGTCTTTCACAGGATGTTTAAATGTATTTTAATGCTAAAACACTGTGCCAATCACCAGCAGGCAAGTACATTTAATTCTGCTGAGTCACTTTCGATGGCATGAATGTCAAAATCCCTGAGTGAAACGGCAGAACTCTTCCCGGGCAAACATCACCGCCCGCAGTGTTCGAGAGGTCCAGCAACTGGAGCTCGGAGGCATGATAAAAACAAGACAGTTCGGCCTCAACTGGCGATGCTGCTGCAGGATCGCAAACTTTCCTGATGTTCGCAGACGCTGCTACGCCAGACGATGCTACTCCAAACGATACTACTCCAAATGACGCTACGCCAGACGACGCTACGCCAAACGATGCTGTGTGGCTGGATGAAAGAGGACAAAACTAAAGTGATGCTGTCAATCGTCAGACAATGAGATCCCAGCTGATGCCAACTGGTGGCAAGGACCTAAGTTAGTTCCATGAACTAACTATTTGCAGGTTGGATGGGAAGAAGCAGTTTATGTGCTACAGTTTTACAACTTTTAAAACACTGAACTCATTGTTTTTAATCAGTGATGATTAGTGACTGATTACATAAACAAATCAGAACCTTTAGAAACAATTTACCGGAACTCATGAAGGCACAAAACTTAATTTGTAAAAAACAGGTAATTTCATAATCCCTGAAGAAAAATCTTTGAAAAGTGTCTCATTTTCTGCAGCGCCACACAGCCTGAAGCTGGATAAAATGTCCCGTGCTGAAGATGTTAGCTTTTTATTTTCCAACAGGCAAAACGGCATTTATTACGTGAGTCAATAAAAAGGAGAAACAAAGGACCTGAATGTCCATAAAATCTGATTAAAATGGCAAAGAAATACAGTAAAGAAGAGAAGTTCATGGATCTTAGTCTGTGTGCAGAACCAGTCAGACCAGACAGAACCACTCAATTACTGCTTTAAATGGCACAATGTGAGGACAATAAAAGGACAAATAATTTTCTCATTAAAAGGACGATGAGGAGGACAGTCCAGGAGGGGCAGTGTCTGTCAGTGAAGTTTCTCTGTCCTCGGGTCTCAGAGATGAAGTTGGACCAATGAAGTTGAGAGCTGAGTTCTTGCAGCCTCACGACCATTTCATTTATGATTGGGTTCGGGTGGTGGGGGCAGCGGGTTGAAAAGGGTCATGCAGACGCTCCTCCTGGGGAATCCCAAATTTCCCAGGTCAGACAGGACATATAATAGCTCCAGCGAGTTGAGGGTCTATCGCGGTGCATCTTACCGGTTGGGTGGGCCCAGAAGACCTCCTAAGAGAGATGTCCAGGAGGCATCCTAACCAGAAGCCCAATCCACCTGGGGTGGAGGATGGAGGGGGGAGCTCTCCTCTGAGCTCTTAACCCTAACTCTGAGGCTGAATCTAGCTCTTCTTCTGGACTCATTGCTTTGGTCACTACCCGAAGCTCATGACCATAGGTGAAGGTCAGAATGAAGACTGACTAGTACATCTTTCATCACCGCAATGGTCAGGTACAACGCCCACATTACAACTGACAACCGACAACTGCCATCGCCTTACAGAAAGAAGGTCCCGGGTTTGATTCCCAGGTCGGTTTGCATGTTCTCCCTGTGCCTGCATTGGTTCTCTCCGGCTACTCGGGGTACTCCGGGTTAATTGGTCACTCTAAATTGCCCGTAGGTGTGAATGTGAGTGTGGATGGTTGTTTGTTTCTATATGTGACAGATGAACTGGCGACTTGTCCAGGGTGACCCCGCCTTTGCCCGATGATGCTGAGATAGGCTCCACCCACCCGCGACCCCGAACAGGATAGTCGGTAGAAAATAGATGGATGGATGGATAAATGCCATGCCAACAGAACATTGCTGTCTAGAAGAAAAAAAAAATCAGTGTGCATATACAGTTTATGGTCACTGGTTGTATAGATTTTATTATCTGTTTAGATTCTTGTTGAAAAACTGAGTCAGAGGCACAAATGAAACAGAATAAATATAGACAGATAGAATAATAAGACAGGATGGGAGCTGGAGGAAACACCTGGAATAAAACATTGTCTTTTTAAAACCTATATCAAATATATTGTTTTTCTCCATCCAACAGCATCAGACATGTGAGACAGAAACAGAAAAACCTCCATAAAACCCTGACAGCTGCAGCGAAGCCTGGAAACAGATCTGAATTCAGCCGTGTGGACTACATAACGCTAAAGTGTCCAGCTACCTTATATTAGGTTATATCATGTTATCAGAAGGGAACCCTTGATTACATCGTACTGATTTCCTCCCAGCAGGTAAGGGTTGAGTGAGTGCCACTGTGGTGGGTCAATAGTATTCACACCAAGGGGTCGTTTGAGTGGGAAAGGGATGGATGTCGCTTACGAGGACATCAATTCATTTTTCAATAATTTCAACAGGCAGATAAACTCAGGTCCCAACATCCTTTCATCAATACTTACAAACTACCATGCTTCTGTTCAGGCTGAGCTGGACCAGACTGATGTTCAATTTTGGATCAATCACATCACTTTAAATGAAATAAAAAACAATCATGTCGCTTGATTAAATCTCATTCCAGTTTTCAAACTGTGCCATTTTTAACTGATTCATTTTTACTGACAGGGACATTAATCGACACAAAATGACGCTGAACAGCGCAGCAACAACAACTACAAACCCCAGACAGAATATCAGCAGGATGGCAACACGTGAAGCCGCCAGTGGCTTAATCTTTTCTTCCCCTCATTTGTTCCATGCGTGTCTCACCCACACACACACACACACACACACACACTCAGTGCGTCTCTGCTCCATCAACATTCATATATTCTGAAGCTTTCCAGAAAATATTTATTCAGCCAGAAGCCTTGAGGTCTAGAATGATGCCTCTCTCTCACACACACACTCACGTACATATTTGTTTCGTTTGGTTTCATTTTCTGCCGTTTATCTTCCACCAGCTGCTGCCCTCCAAAGACGACGACAACAAAGTTACAACACTTGAATGCAGGGATATAACCAACAAGTGCAGGCTAGTTGAAAATAGATGAAATGACATGACTCGTTCAGCTAATTGACATGTTTAAAACAGCAGATGGTGCTGAGGCTATATAATGTGACGTTTCTTCATGGGTTTTTTTCCCACCGCTGTGCGGTAACTCGCTCCTTCAACCAGTAGGACCAGTAAGCCATCAACATTTCACAATGGACGACTAAAAGAGCAGGGCGGAGCTACAGAAGAGAGTCAGGGAGGGGCCGAGCTGCTTCCATACGAGTCTCACGCTTGATTCCAAGAAGTTAAAAAGCTACAGCTTTAAGGCAAGAGATGGTTTTATTTTAATATCAAAATTGTTCTGTTTCTCACAAAGAAACTCCCACAATCCAGTTTGTAGTTAATGTAAAACGTATCATTGTAGGAAGTTGCTGTAAAAGGCTCATTGTATCTAAACTGGTTTGTCGTGTTGTGAATTACAATCAGGTGTTCATTTAAAGGAGAAAACTGTCAGCAACACACCCTGACTGAGCGTAATTTGAAATAATGAAATGGAGATAGTTTTAATTTGCATGTCTGTAAAACAGTAAAATCAAGTTCTTTCCGCTTACCTGACCGCCGCCTGCTTCGCTGGTTCCTCATCCAGCTTTGTTTCCAATGCCTGATGGAGCCCAGCAACCAGTGTTCAGCTGCAGGAGGCGGCCGACACGATGAACAGGTGGTCCACTTCCTATCAAGCGTTTATGTTTTCTTATATATTGTTTTTGTTCAGACAGATGATACAGCAGCTGTTCGATGTGTGTATCATTGTGACTTATTGATTCAAGCGAGAGCTGAAATTTGAACAGGAAGTGTTATTGCTGGAGCCACTGACACAAAGACTTTTCGTTTTTTCTTACAATAGCACTTTGTTTTCAAAATGCGTTTAAATTTTTCTTAAAACACCCAAATTAAAGTGATTATTGCAGAACAAATGTTAAAAAAAATTGCTAAAATTGTCTCTAGAAGGACAAATATGAGGACAAGGAACACAGTTCCAATTTGGTGTTCCAGACAGGTTTCGGCTCCTAGATTTCAAGAGCCAGCTAGAGTCGGCTAACAGGACTGACATGTTAGTTAGTGGCTAACTGAGCTAGCATTAACTGCCTAACAGGTCACATTATCTGGCCATCAGGAAAGTCTGTAAACCATCTCAGCACTGGATTCCGTCATCAAACTGGCCTCAGTTCGTCTCCTGAGGCCACTGCAGTTAGCATCAGTGAGTGACATTTTAGCAACAAGTAAAGGCCAGGACGCACCAACCTGATGTCATGAACTAGCTGCGATGCAGAGTCCACCTGATGTGTGGCGTCACATCATGGATGTCGGAAACACACAGCAAAGATGTCAACAGAGTGTGAGTCCGCGTACATCAGGGAACCAAGAAAACAACGTGTAATGAATTTCATTTGTGTTCATCTGTCACCCTGAGCCTCTGGGTCAAATGTCAAATGATTAACAGACAGCACCGCTGAGTCTTCCTGTCATCCCTCCATAATGAGCTCAACTATAGATTATGTCATTGATCCCAAGACACTGCTGAGGCTCCTGATGTCCTGAAGCCTCCACAGCCGCGACCGTACAGAGCCAGCACTGACTGTCGTGTTAACGCCATAAGCTCAAGCAATGACGACAAAGTGGGAGTTTTCTTCAAGATATTAAATAAAAATCAAGTAAATTGGTTTGTTCTTGCATAATGAAAGGAAGCTCGTGGTCTTGTTCACGCGGCACACATGGAACGGTTCTTTAGCTTCTGCCAGAAAGAACAGCACAAGCTTTAGCGTAGGATTCAATACATTGAATATGACAAAGGTGTCGAGTAAACATTAAAAATGTTTTTCCCTCTGGAACTCTCACATATCCTGAGACAGTGAATGTACGTCGGTGCTTCCAGGGACGCAACTCAGACATTCTGCTGTCTCCGTCGCAGTGTTCTGCTCACAGCTGCAGGGGAAGATAACAGGTAGGTGTAAAACCTGTACAACACTCACATTTCATCCTCCACACGCCGACCAACAATATTTTATTGTCACATAGAATGTGACTAAAATCTAATGCGTGTGCTTCGTTTTCAAAGCCATGCAGCCTCTCGGCAGACTCGAGCTCTGGGCCTGTGATGGATAAGAAGCACGATGCACTGGACTGTTATAGCTCTGCAAGTAACAATGGGACACAGTGAATCACTCCCATATATTCCACACACAGATCACAGTGAAAACCATGAAGGACATCCAACATTTTAAGGTGCGAATATATGTTCTTGGAACCGATATGAAATATTAAACATGGCATGTATGACACTGCCAAATCAAACAGTTCCTAATTAACAGGAAATTAGAATTTATCCACAAGTTTTCCTGGTTAAAAATGTCCCGTTTCTGTGGACCAAGTCAAACAACATGGTTCTATTCAATAAACTGCAGAAGATTAACCCCATGAATCAAACGTCACTCAACTATTTTTCATTGTACGTTACCTTAAATCATGCACTGCAGTCTGGATAAAACCTGTATAGAAATATGAAATAGCAGCAAGAAGTGCAGTGGGGAGAAGAATTCTTGCGTGATAATTTCAGTACATACCTTCACTACAGATCTGTGATCCTAGAGGTCTGTGGTGTAAAGCCCAGTTTGGCTCTCAGCCTCTGATTCTTCTTCATGATCCTCAGCTGGAGGGCACAGGAACAAATTAATCCAACAGCTGAAATGTGCTGGAGGATTCCTGGCGATAAGCTCCTGCATCCACTGATGCAGAAAAACACTTTGAGGCCTTTGCTTTTGCCTTGGGGCAGGAGGTCACAGGCTGAAAAGGTTCAGATTATTCAAATCCACGTTTGTATGGGTTCCACTACTCCTGCTGACAGCTCCAGAATACATTGTAGGTTTTCCTTTATAATGCATTGTTGAAAGACACTTCCAAAGAAGGTCCACAACTGTGGATCTATTACATGATGTTCAGATAGCCTGAGGACGAGGCTGCAGTTAAATGGAGCTCATATTCTTGTGTTTAAATTAAAATACAATATATTAACTTACAGTCTACCTCAAAATAAGTATCTACGACCTCCATGTTTCTGGAGCTAACATTTCATGCAGATGTTAAAAATGCTTGAATTGCTTTTTTTGCTTCTGTACTTGATGAAACTCAGTCCAACCTGTGTCACTGGTCCTTCACAGGACTTTGCAGGAGGACCACGTTCAGCTGGTCATCAGCTGGTCATCAGATGGTGCATGCATGCGCTACATTGGGAAACATGCCACCAGGTTTGTGACCATATGTCGACGATGCTACTGTACAACAACCTAGAGAGTGTCGACTACGTTGTCGCTCCGGACAGCAGCTTGGTCAGTGTCAATAAGGGCCTCAGCTCTGCTCTCCTCTAGTGTCACTGTTGCACATGTTGGGCTTTGCCATCAAGTCGGCAACCACAGCAACAATCCGATATCCAGGCAGACTTTGAACATTAGACTTTAAAATTTGATTTTGAAATTCTGAACCCAGTCATGACAGCCACATCTCATGTACGTTATGATGTATGTCGCAGATTTGTTGGAATTAGAACAAAAAAATAAAGAAAAAAAAGAAGAAAAAAAAGCTCAGAAAAAGAAGCCCATTCTTTAGCTGACAGAAAGCAAAGAACTGCCTCCAGAACAGGCTCTGGTCCAAATTAGCATGGGAGCTGGCATAATTTGAAATGCCTGTGTTTGTCCCATCCATCATTGCCTACTCTGACACTAGGGATTTCACAAGCAAAAACACAGGGCCACTGAGCAGGCTGTTGTATTTGACACGTTAGGAGTGAGAACAGGATGGGAAGAATATCATGCACATTTCCTCGAATCAAACTCCCAGAAGTAGTCAAAAGAGAACTACTGAGCATCTGAGCCTGCAGTTTCCATGGACATTTGACTGAGAGTATATTCAGGCTCTGCAGTCTGTAACTCCTACATGTGATCTGCATCTGCAACATAGCAACACAGCCTGGAGCCTGATATCAGAGCTGCAAGCTTATCAATTTTTCCATTTCAGAGTGGATTTCTATATCAACCCTTCATCCATATAGGAGAGAACTGACCAAGTGTGGATATGCCGTCAGTGCTGGCTTCATATTTGCACACCTTTAAACATTATAGCATAATTTAAATCCACTGGTACATTTCCTTTTGCTTTTTTTCTGAGAAATTTCTCAATATTTCCACAAATGCACTTGAAACAGCAGCTAGGAAACAACAAAAGGGAACATGGAGGCTAGCAACAAGGCTATGGTAGTTATGGTTACATATCTTTGACAAGAAACAAGTAAATATCCATGTTGTTTTGGGAAAGTAAAAGGCAAAACAGACAGACTCTAGAAGTTCCTCACCGTTTGCACACCACCATCTGGACCCTGAATGAATGTAAGTGTCAAGCTGAAAATGTGTCAGAAATTAGCGCATACACCCAGGACTAAAATTTACATCATAGCTGAGGCGAGCCAGGGCCACTAAATACCCGTCTCTACTGTATGGTTAATTGATCCAGGAATATGTCCTGCTAATGAACATTCACACTGCACTGAAATGCCAAAAGTCTGCCGGTGTGAAAAGGGTATTTGGTAGGCTTGCCGGCATACTAACATTTACTAAAAGTACTGAACACAAAGCACAATTGTGGCTAAACTCATGTCTGTTAATATTGTTAGGGTAGGTAAAGAGGTAAAGACACCGATCATCTGATTGCTTTATAATAAGGTAGCTAAGACTTTAATGGATATTTCACAATAAATTCACAAATTCACATTCTTGATGAGCATCTGGACTTATTGGAGTCTTGCCGTTTCCCTGATAACTGACACTCTATCTTTAGAGGATATCTGCCAAATCCAAGCTGAGAGTTCAGAGTTCAGTTTAGGATACACTGTCCTTAGTTATTCCTATTATCTTGTCTGCCACACCAGTAGCGAACCAAGATTCCTGAATGTTCTGCACACTTACATTTGCTATCACTAATATGTATGAATATAAACATCCCCATCAATATTCATAAGCATGTTGAAGTGAAACATGAAAAAGAAACAAAGAAAACAAGAGAAAATGACCTGTATATGCTTATACTGCTGTCTTCCATCATGACATTAAGATATCTCTGCTTTGTGAGGACATTTGTGACGTAAGGTCGTTGCAAAACCAACATATGTGTGCGTGTATGTTCCAATCCAGGTGTGGTCAGCACGGCACCCATCACCGGTGACGATCTGACGCTAACTACTGTTCAATGAACTTTGATCAGTGTTTACACAAGCACACGCACACACACAATAAATACATGGGCATGTCAGACTCCAGGCACGCAGCAAACCAATGCACAAACACACAGAGGAGACTAATTAGTGAGTGTTTAAAGAACGAGGCGTTCAATCAACACACACACACACACACACACACACACACACACACACACACACACACACACACAGACCAGAGACCGAAGATACTAATCGATCCTTTGTGTCAATCTCACTGCAACATCACAAAAGGACTGAAAACATGACCGGTCAACCTGGCCGTGTTCTAAATAGACTTCTACACAACGAGCCACTGAGGAGGATCTTTGTTTAATAAACAAAGTGAAGATTTACACTGATGAGCCACAACACTAAACCACTAATCATCCCTTTACAATACAATGTTTTGCTCTTGGGGCCTGGCATTCATATGGATGTTACTTTGACCTGTCCCACCCACCTGTAAAGTACTGCAGACCAAGTACAACCCGTCATGGCAACCCCACTTCCATCTCCCTTCCAGCAGAATAATCTGGCCCACCAGGCCACAAATACCATTCAAGAAAGGTACGAGAAACATGACCTCAAGGCTTTGACCCTCCAAACTTCCCACATCCCAATTGAATCAAGTATTCATAGAATGTAACAGACAGAAAAAAGGCAATATCCCCCAAAACCCACATGATCCTAAAAATCCACTGCCAACTTCCCAGTCCCAGGTACCAGAGAAAGAGTCCGACCTGGTTTAAAGACATCTGTAAGAGGTCCCAGTCAAAGGTTCAGATACTGAACCCGTCTTGGACGTTCATCATATGCAAAACATTCGTTCTGGGCTGGACATTAGCTGGCATTATGTCATATTGAATATAACGGACACTCTATAACAGTTTACATGTTCTTAACTTACTTATTCCTAAAACTTTGAGCATTGTTCCCCATATCCTACAAATACCTGTATAAATATATTATTACAAAAAGGAAGGTGTAAATTTGGTTATTTACGTCAAAATTGTTGGCTGCTACCTGCAGTTCTTATCATGCTAGTATAGCCAGAGAAAAGCATGAATCACCATGTAAATGGCATCATAATGCAGGAAAATGACATGTACTCTGTTTAAGAGACACCAGGAAATTGGTCTACTCACATTATCAGAGGGGTAACATGTTTGAACAAAGTGTCCAATACGTTTAAGCACCCTTCAGGGTGCCCTTCTACCAGAGCAATGGGATGTAATGCTAAATATGCTGCATGTGAGAAAATGTGTGACTCAAAATGGTATGCTATTACATGTAGTTATAACATCTGAATCATATAATGAAACCATTTGGAACAGAGTCATTTTAAATCACAACTTGTGCATCTGTGCACTTTCATGGGCTGCATCCAACAAATGATGTGTCAAGGACACGTGAGAGCAGAACTCCAACTTTCTCTGAAACCAGAGCTTTAGATAATATATGTAATATCTACATGTTCACAGGAAAACCCCAGGACAGATGACAAATGCACTCAGACACAAACAAACAGCATAATCCTTCGTATCTTTCCAACACGTGGTGACATTTTCCCTCACTGCTATCTCTGCACCAAATCAGAGGTAGCTTTACTCAAAGGTTATTCTCAGGAGGGCTAGCGCATGGAAGAAAACCATGGGTGTACATGCTTCAGCTCTTACAAGTAACCACCAAAGATGCCATAGTTTCAACTCAGATATGTAACCTTTGGCACGACCTTTGTCATTTGTCAGCCCTCATTTGTCTGCTACTGGGCTTCTTGTTGATCCACTAATAAGGTAAAAAATGCCATGAAGGTAATGTCAGGCAAAGGGTCATCAGAATAACACCAGAAATTCAAGTTCATTTTCGGCAGCTTGGTTACAGAGCATGGAAAAAGGTGTCCTGGATTAACATGAAAATCTGTGCACAATATTATTTGTACTCTCAATTTCGGGAATTTTGAAATAAATGGAATTCATATTCCTCCACGTGAATCACATTTTTAAGGGCTTTCCCATGTTTGAAAATGGAAATTTGCACATGCATCAAGCATGGCGGAAATTTACTAATGGAAACAGTTTGGCCAAAAAGTGGGGAAAGAAAACTCACTAGCACACTCACAACAAACTTCACCTGTACACATGTAGAACTACGACAAAGCCTATTGGTGAAATGACCTCTACCCAAAAAACTTTTTGAGATTACCCAAGCTACTTCAACTTTTGTCAGAACAATCTTACATCTTCAAAATGTACAATAGTGCGATTGGTGAGTTTTCATTGTATCATGAAACTTGTCCCATTTCCAGAGCAACCCTTAAGAGAACTCATTAGAATCCCTTTCAGAGTATCATCACTGGAATGTGAATGATTCCTTCGATTTTCTTGATGTTCCTGAGCAGCACTTAAGTTGACAACAGACTTAATTAATTTAATACAATTTTAATTAGTTAATAGATAATGACTCTATTCCAAAATACACAAATGCAAACATCATTTGCACCTGATGATAAAATGCAGTCCGTTACGCAGGAAAATAATTATAGACCCATTCTAATGACCCTTCAAGGATGTGCACCTGCAAGAGCGCACCCCTAACCCCTCCACAAAAAAAAACAACCTGTTGCTGCTGATTGTGCTCCTGGCAGTAACAAATATACAAATGTATATATACTGTATATATCTACACACACCGATCAGGCATAACATTATGACCACCCTCCTAATATTGCCTCTTTTGCTGCTAAAACAGCCCTGAACTGTCGAGAGATGGACTCCACTAGACCCCTGATGGTGTGCTGTGGTAACTGGCACCAAGATGTTAGCGGCAGATCCTTTAAGTCCTGTAAGTTGCGAGGTGGGGCCTCCATGGATCGGACTTGTTTGTCGAGCACATCCCACAGATGCTCAATTGGATTGAGATCTGGGGAATTTAAAGGCCAAGTCAACACCTCAAACCATTCCTGAACCATTTTTTCTTTGAGGAAGAGCACATTATCCTGGTCAGAGGCCACAGCCATCAGGGATAACCATTTCCATGAAAGGGTGTACATGGTCTGCAACAATGTTTATGTAGGTGGTACGTGTCAAAGCAACATCCACATGGATGGCAGGACCAAAGGTTTCTTAGCAGAGCATTGCTCAAAGCATCACACTTGTCTTCTTCCAATGGTGCATCTTGGTGCCATGTGTTCCCCAAGTAAGCGACGACACATGATTCATCAGACCAGGCCACCTTCTTCCATTACTCCATAGTCCAGTTCTGATGCCCATGTGCCGATTGTTGACGCTTTTGGAGGTGGACAAGGGTCAGCATGGGCGTCCTGATTGGTCTGCACCTATGCAGCCCCATACGCAACAAGCAGCGATGCACTGTGTATTCTGTAACCTTTCTATCAGAACCAGCATTAACTTCCTCAGCAATTTGAGCAACAGTAGCTCATCTGTTGGATCGGACCCCACGGGCCAGCCTTCACTCCCTACATGCCTTAGTTGCCCATGACCCTGTCGCCGGTTCACCACTGTTCCTTCCTTGGACCACATTTGATAGATACTGACCACTGAACACCGGGAACACTCCACAAGAGCAGCAGTTTTGGTGATGGTCTGACCCAGTCATCTAGCAATCACAATTTGGCCCTTGTCAAACTCGCTCAAATCCTTACGCTTGCCCATTTTTCCTGCTTCTAACACAACAACTTTGAGGACAAATGTTCACTTGATGCCTCATATATCCCACCCACTAACAGGTTTAATGATGAAGGGATAATCAGTGCTATTCACTTCACCTGTCATTGGTCATTATGTTATGCCTGATCAGTGTATATACACTATGTAGATATACACACACACACATATACATACTGTATATACACATATAATAAATTCCCCACTTGTCCTCTGTGGGCAGTCTTGTGTCTCCTTCAAGTGTGAAATAGTGATGAGAATAGTTCAGTTCTTGACATTTTACCACTTTATTTTGATGACTTAAACTAAAAGCTAAGAGGGCTTTGGGCTATTGGACTATCAACTCTACAACTATAACAGTGGTACACAATCATGACAGGACGTGTCTGCTGCACACAACTGGACATGATACATGGCAATTGATCAGACCTTGATGTTAACTGATCTGCATTTATACAATTACCAGCATGTGTAATCAGCTTGAATTCAGGGACAACAAGTTGAAAGGCACTAAGTAGAGGGCACACCTCTGCCAAGGCCCAACAACCCCTTTAAGTCGAAATTCCTGTATCTGCCCCTTTAACTGGAACCACATCAAAATTATAGGGCTCATCCATCATCCAACCAATTACATCAAAATCTATCAAGTACTTTTGCTTAATCTTGTTAACTAACAAGTTAAACACGACATGATTTACGCTCCCAGGATGCAGGGTTACTGGTGATCCCAAGAATCTTCAAAAGTAGAATGGGAGGCAGAGCTTTCAGCTATCCAGCTCCTCTCCTGTGGAACCATCTTCCAGTGTCGGTACAGGAGGCAGACACACTCTCTGATTTTAAGAGTAGGTTTAAAACCTTCCTTTTTGATAAAGCTTATAGTTAAGGCTGGCCTATCTAGCCCTTAGTTATGCTGCTATAGGCTCAGGTTGCTGGGGGAACATCCCATGATGCACTGAGCTCTCCTCTCTGCCACCTTTGACTCAGACTCCTTCTCTGCTCCTGTAAATGTCCATATCCTTACACTAACTTTATTTCTTCCCTGGAGTCGTTGTGCTTTACCATCTTGCAGGTTTTTCTAGGTCGCGGTGGGAGGTGCTGCTGTGGTCCTGCCTGATGCCTCCTGGCCACATTAGGAAAGGAGATCCTGTGACTTGGATTCTAGGCTGGATTGACCAGCCTAGCCAATGGATTACAATGAATTATGTAGCAACATACTATACTCATAGTATATCTGGTTTTATAGACTCATACGAAATTAAAACATTCTTAGTAAACTGTTATTGTCATGTTGTTGTGTTCTGTACTAGTAACATCTATTGAACGTCTGTCCATCCTAAGAAGATGGATCCTCCTCTGTGGTTTTTCCTGAGGTTTCTTATTTTCCCTGTTTAGGGATTTTTAAGTTCTTCCTCACCCGGTTCGAGGGTCAGACTGTTATCAGCCTTGAGGATTAACAGAAGTTAATTTTTCCTCAAATTACCAGAATAAATGCTAAAAAGATCATTCAATTTGCCTTTAAATGACAATGTACTGGGACTATCCCTTAAAAAATGGTCAGCACTTTAAAGTTTATTTTATTCTCAACACTTCCATTGCATTCCAGTGTGGTACAATCACCCTGGTCTCATTTGTAAAACTTTTCACGTTGCCAACACCTGATAAATGCCATGAATAGTGTGTGAACATCTTGTCACGGTTACATGATCAGTTTGTTGAATTACAAAAGTGGCGTGGCGTCTCTGACAACTCAGTGGGTTTTATCAGACTCAAGTTTTTTAGTCTGTAGGTTTCCACTGTCATTCACCCTTCTGAAACCCTGAACAGAAGTGTAGGTTTTTTTTGGTAACTTAATTATGATTGGGTTACACCTCAGAAGGATCCAGGGAAAACTTCCAATTAGATGCTAATATTCACAAGAGATGCAAGAGAGATTTTATGGAGATGGAGATTTTATAAATTACTTTCACTTCACTTCAGTACCGTTTTAATTATCCTGTGGGAAGAAGATATCAAGGACAAATCCAATGCTCTTCCCAGTGGGAAATCTCCACATTTTTATTCAAATATATACATGAATGCATGAAGGCCTGGACTGTTACTCTAATTATATGACTTACACTTTAATAGTTTATCATAATGTATCTTCAAAAATGACTGTCTGAATGCAGCGTTGCACTGAAAGGTAAATCCAAATTCACGTTATCTATCGTCACTAAAACAGTCACTGGGGGTCACAAACCAGTGTATTTCTAGTGCCGATCCCAAGCCCGGATAAATGGTGAGGGTTGCATCAGGAAGGGCATTTGGCGTGAAAACTGAGCCAAATCAAACATGCAAATCACTAAAACAAATGTCATTCCAAATCGGTCAGGGCCCAGGCTAACAATGACCACCACTGGTGCTGTTGAAAAAACAGTTGGCTGCTGTTAGTTGACAAACAAAAAAAGGCAGATGTGATGGGAGACAGACAGAAGAGGAAAGTCAGGAGTGTAGGATTGAGAGTAGGAAGTCTAAATGTTGGCTGACATGATACAGAGAAGAAAAGGACATGTTTTGGGTGTGCAAAAGTCCAGGTGGAAGGGCAGCGAGGGTAGACACAATGGAGCAGGGTTCAAATAGTATGACAGAAAGTTGTAGAGGCAAAAAAAGGTCGGATAGGTTCATGAGTGTGAAGCTGGAAAGGTGTGATGATAAATATTGTTAGTGGTTATGCCTCACAAGTTGGCTGTAAGATGAGAAGAGAAGAGAAAGAGAAATTCTGGAGTGAGTTAAATGAATTGGTAGATAGTATTCCCATGGAGGAGCGGGTGGCGATTGGAGCAAACTTCCATGGGCAGGTTTGGTGTCAGGGAAAGGATCCTGGATGGACAGATGGGGGTGGATTTTTGGAAAAAGAATGGAAATGGTTGTGGTGAAGACCTACTTCCAAAACAGTGAAGAACACAGGGTGACATATAAGAGCTGAAGCAGGAGATCACAGGTGGTACATTTTGTGTAGATGATGCAATCCAAAAGAGATTGGAGACTGCAAGTTGGTGACAGGAGAGAGTTTAGCCAAACAGCATCAGATGGTCGTGTGTAGGACGACTTTGGTGGTGAGGAAGAGGAAGAAAACAAAGGCAGAGCAGAGGATCAAATGGTGGAACCTTAAAAGGGAAGACTGCTGTGAGGACTTCAGGGAGAGGATGGGACAGGCTCTGGATGGTCGAAAAGAACTGTCCGATGACTGGGTAACCATAGCAACAGTGATCAGGGAGACAGTTAGGGAGGCGTTTGGTGTCATCCGGACAGAAGACGGATGATAACGAGACTTGGTGGTGGAATGAGGAAGTACAGGAGAGTATTCAGAGGAAGAAGCTGGCAGGAATACAAGGAGATGCAACATAAGAAAAAGAGGGAGGGGGCAGAGGCTAAACAGAAGGCATTGGATGAGCTGTATGATAGCTTGCACTATGGATGTGAGGCATGGAAGTGTCTAGGAGACAGGGCAGTTGAGTTTTTGACAAAACTGTTCAACATGATCTTGGACACTGATAAGATGCCAGCTAAATGGAGGAAATGTCTACTGTTGCCAATTTTTGAGAACAAGGGTGATGTGCAGAGTTGTAGCAACTACAGAGGGATGAAACAGACGAGCCACACAATGAAGATTTCGGAAAAAGTAGTAGAAGCAAGGCTAAGAGAACAAGTGATGATTTGTAAGCAGCTGTATGGTTTCATGCCAAAAAAGAGCACTACAGACACCATGTTTGCTGATTGAAAAGTATAGAGAAGGTCAGAAAGAGTTGCACTGTCTCTTTGTGGATCTAGAGAAAGCCTACGACAGGGTGCTGAGGGAGGATCTGTGGTTCTGTATGAGGAAGTCTGGTGTGGCACGGAAGTATGTTAGACTGGTGCAGGATATGTATGAGAGCAGTATGACAGTGGTGAGGTGCACTGTCGGCGTGACAGAGGTGGGACTGCATCAAGGATCGGCCCCTTAGCCACTTTTTGTTTGTATTTGGTGGTTTTTTGAGAGCTGACTCTTCTTGCAGCAGCAGGAAGTAACATTTTCATAGGACCCTTACAAACCCTTCGACAGATCACTGTTTCATAACCAAAAAATACTAGACCTGCAAAGGCTTTTTAATTCCTCCCTCAGAACAAACTAAGCCCATAAGTCTGGTTTACTGGAAGATCTAATGATATCAGTTCAGACATTGACTTCATACTTCAATGTGAAGACCAGAAACACAAGCACAGTCTTGATGGGAAGTAACACCCAGGTCAGAAGAAAAACACATTTTTTCACTGCAGTGGTGAGAAATTGTTCCTGAAGAGTTCAGAAAGTACAACAGTGACAAAGAGACGGAGGCCGAGCTTTCACTGCTGCTGGAAAAAAAACAGGCCTTAATGTCCCAAGTATGCCACCGCCATGGGTCAGATACAACAAGGGACCACTCCTCTGGAGGTCCTCAAACCACTCTGCCTTGATAACAGGCAGCAACCTCAATAAACAGCAGCAGCCACAGACAAAAACAAAGTCCAGATGTTTCTTTGAGCACCAGCACAACTTTATCAGAGTCAACTGACAGAAAGGAAAAATGGCAGGCTTGTTTTCAGCTTCATATTTGCTGTATCTGTGTCACTGAAATAAAGCAGTTGTCTTTCTTATCTAACCGTCTTATCGCAGCTGTCAAGTAAACATCTGTCAAACAGGGATATCAAAAACAAAAGAAATTGTACATTGCTCAGGAGATCAGATAACGGATGTAAACCTACAAGGTCTGGTCTGTACCACCAGACCGACTGATATCAGACCTGAACCTAGTTTTAACTGTTACTGAACTGAATGATGGAAAGATGAAAGAATGTCAGCTCTGTGTAGAACCTTTGGTCTTTGGTCCGTGATAATCACTGGGTAATCAGGCTGTATTTATAAGCATGCAGGGCTTGAAAAACATTGGTTTGAACCCTTTCAAGTCCTGATGGGAGGAAGATATATCAACAATGGAAGAGATTCCCAAACAAGAGCTCTTACCGTCGTGTGATCCCCTGTCTGTTTACTGTTGTTTGACCTCAGTGTTTATCACTCTCTCTTCTTCATCTTCTCCATCAGAAGGGCTATTTTTCTTCTGCACAGCAGAGTCTCCACAGTTAGATTTGAACAGATTTACTTTATTCTGCCCGACAGTGAAATTTAGCTTGGGCGATAGGCTACTAAACACAGCTACTGCACTCTACCTGCAGCACTAAACCCTGCACACTCCATGGTAAACTGCTTGGATGTCCACCAACCTACTCCAGCTCAACAGCAATAAAACATAGCACACGGCTATACAACCCTTGAGACTTTGATACAGAAGGTCAGAGATCACCTTCTTGACAAAGATGGCTGCTCCCTCCAAAGTCTGCAACCTCTGAGTCATCCTGGATTCCACCCTCTCCTTTGAATCTCATAATTCATGAATCCGCCTTGCTTCACTTAAAAATAATTTCGGCCTTCACTCTCCAACTCTGTGGCAGAAACCCTCATTCATGCACTTACCTCCTATTTGGACTACTATAATGAAGTCCTGTCCAGGGTATCCTGCAAAGGCCAAGACAATCTCCAGTATACTCAGCTGCCAAGGTTCTCACCCACTCAAACATCACCCCAACCCTCATCCACCTTCACTGACTCCCATTCAAGTTCTGCATCAGTTACAAACTCCTCCTTGACACCTACAAAATCCTGCATGTCCTTACTCCTCAGTACCTCTCTGACCTCTTTTCCCTAAATACCCCGTGTGCAAGAATGACATTTCAAAGGCTTTGCAGGGTTGCTGCTGTTCTTTCTCTAGCTTGTTGACTTCATGAAACCTCCACACACTCCCAATCAAGGTGCCTTTGGCAGGGTCAGGTAAACAGGATTTTTCAGCTCACAAGGCCATCCAAAGGGGTTCAAATCCTTTTCCCTTGACAAACAAGCCTAAACAAGGAGCGTATCCCATAGCAGGCGATACACTTTCACTGGAGTCTTTGACTATTTCCGGCTCACCAAAATTTCCACACTAAAATAGATCCACCTCAGCATGGAAAAAGGCTAATGAGACGCGTGCAGAACACCAACACATCAGCAACAAATATCTGTCAATTATTGCTGCAATCTGTTTGTTCTTCACAAAGACAGACACATTAAAAGAAGCACATATCTCCCATAGTCCTTTGCTGCCACAAAACAGTTTCTCCTTGAATTGTGGGAGAGATATAATCTGCCTTGTTTGTGTCGACGTTAAAAGCTCACAAACATAGGCATAAATGCTGACACCAACAGCCAAACAAACAACTCATGACACTGAACTGCAAAAGAAAAAAAATATCAGGCTGTCACAGTAGAGGCATTAAAAAAAAAAATAAATCACATTCTTCTATGATGGAGTGGGTCAACCAGATAATAAGTATTAATATCCCATCATGCTTAGGCTGCCACTTTGTTACAAACAGTCATCATAATGATGTGGATTAATGAGGGAAAGGCATCATCATTCCAGAAGATCGGAGGAAAAAAGTCAAACTCCTGATGTCATTGAACCTCTCAGATCCTCGAGGTCCCCTCAGGCTCAGTCATACTGGTGAGACTGTGAGATGAGCATGCTGCACTTAAACTGATTCAGAGGCCGAACACAGGTCATGGAGATGCATGGAGCAGCTTTTACTGTAGAAGTCTAAAGAATTCAAGCCTCCACCATTAATGTCAAACAATGACTGCATCTGTACGTGAAAACTAAATTCAAATGTTCCACCCAAACTCTGGAAAAAAATGAACACTTTAATGTACATTAGTGTGAAAAGAACTGCTTAAATGACAGAAGCCATTTTTAGGATAAATCAACTAGATATTTATTTAGAGTTTTAAAGTAGGGGTTTTAGCTACACCATAAACATCCACCAGAGGGCCATCCAGACATTTTGGATTTTTTATAAACTCTCATTTTAATCTTTTTATCATCAGTGTCTAATGAAAAAACACTCAAATCTTGTTATTGATCATTAAACTTTGATGAACAGTCGGCTGATACCAACCTGTGTCATCTGACTCGGTTCAGAGAAATCGCAAACTTCGTTTTCGTGATTTTCATGGTTTTCAATGGACAGCGACCAAATACACTCTGTAGTTATTTCCTTGTTTTGAGTCTGCTCGTTGCCTTGGTGAAAGATGACAATCAACTCTGTAGTTATGTTGCAGCTTTCATAATAAAGATCATGACTTCAACTTTCTGAACTATATTAACATATTTGCCAACGATGGCTTCGCTAATTTGCAAAGTTGCAAACAAGCAATTGTAGATCTGAATAACCTTGATTTAGACTAATTTGTGTTTGATGTGAGGGCGGCACAGTGGTGCAGTGGTTAGCACTGGCGCCTCACACCAAGAAGATCCTGGGTTCGATCCCGAGTCAGGGCGTTTCTGTGTGGAGTTTGCATGTTCTCCCTGTGTCTGTGTGGGTTATCTCTGGCTTCCTCTCACAGTCCAAAAACATGCAAACTGGGGGTTAGTAGGTTAATTGGTCACTCTAAATTGCCCGTAGGTGTGAGTGTGGATGGATGTTTGTCTCTATATGTCAGCCCTGCGATGAACTGGCGACTTGTGCAGGGTGTATCCCGCCTTCATTTGCATTAAGCGGCGTGATTCTCTGTGGTGCAGAGTTCCTTTTCTCAGATGCTGCAAGCATTAAGAACACACAAACTTGATATAATCTCATAAAAGTGTCAGAACATTGACAAATGTAATTTATCCACCAAGACTCCTGAGATTTACACATTTTCAGACATTTACATTCATGAATGGTTGAGTTCAGAATGAGTTGTCTGTTTAAATTTATATTTTTGTGTTGAGTTTTCAGCATTTGAGAACTTGTTTTCACTGAAAACCACATTCAACAACATCTCAATAAAGAAATTAAATAGTGAAAGAAAAAAAGTCTAAAGGGTCAGTTCAGCACAAAATCAGTTATACATTCTGCCTCGTACTTGCAGTCCTGTTTATTCAGTTTACTTGTGAGGAACTCACTGTTGGGAATTATGGCTGTACGGACATCAGCTTTCAAAAACTATGGAACTAGATGGCGAAGCAGCTACAAAAAAAAATCTGCTCAGACACGTCAATGCAGTATAAAAATGTGTATTACAGTATTTTATACAGCATAAAAATTATTTGCTGTAAGAAATTCATTTACTTGTAGTTTATAAGCAAATTTTGTGGATAATACAAGTTTGAATGCAGAATGTAATTCAGTGAAGATGACATGGCAGACAAGATCGTGGTATTTCTGGTGGTTTTAGCATGCTAAGGTCTCCACGGCTGTCTGACTCAGAGGAAGAACACTTTAGTATTTACAATTCATTTATAAAGTATTTTTAGAGTAAACGTCATATTTTACAACAACAGTACCCCACCACAGGAGCATTACCTACAATTATCTCCCCCCTCAGCTCCAGTTTAATCCTTACTTAAATAACATCAATTTAACAAGTTTATTTGTACTCTAATTATCTTTAAATTTTTATCTCCAACTGTTTTATCACCTCTGACAGCACAGTTGGACACAGTTGTGTTTTCGCCTGTATGTTTCTGTGTTTACATCATAACTCAAAAAGATGTGCACAGAACTGGATAGTTATGACTTCATAACTCCCAACTTTAGACACTAAACTTGCACTTGTGGGAATGTGACAACCTATGTGGTGCACTTTCAGGAGTCAAACAGACTTTAAAGGTGTTACATGAATTCAAATCCATTTATCATATGCACAATGTGACAATTGTATCATTTATGTTTATGCTCTATGTTGCATTCAGCACACACATCAACCATATACCTAGCTGAAAACAAAACCTTAACCTTCAACCACACGTGAGGTGATAATGGTGGATTTTATTCAGGTCTGGTTTGAATTTCATGAATGTCTGACAGCACCATTAGACAGTTGGAACCTCTTACGACATTCAATCAGAACTGATGCGTGGACATCATCAGTACCATAAATCAGCCCGAAGAAAGAACAAATCTCAGCTGGAGAGTGAAGAGAATTTACTAACCCTCAAATCAGATTCATCATCTGCAATGTCGCTTGCTGATGGCTCGCTCTCTCCAATTCTCCCATCAGTCACAAACTCTCTCTCTCTCTGACAATGTGAACTCATTTTTATGCTGCTATAGATCAAGGTACACATGCTTAACTGCAGAATGCTAAATGCATGCTAATGCACTGACACTACAAAATTATATGTATTTTGTATTAATTTCCTTTTGTACATGTTTTTCTTTCTAATTCCAATATTTTAAACAATTTTTTTAGATCTGTATACTCCCACTATTAATCAAATAGAAGAGTCAATCACTGACATCCACAGCCTTTCAACGAACCTATCAATTCAGTGTAACTGAAGAAAACTGGAAATACAGAGGTATTTTATAAATGACAAATCACTGATTTAACGGTTAAATGTTTAGTTGGAAAAAAATGGGAATGTGGCAACGTTCATAGCAGAAACATGTTTCTCTGTGGGTGAAACAACTTGCCGAGGACAGAGTTTATGAAAGCCTCCTGTCTTTTTCTGCACTTCCTTTTGTGAGTGTAAAAATAATGGATTCTTATCTGTCACTGTTTTACAAGTGTGGACTGGTGTTTCATTGTATCTTCAATGTTCACTTCATTGGACACTGAAGATTAAAACTCGATCAGTACCGGATGAAGTGATTGTTCAGTCTGTTCTCACACAAGGAGAAGAATATTTACAATGCACGATTTGTCCTATTTTTGAGCTGACTAGTATACATTTTGCAGATTGATAATCAGTGGTTAGCAGCTACTGTGGCACTGTACACGCTGATTTATGGAGTTTGATTTTATTAGAGAGCACATGGTTGGATTTCTAAATGATGCTGTTTTTCACTTGCTTGGAAAAAATAAAAACTTCAGTTCCATTATCGACTTTTATCATCTAGCTTCCAGGAAGTTAGAAGATAAACTGGCTCAAAGGGAAGTACCTATGGGTATCTGACTGTCATCCACAGAGCATCAGGCAGCTGTTTTTGCAGTTACATGGTGGGCTGTCAGATGCAATTTGCCCCTGAGATTCCCATTACATTCTGTCAGACCCCTGACTCCTGGCAATAGGCTAAAGTTTCGCCCAACTGAGCGCTCCCTTACTCTGTCAAATCACCACGTTTTAGCCGTATCTGAGACCAGGATGAGACCTGTGTTGCCGGTCATGTGATCAGGCTGCTGATTAGTGGACAGGGCATCTCATCTGCTGAGTGCTTGGTGTCATCTCAGTTCAAGCCTGTTAGCGGTGTCGGTCACATTTGTGGATCAGACTCTGGTGGATCAGACTCTGGTGGATCAGACTCTGGTGGATCAGACTCTGGTGGATCAGACTCTGGTGTTCCCTTAAGGACAACAGATGATCCTCTGACGTTTCAAGAAGAGTTTGTCAAAAGTAAAGCCAAACCATTGAACATCATGGTTCCCCTCTGGTGGTTGGCTGCAGTGTAGCTCATAAGTGCCTCCCCCTCCATGTTAGCAGATAGGCCAAACTTAAATCTTAAACTACAAGTCAAAGATAGCTGCTGTCATTTTAGTTACTTCTTAACACATTTCTTCAAGTGTTCCTTTACTAATCAGTCTGGTTTGATTTATACATTTAAACCGAAATGAGCACGTACAGTCGGGTTGACCTGCTAACATTCAGCAACTGACCCCATTCACACAATGAGGAGATGAGGCAGTCGTTTGTTTTATCACCCGATAGATCACACAATGTCTCAAATCAGACAGTAAACAACAGCATCGACGCTGGGAGGCACTAGAATGCAACATAGAAGCTAGAGACAATGCTACGGTGGTTACCGTTTTGTGCTTTTTCTTCAGTCTATTTTTCAAACCCAACACTGGCTGATGACTTCTTCTACCTGAACCGAGATGGTTGGAGTTTGTTCCTCTCGAATTATGCGCCACTGTCTGGATCCTGAATGTGCATCACAGTATCCATCCATCCATCCATTTTCTACCGCTTATCCTGTTAGGGGTCACGGAGGGGGGATGGAGCCTATCTCAGAATCTTCAGGAGAAGGCGGGGTCACCCTGGACAAGTCACCAGTTCATCGCAGGGCTGACATAAAGAGACAAACAACCATCCACAGTCACATTTCACACCTACGGGCAATTTAAAGTGACCAATTAAACTACTAACCCCCAGTTTGGATGTTTTTGGACTGTGGGAGGAAGCCGGAGTACCCGGAGAGAACCCACGCAGACACAGGGAGAACCTGCAAACTCCACACAGAAACGCCCTGACTCGGGAATCGAACCCAGGACCTTCTTGCTGTGAAGTGACACTGCTAACCACTGCACCGCCCCATCACAGTATCACACTGGAAATATATTAAAAGTTAGTTCATAGACCTGGGACTAACATTTAGATCACAGTTGATCTGAGCCAAACAATACTCATTTCTACTGCAGGGTTCATTAACACATTACTATATCCCACCGCCCTGACTCGGGAATCGAACCCAGGACCTTCTTGCTGTGAAGTGACACTGCTAACCACTGCACCGCCCCATCACAGTATCACACTGGAAATATGTTAAAAGTTAGTTCATAGACCTTAACTTGTTCATAACTTACATTCTCTGTGGCAAAGCAAGAGTTTGAACACTTTTTAAAAGGAAAAACTGTTGAAGTAAAATATCCAGCGACTTGATATCAATGTCATCAGAAGGAAAAATGAAACCGACGGCTGATGTATGAGTTTTAATAAAAGGGCCAATAATATCGGCAGCATATCAGGCTAATCTGAATTCAACACTATCGAGGGACACGACAGACACTGCAGCAGCTGATAAATATGTTCATGCTCCTGCAGCCCACAGAACAATTAAGATTTCATTTTCATTTTGACATGTCTCTCTCACCCTCACCAAGCGAAACGCCAGATTATCCAAGTTCATGATTCTTCCATCATCGCTCCACAATCTGTCCCCAAAGTCTCAAAGGATATTAGTCATTACGCTGGTTTATAATTCATCTCACATGTGTCATGATTGTCATTGCAGTAAGGATTTCCTCCTAGGAAACCATTTAGAGTTGTTTTAAATCTTAAAAAGCGCACACACACACACACGATAAGCATCAGTGACTCAGACAGCAGGACTAAGTCAACCTCCATTCCTCTCAGCAGAGCTCACATGCCTCTTATCCATCTTCCTGACAGACAGACTGCTAACAAAACATGAAATATCTGCACGGTTTGGCTGCTTGAACAGTTACTTCTGTTTTTGACTTTTTACAGCAATTTCAAACCTTCAGTGGCAAAAAAAATAACAAAAAAACAAACAAACCTGTGGACATCCAACTACGACTTCAAGCTCCAGTTTGATTGTGACAAAATCCTGAACAGAAGTAGAATAGGAATTACTTGCTGACCAATCAGGATGCACCAAACAGACCAACCTATGATTGGGCAGATTGTATCATAAGCTCAACCCTGATATAACATCGAAGTAAACAGCTACAAAATGCAGAATTCTGCATGTCAGAGTGTTTACACTGACTTATGTTTGTATGTCTACTAAAAGCACAGCTCAAGTTACCTCAAATGTGTCATATTACATCTTGGAATATTAGTTACTTTACCGACTGTACCCATTAGACTATCAAAATGTTCAGCTCTTTAAGGACGTATTTGCTTCTATTCATCTTATTTCTACCTTTTGCAATTTTTTTTCTGACATTTATTCTATATTTTGTTCTGCCTTTCATCCCTTGATTTTGTCTTCTTTAGCACTGCTGCTATCTGGGAATTTCCTTGACAATACCTTGCCTTTTATGTAAGACTTAAGATGTCAACTTTTATTGTAGCTCATGAATTTTATGGCTCTTCATTTCACATTTCTTGAATTCAGCAAATTCTGAGAATGTTCACTCACATTTATGCCAAGAAATGCAAATGTTCTTTTCTACAAGACAATAAAGGTCATGGTTAGCTTTGGTTTACTATTCATTTGTGCTTTCGTTACATGCTGAGCTCTGATGTTGGTGACGTTCCAGAGGCCTCTTCTGATAAACTGGATTTAGACTGCTAGTGGCACTTCACAAGTATTTGATGGCCCACTGAAGTCATTAGGAGTCACCCTCTCAGGACCGCAGAAGTTTTTGATGGAAACCACAGCTGGGAATGAAAAATCCAAACAGGCTTATTTAAGGTCAGTGAAGGTTTGGTATCCGTCACTGTTCCTCGCCACTTATGTTTTACTACTGCGGAACTTTTCCCTGAGATCAATTATGAGCATGAGGAGTACATTACTCTGTTACCCCTGCGGAGACAGTCCAGTCTGAAATTTGAAATGGAAGGGAGGAATCTTACAATGAGCACGTGTTTAATACGCTTTTCTTTGTCATTTCATTTCATCACTGCAGCTGCTCATTACGACCCAGAGCAAAAATTAAGAAGAGCACAGATACAAGGCTCCATGGGGGTCATTCACACATGTGATGCTGCATTCAATGCTAGCAGGACATAAAGTTCAGGCACAGGCACGTTCGCCAAGGTGTCTTAGAGGGACATTGTGGCTGTTCTGCGTTTTTTATTTCTTTTGTTGTTTTTTCTGAATTAGCTCATACAGGGAAAAACACAGAGGGGGGGCTGGGCTTCACTTCAAAGACCCAAGTTTGAAACACACCAGAGCGAAGAGGGAAGCTCCTCTCCTTTGGGACAGACATTTCGTGGAGACACCCAGGATTTAAAATATTTAAGGGAGATCACCCGAGCAAATCTGCCTCATCTGATTTGCACAACAACTTGTGCACATGTTGGTCAGAGACTTTCTTAATCCCATGTGACAGAACTTTAGAACTTTAATTTTGTTTACAGCGTGTGATCTGCTGCAGAATAAGATTTGGGGGGAAATTTTCAGTGCAAAATTAAAGCTTAGAGGAGAGTGAATTGAGACCAGCGTGTTAGTGGGGTTCATTAAATTTCCAATGTGAACAGGAGCTTGACTGTTATGGTCTAATTAGGAAATGCTGTTTAAAAAGTCCGCCAGACTCACATTACAGAAGACCTGAAGAATAGGCCCAGGACAGAAGTAAACACAAGCAGCCATGAGGAGTGTTTAGCTTTATAATGACATGATGAAGTTGCAGTCTGTATGATATATGGGCCATTATACCGAATTGGTTCAAATTGCTGTCCCACAATGAAAATCATATTTAAAAAAAACAATAAAGTGTTCAGACCTTACATACATACTAATATCATGTTATGATCTATTTTATCACAAGACATAAATTGAGATACCATTAAATTTAATACATAAAAAATTATCTTTTATATGTCACTTTCTATTGGGAGGTGGCTGTCCCAACCTCTGACTCCTAAATTTCAATTCATGAAAATAACATTTAAATGATTTTTGAAATTTTCCTAAATATTTTATTTTAATAGATCTTTTTGATTTCTATTAAAGGGTAGTTTGAATTTTAGATTGATTTTGTAGATTTTTAAAAAATTAAAATTTGTTAGGCAAAAAATCCTGTCCCAAGTTTTCATGTCACTACCGAAACACAAAGAGTTGGCAGGGCTTGGTTTTAGACACACGCCCAGAAATTTT
The DNA here is from genome assembly GCA_001698575.1 of Mola mola. NCBI lineage: Eukaryota > Metazoa > Chordata > Actinopteri > Tetraodontiformes > Molidae > Mola > Mola mola. The sequence continues at coordinate 772,962 of KV751366.1, read as the reverse complement.
ACCAAGAAGAGACATTACGTTCCTGTTCATCCATGGCCACATGGTGAGTAGTTAGTTTACAACATTTTTAAGTACATGCCTTCCAAAGTCTAAAAATCAGTGTGTGGTTTTAAGGACTGTCACTACCAAACACATAATTTCTGCAATGAAATAAGCACTTTTAATTTTAATGCTTAATGTTGTGTTTTTTATCTCTGTACACATGTTCAAAACTGTTTTTGGTAGCCATGTTGTGCCAAGCATTGTTGAGTTATGCTAAAAACTAGCATAAAACATCAATACCCGAAACAGTCACTACCGAAACATATGAAAAGGTTTTGGTTGTGACATGATGGTTTCGGTAGTGACAATATGATGTTCATTTTTGATTAAAGTAAGTCTTACATAATATAATACATCTATACATATCTCATAAATAGATAATTCTGATTTAGTTTTTATTTTATTTTATATTTAGGGAGAGATAACACCAAAATGGCAAAAAGTCGAGCAGAGAGACTGAGAGAGTATAGACAAAGAGTAAAGAATGACCCAATGAAATACCAAGAATATTTAAAAAAGGAAATACCCCTGGCACATTCCACTACAGAGTTCTCAGCTGTTTCTGCAACAGAGAGGCCATCTGTCCCTGTTTCCAACCATCGGCATTCAACATTGCACCAATTGGACAGCTCGAAAAAGATGCAACAACCCTGAACCTCGCAGCCCCACAAGATGGACAACAAGGACCCCATTTCATCTCAGAGAGTAAGGAGACTCTCTGTCCAGTTGATGATTTCACTGAAGACCTTGTCGGAAAGTGGTGCATTGTCACATATGACAATGAGCCCTATCCTGGCATTATTGAAGACGTAGAAGAGGGTATGTTTTCTCCTTACAAATATTTAGTTAAATTACACGTCTAAAACATGTTGCATTCTTTTTAATCCTGTTTCCCATCTACTTATTGCACATGTTGTTCTCCCATCTCCAACAGCTGCCCTGGAGGTGAAGGTAATGCACAACATCGGGCAAAACTGATACTTCTGGCCTCGGGGTGAGGACAAGATTTGGTATACCAGGGAAAAGGTCGTCACCCTCATAGATCCCCCCAAAAAAGTGACACAGAGGCTTGTCCAAATCTGCCCTGCTGTGTTTGCAAAACTCTGCAAAAAACTAAATCTTTAAATAGATAAATCCATGCTCAAGTGACATGTGTTTGTTACTTGTTTTAGCAATCTGGGAACCTAACACTATAAAAGAAAAAAAGTTTTTCTGTTTTTTTTCCTATTCTTTTTCATGCTTTCAAAGCAGAGTCTACATTTAGAGACCAATGTTAGTTGAAGTTGAAAAAAGAAAAAACGTTTTAATGTAAATTACACCTCTACTGTATAAGTCACAACAGTACATGTTTTTGGAAATGATAATTGCAATGCTTATTGCACCTTGTTGATTGCAATCTGGGAAGCTGTCTGTTAGAATAAGCTTTCCTTTCTTTCAATTTCTTGTTTATGTTAAGCAGAGAGTCTGCCTTGAAAGACTTAAGTTTAAGCTAGAAAACTTTATTTTTGTTAAATGTTTGTTGCAAAAAAATAAAAATTGTTTTGCACATCATTGTTTACAATTTAGGAACTCATAATGTTGAGAAAATAAGCTTTTCTTTCTTTTTATATGCTTGTAAAGCATATAGTCTGCCTTGAGAGAACACTGTTTAAGTTGCAAAACTTTATTTTAATGATTGCACCTTACTGTTTTTACTTAAAAATGTCATGCAGTGATGCCCTGCAGTGTTGAAAGCATGGTTTTGTTAAATGGTTTGCCACACAAAAAATTATTTCATTGATTATTGAACATTATTGTTTGTCATTTCAATAAAAAATTCATCTGGAAGATAAACAATTGTTATTCATTTAATGATGAATAAATAAGTTTCAGTTGTTGTAAGACATGTAAAAAGTTAAAATATAGCAAAAAGAGTTAAGTGATTAGGATGCCACTCTCAAAAAAAGTACGACTGTAACTACAGCAACAGTATGGTCACTACCGAAACAGTGCAGTCACTACCGAAAAAACAGGTGTTCTAACAAAAATAAAATGTATTGAATCATCAACCCAGATTTTATGATAATGATTGGTTAAGTGTATGTGTGCTTTAAGCAATGATGAATTATGGAGTCAATATGATCAACTTTATACATTTTACAAGGAAAGATAGCGTTTAAATTTTGGTACATTTAGAAAAAATAAATATTAAATTCTGCTAAAAATTCATTTAAATTAATTTTGATGCAGAAACCATATATATTAATTTTTGAAAATACTCTGTACAGTAGGGAATAGAAAAAAATATGAATAGGTTAATATAATTATTTTTATTCTAATGTAAGTTTGTGTTTTGGTTGTGACAAATTTTAGGAAAGGAAAAATATTTTGGAAAAGTTAGAAAATACAATGTGAAAGTTGACTGTTCAAATACTATATATGTGCCCCTAAGATCTTGTGCAACATAAATATGGTAAAAGTTTTTCCCAAATAACATAAAAATTTCACAAAAATTCTAACTCTGAATTTGAACCAATTCGGTAGAATGGCCCATATCCATAATTTTTGCTTCAACCATTGAATAAATTAACTAACATAGCCAACAGAATGTGAGGAAACAACAGTGTTGACATTTTGTCAAAGACAGACATATCTACTGAAGATAGAGTGATAGCCAGCTCGCCCCAGCTTAGTCCTGCAATACCATGTTGTACCTCTAGAGGCAATAGATAGATCCCCATAGATTCAACTGGGGGTGAGCAAGTTTAAAAGTTCTCTTAGTGTTTACTCTGATTAAACAAAACAAAGTGACAAAATGTCAACAAAACAAATGTCCTTGCACTATTTTCCTAAATATAACTGTGCACCTTCAGAATTCGAGTTTATCTCTTTTACCAACTAAGACGAACTTCAATGCCTCATTAGCTGCGGCAGAATCGTATTTTGTGGGGACGTCAGCCTGCGCTGTATGGACAACTGAGTTAAATATGAGTCGAGTTTAAACGTCACAGATATTTATCAGGCTGGACTCAAAATACAGATGCAGAGCCAATTCCAAGCCAATATTGTTTAATCAGAAAACTAAGGCAGTCAGAACCAGCAAAGGCATCAAAAACGGCAGACTAAACACTCAGGTCACATACACAAAGGTCGGGCATAAGAACAAACACTAGGAACTGCTGGAACACTGACACAGGGGAACAAGACGATCTGGCACGAGAGCGTGTTTACAATGAGACACAGGTGTTTGAAACAAGGCTGGAAATACTGACACTATTAACTGGCAAATAAAGCATAAGAGCGCCCCAAAAAGTAAAGCAAAAACATCGGGAGGGCCCCCTTGTGGCTGGTTGCAGTATCACTCTTTTCTTCATTTTACCTTTGCAAAGGAGGTTATGTTCTTATTGTTTCTGGTAGTTTCTTTGTTAACAAGATAACATAAAAATCTACTCATGGATTTTGTTGAAATATTTATCAAAGGAGTATCTTCGCATCCTACAGCTGATAAGATTTAGTTAGCAAAAGGTCAGAAATTCATTTTTTACTCATAAAGGATTAAAATTAAGAGGTCTAACTGGTTGAAGCTGACAGCACAGGCTACAAACAATTGACTTTTGGGCTTTCAAGGTAACTGAAAGCTTGTTTCTTTAGGGTTATTGAAAAAGTTCCCGGTGGATTTTGATGAAATGTTCAGGAGTTGTGGGTCTAGGATCAGATCCAGATCATTATTTGGATCCAGGATATTTAGAGGAAGTCATTCCCGTCAGGTAACTACTAGGGCTGTAGACTTGCAGCTAACATTAGTATCCATCCATCCATTTGCTACCGCTTAGCTCGTTAGGGGTCGCTGGAGCCTATCTCAGAATCTTGGGGCGAAGGCGGGGTCACCCTGGACAAGTCCCCAGTTCATCGCAGGGCTGACATATAGAGACAAACAACCATCCACACTCACATTCACACCTATGGGCAACTTAGAGTGACCAATTAACCTAACCCCCAGTTTTTGCATGTTTTTGGATGAAGGACGAAGCCAGAGTATCCGGAGAGAACCCACGCAGACACAGGGAGAACATGCAAACTCCACACAGAAACGTCCTGATCCGGAATCGAACCCAGGACCTCCTTGCTGTGAGGCGACAGTGCTAACCACTGAACCACTGTGCTGCTTTAACATTAGTATGAATGTGCACATTGACACTATCATAATTACAACACACACATTGTGCTGTGATTAAAATTTGCCGGTCTACTAACATGCAGTTGGAGGGAGGGGCTTGTTTAGCCTTTGCACTCTCTCTGTGTGCTTTCTAACTAAATATTTAGACTACAGGAAAGAGCACCTTTCAGCTTCCTTTCTGTCTGCTCCATTTAAAACCAGTTGGAGAGAAACGGGTTCCGGGAGATGCCAAACTAGAGGGCGAACTCCCAAAAAGAGGAAGCGTGAGGCAGATGGAGAAGAAGCAGTTTCAGGTTGTTTTTTGCTGACTGAGCAGATAGACGATGGAGAGGAACAGAAGAACAAGCAGTATCTGCGCTGATAAAGCAAATCACGTCGAGTGTTTGCTCCCCCCTGCTGAGAATCACACCGATACAAATTCTTAGAGACACACACACCACAATCTAAATATTAGACTTACTCCTCTTCACCCCCCCTGCTGTTTTTTTCTTTAATCCCATTGGTTTATCTCGCTGTGTCCTCCATTAATCTCAGACTCTCTATGGTTAGAAAGAGGGAAGAGCAACAGAAAAGCAAGGAGGAGACGTGGGAACAAATAATGATACTGTACATCAGTGATCTTTATGACCCTCAACCTCCACAGGTCAGCTAAATCAGCAGATTTTATGATAAATTAAAGATGGTGTTACAAGTCTGACAGCCTTCAGTGAAGCAGAAAAATGTCTGCCGGGGAAATAAAGAAAAGTAAGAATCAAAACAATTTTTCTCTCTAATATAGCTAGCACTGACAACCATTAGCTGATTGTGGTATATGTTAGCTAATTATGGAATACATTACGTAGTTCTTGCAGACGTTAACCAGCTCCAACATACCTTAGTTAGCTGTGGCATATGTTAGCGAGTTCTGGGAGCCAGCTAGCTATGGCAGACATTAGCTAGTTGTGGCAGTTAGCTCTGACAGACGGTAGTTAGCTGTGTAAGCTAGCTGTGGCAGACATTAGCTAGTAGAGGCAGACATTATCTTGTAGTGGCAGATGTTAACTAGTGGTGATATTTGTGCTAGCTGTGGCAGAACATGCTTGTCAGAAACATGTTTGTTTGCTTGTTTTTATGAAACAAGGCCTTTTAAGTGTATTTTTAAAATGATCTAATTGTATTGTATTTAAAACATTCTCACCAGACCGACTGGAGCTTCACAGACAACAGTGTTGCAGCATTTTTATAAACAAGGACACTGGAAAACATTGCACCCTTTAATGTCCTTTTCATTGACATGACTGAAACACTTTAAAAGTGTGACATTGATGATAATTGCATCCATTTTTGTTTTTCTAAGGGGAAAACGATTTTATGTAATGTTTAGCTCAGCTCAGTTCTCTGGATCACACGAAAAGATTTGATGGGGATAACTGGGGTGGGCTGGCATAATACATCCACCAGTAAAGCTGGAGGTCGTCATCGGCTGCTAGCTGTTAGGACAAAGAAATATTTCCTTGAAAGTGTTGCGTCAAAGGCAGAAACTAGTGGCCAAAATAATATATGTGACATCACATGAATTTAGAAAAAAAACCCCCAAAAAAACAGGGAAAGCTGTGATTAACCTAAAGTGAGGAAATGCAAAATTCCACGTTACACATCCGTCCTCCCGTCGAACCTGACCCTCATAAAGGTACACACACACAAAGTTTTAGCGGTTATCAAGCAGTGTAAGAGCTGATGGTTGAACGAAAAGATCACTTTGATGTACTTTGACCATCACAGAGCAAAAACAGTAACGATGAGCTGAAACAAGCGCGCACACACACCTTTTTCCTGAAAACCACAACATCACTTCCTGCTGTCAAACAATACAAAGATATTTTTTAAATCTAATTTAAGCTTAATTTTCAGGAAATAAATTCATATTTGCATTCAACGGGAGGTTTTACAGTAAATTTTAGTGTTTAATTGCCGTAATGGAAGCAGGATATGCATTTATATGGATACTGATGTTCCGCCCACACACCTGCCTGTCCAATCATAAGCTCTGCTGTCACTCGTGACCCTTCTTTTATAGCATTAACTAATTAAAACCAAACTGATCTGGAAAAATTAACACATAAGAACAACCTAAAATGACTTTAAAATTTTCACCTGTACCTTGAATTTTTGGTTTTTCCCATCTTCTAACATGGAGGGGGGGGAGGAGAGGGCTTTATGAGCTATGCTGGAGCCATCCACAAGGGGAACCATACAGATGTTTTGGGGAGCTCTCATGTAGGCCGTCTTTATGTACACTCAACGGTATCTTTAGGTTTGGGGGTGGGACTATCAGTCATCAGTAAACAGTGTGTGAAATGTACTGCAAATATATGTACACATTACTTTAACTTGTACTTTGGTAACTTTGGTATCAGTTTCCACGATGAGCTTTATGACAGAACTTAGTGGACCGACGGCTCGGCTCGCATTTACGAACCTGCTCCAGGAATCAGCGCGTGTCCACGGGCTTCCGTCCCTGGAGACATGAGATGAGACACAGTTCCAACAGATACAGCAGCAAATTGTATTAGACACAGGAAGAGACGGTCTGCACACACACACAGCTGTTATTGACACACACTCGGTTGTCTGTAAATACAAAAGAACAGCAGTGCAGTCAGCTGCAGATGTTAGCATGTACAACATTACAATACAAACTTTGAGAGGGAGGAGCCGACAGCTTTCAAAATAGTGAGGGGGAGGTTAGCTAGATGTTAGCCAGCACTACAACCAGGCAGTGGGTTTAAACACTGAGACCGGGCACAGTTACGGCACTGACCGAGAACAGGCGAGCTGTCCTCACCACTCCTAAACACAAAAATACCTCAATACGTATCCGTTTCTATAGCTCTGAAACAAGACGTCTTCACTTCAACAATTACAACTTACAATTTGATCACAGTTTTCCTTTTCTAATCAAACTCATCATTGTGCTTCCTTTATTTCAAAGTGGGTTGGACATTTAAATGTCACACGAGGTTTAGAATAAGCTGGTCATCAGTACTTAGTGCTGCTTTCATGATCTCTGAGTTTGATTAGGTTTCCTTAAAAACTGTCTCCAGTATTATCTTGAAATTGCATCCGTAAACCCATTACAGTTCAGAACTATAACACAGGAGAGAAGGTCTGAATTAGTTCACTGACAAGTAAAAAAAAAAGGGAAAATATTGCAAATTTTTATTAAATATAAGTATCTTTATTGAATTTGACGTTCAATGTGGCAATTTACACCTCACAAGGGGAACTCAAGCCACTACTGAAACAACTTTTTCTCTATTAATCAGCCTTCAAAGGACAAGAACAAGAGCAGCACACTGGATTAAAGGTTTTGAAAGAAAATGACTGAACATTTGTCTCGAGCATAAATGAGACACTAACATAAAGAATATCTGTACGCTGTGCAACAAGTTAAAACCCTCTATAAAACGACTCAGAACCGTTCAGCTGGAGTGAGGACGAACATGACGACAGCCTGAATTCCTCCGACTGAAAATGCTTTAAACGCTCTGCTGAGGGGCGGAGGGAGACTTTTACTGTGGAGGGTTAAAAGGATCAGATTCTATGGAATTCAACCAATCAGCTTAGAAAATATTTGAATTTGGAATTAAACATCATTACTTGTAAAGAGGCT
>KV751366.1:744872-765065 GCA_001698575.1 Mola mola | reverse complement strand
CAGACACGTGGCGTTTTTTGTCTTCCAGTCTTTTCTCAGCGAGTGGTTAATTGTGAAGCAAAGATCTAAATCTTTTCTCCTGTCTGAAGCAGCTCTGCCACCAACACTTGGAATCTTTCTTTTCTAATCTTCACAGCCAACAAAAGAAACGGGCTGCCGATGCCGATCATGCAACCAGCTGGATAGACCGACGCTCCTTCTTCCTCCTCTCTGATATCTCAGCTTAAAACAAACATGAACGGGATCAGCAGCTCCATACATTCCTCTGGAAGAAGAACAAAGTCACCTCCTCCTCCTACTCGGTTTTTGGCTCTCTCCAGAGAGGAGTGGTGTAAAGGGAGGCTGAAAGGAAAAGTAAATCTGACAGCATCAAACATGTCAATGACCAGGGAAGAAAGAAGTTTGATCCCTGTGAGGTGAACCTGTGCCGCAGGACAGCAGAGAGGAGGAGGAGGAGGCTGACATTTTATCAGCCGCCTGTTTGTCAAACCTAAACAACATTTGTTCTCGTTTGGTTTACGATGAAAGCAGCCGAGCACAATCTAAATATTGTCCTTCGATGCCTCCTCTGACCAAGAAAAACACTTCAAAAGGCTGTTTGACCATCTGTGTGCAACCTCTGAACAGCGGACAGAACATCAGGAGACACCTGGGTGAAGACAGTCCTGCCTTTTGTCCCCGTTATCCTCGGAAGTTCAGAAGACCTCCTGCAAAATCATGTCACATGTTTACAGCGCTGGATCAGACACCCAGTCCGGATCTCACGTGAAAAAAAAACAAAAAAACAGCAGATGTAACAGTGAGGTCCATAAGTATTTGGACAGTGACACAGTGTATAGTTATTTTAACTCTGAACGCCACAACAATTGCTCTGAAAAAGTAATCAAGATATGACTTAAGTATAGAATTTCATCTTTAATCCGAGGGGTATCACAGGAGTTTGCGTTAACCCTTAAGGAATTACAGGTCGGATTAGCTTTTCAGTCACTGAGCTCAGAGCTGAAGGCAGCTGCGGTAAAGGCCTGGAAAACCCGCATGTGGTGATGTCCATGAGTTCCAGACTTCAGGCCCTCATTGACTGACTAAAAATTATCAACAAGACATTTTAAACAATCCTTATACTTATGTCAGTCCGTCCAATTTCTTTTGAACCTCTAAAAATGTGGCTTTTTTACAGTTATTGTTCGCAGCAACAGCAATACCGTTCAGCTAATCTAAAAACTGTAGATCTACTCACAAACAAAGAAAGCACAGTTATTAACCTTCACCGACGTCAAAATTGCGCTTGGACATAAAATGTCTTTTAGTTCACAGAGTTTACATTCAGGAACAATGTTCTGCTGCAAAACCAGTCCTCTACATCAGTTTAACACATGCATCTCACCGTCAGTAGAACGGCGACTGGGAGCTGAAGTACAGCCTGTGTGCTTGGGAGGCAGGCTCGTTGGACGGACGAGAGAGGGGGGATAGGGAGGGCAAAGGAGGAGTAAGAGGAGGAGGAAGGCAGGAGGGGAAGGCTCTGCTGCCGCAGGTCTGCAGCCCCGGACTGGTGGCGGAGGGGGGGATGGCAAGCGGAGGAGAGGGGCTGCTGGGAGGCTCACAGGAAGTTCCACTCAGGAAGGACGAGCCTGGCGGGACGGACACAGAGAGGAGACAATCATATGGTTTATTAATGGAGCTGGTTGGCTGCTCACGTTACATCAAAGATTCAATTAATGGATAAAAGTTAGACTCCTATTTCCACTTCCTCTGACAATGGCAGGAAATAGAAATAAATCAAGTTTCCGGTCTCCCAGTTAACAGACCTGTGCTGAATCTCAGTTGTCACCTCACCAAGTTGTCTGCAAAAAGCAGAGACGGAATCCGGAGGTCCCCCCTCTTAAAAAGGGGAACCACGACGCCTGTGGGCCACTCCAAAGGCACTGTCCTCAATGTCCAGGCAATGTTGCGGAGGCGTGTCACCCAGTACAGCCCTACAACATCTTTTCACCCGAGTGTCCAGCACATAACGCCGCAGATCAGATGATACCACTACAAAGTTGATCACTGACTGTCGACCTCGAGTGTCCCGGTGCCGGGTGCACTTATGGACACTCTAATGGGTGAACGTGGTATTTGTTAGGGACAAACTGCAGCTAGCACAGAAATCCAATAACTGAACACCGCTCGGGTTCAGATCGACAGCCCGTTCCTCCCAGTCACACCCTTCCAGGTCTCGCAGTCATTGCCCAAATGGGCGCTGAAGTCTCCTAGTGGAACAATGGAGTCCCCAGAAGGGGCACTTTCAAGCACCTTTTCCAAGGACTCCAAAAAGGGTGGGTACTCTGAACTGCTGTTTGGCGCATAGGCACAAACCACAGTCAGGACCCGTTCCCCAAGTATTGTGGTTCCATTTACAAATTCTGAATTAGGCATGACTTTATGTGCATCAGGAGATTACCACCACAGACCCCTGTAGCAACTAATACTGAAATTTAAGTCCAATGTCTTGATGTTGATGGGATGTTTCTGGTTGCCATTTTCCAACATTTTACATCCATTACTACTGACCTTAAGTCTCCAAAAAGCCAAACATATCCCCAATACAGAAATGCAGCACTAGCCCAGCATAGTGGTGTCCTCCATCCAGCACTTCCCCCAAATGAAACTCCCTGTCTGTTTTGTAACTTACTCTGTGAACATCATGAACACTGAGCTATTGAATAATAACTTCAAATGATAAATTAATCCAACGACAGTTCTAGTTTACATATCAAAAATAATGAAGGATTTTTGTCCATGGTAATTAGTTGCAGTGATTAATTTACTGTTCATCATGCATGAATGCACATCAACGTATTCTGACACTCTTGTCAACACAAAACAACAACAGACATTTTTCAATCACGTCACAATGCCAAATGATGTTACCAAACCTATGACCAAGAAGTAACCAAGCAAACTTGCACTGCAAAACACTGCACTGGCACAGTTCCACACCTCAGCAAGCACAGGAAGACAGGCTTTGGTCCATGTCGGTTGTTAAGAGTTTTTCCTCACCAAGTCCGAGGATCTAAGGGTGTCACATCTGTACAGTTTGTCAAAGCCCACTGAGATAATGAGTAAATTGTGATTAGGGGTTATACAAATAAAATTTGATTTAATTTGATTTGAAATACACAACTAAACGATTAGATCTGCTCAAGTTCTGCTGATACTAAAGTTTGTAAAGTGGCCTAATTTTAACACAAAAGTCAAGTTAGGATAAAACTGTAAAGGTTAGAATTCCAGATGTGATTCTTATAACAGGAGGAGCCAGTTTAGATGAAAGGTGATGGAGCTCTCGATAACAGATCCCTGGAAAGATCACGGTGAATGGAGGGCTGAAGGTCTGTCTCAGCTGATGTGCTGCTAGCTGTTCACAGAATCAACAACTTGTTTTGTTGAGTGTTAAAGAACTCTGGATGAAACTTGTGTGAATGATCAGCTGCTCTCTGTAGACGAGCCACAGATGCTTTTGGGCCCATAATGTCCCTCCAGCCAGCGCCATCACTGTGCAGGTGATGTTTACTATCTGCTTTCAAACAGAACTTCTCAAAGGAACAACAAGCTGTGAGAGAGGCTGGAGCTGCAGCACCTTGATTGGCTCGCAGGGAGCTCCAGAAGGAAGACAATGCACATATGGTGTATGTAAACATATAGTGTTTGTACGTGTACATACAGCAAACAAGTAGCAGAGTCAGATCACACACTGATGATGCAAATGTCAGTCTGGATGCTCGTGAACTGGATTCAGCTGGATCTGTGCCTGTACCACTGTGTGTGTGTGTCAGTTGAACACTACCCAGGTTCCACAGGGTGGTCTGAGCTGCCAGCTCTTTGGCATCATCCAGCAGCACACACAGCTTGTCAGGGATGTAGGTGCTCTGTGTCGACGGGATCACCACCTACACACACACACTCACACACACACACACACACACACACACACACACGCTCAGTCTGTCTGTTGTTGATGGTTGCTGATATTTCTAAAATGTAAAAAATGTAACATTACTGGATTTATTGTGTGAATGTTCATGTGAAGGCTGTGGAGCAGGTTTCCTCTAAACAGGACACAACAGAGATCTGAGCTGAAATAAGGTTATACTTGTAAGAAGTAAGTTTAAAGGTACAATTCAACCCCAAATCAAAACTCTGCATTTCTCTTATAACCTACAAAGATGTTCACTACATTTACTATATCTATGCATGAGAGAGTAGTGAACATTAAAGCTCAGCCAAGGACTCCAAAACTGAGCAACTCGCAACTCCTATCTAGTAGGATAAATAGCCCAATTTTGAGGTGAACTGCTCCTCTATGTAACTGGACATCCCCCTTGACCTTGTGTGCAGTTGTGTTGAAGCAGCAGTACTTCAATGTGTCCGGTGGCGTAAAGACCTTGTAAAGCAGCAGCAGAGTTCCGTTCTGACCCAGCGTGGAATACAGCTGGTACTCTGGCTCTGACCAGTAGTTCTTGCGGCAGTAGAAGTCGAGCAGACTGACAGCAGAGCTGATCTGACACATGTTCAGTGCCAGCAGGCTGGTGGGGGAGAGGGGGGTCCCAGGAACCAGAGGAACTGTGCACCTGTCCTGGTCCTCTGGAGAAACACGTGTACGATTATTAGTGTTTGTGACATCAGACATTGCTGGCTTAAACCTCATCAGCACAGACCGGTGTGGTCTGACAGAAGCCGCCACCACGCTGTTTGTGTCTGAACAACTTCCCGTCGACAGATGCTGGACACAAAGTGTCTAAACCTCTAAAGCTCACTATCAATGCAGACATCTGAGCTGTTTTATCACTTGTGTGATAATGTGGTGCCTTTCACTAAGAGGTGAAGTCATTAACAAGGTATTTTATATGTCAATACGCTCATCATTAACCCATCATGGCTACAACATCTTTGATCAGTTCTGTTCAGCTCTGTTTGCCATGTTTCCAGTAAACGTTGTATAAACTTTACCATCAACACTAAAGTCATCTAAACCAAACCTGTTTTGAATTGATTACACTTTACAGCCCCCCAACAGCCCGTCTTTGTCTGTTCACGTTTACTTTAGCACACAGCATCAGTTTCCCATACATTCATTCATGTGTGACACCACATGTTAATGTTATGATTATCTCTGCGACAATGAAATTAAAGCTGAATAAAACTGTTCCTATTGACCTAACAACTGTCTTCCTCATGCAGTGGGTGGTGACATGCTCCTTATAGATCGTTTGCAAAGAAGAATAAATTAATTTGTACAGCAATTAGGCCTGAGCCATAAAATATTTGCAATATATATCAGCAATAGACAGACCATCGAAAATGATTAGAAAAAAGGAGGCACTCTTCAAGACAGCCCAACAATTAAGAGATGTGAAGTTCTCTGAAAGAATCACCATGTGACTGACAGTAACAGCAGAGCATTCAGAAACAGAATGAGGGCAGACAGAGAGGAACCTGAATTTAGAAGAAAAAAAGAGCATGTCAGCTCGCCAGTATGGCAGTTTTTCTTTAAAGCTAAAACCATCAGAGGATTTTCCCAACCATGAGTGTAAGTACACCAAACTCATTTTACCACTTTAGCCGTTTCAACCCAATGGGGTAGACAACTTGTTACTACCGTCTATCTGCTACATCTGCTGGTTAACGTCAAGACACAACCCAGCGGCAGGCACAGGAACTCAGCTGCAAACAACAAAAACATCTGATAAACAACATCTTGATAAACAAGGTGAGTTCAACCTTTTTTTCATACTGAAAAAAATGTCATAAAAATAGGACAGGTAATGAAAATTGTCAGGCAAAGAGCGGCAACATCAGGTTGAAATGGATGCAAGAAGCAATCATTTCAAATTGAATGACAAGAATTAGGCTCAACATGAGTGCCAAGAAATACTGAACAGCTCAAACACCACTAACAAAAGCAAAGAAGCCTCTTGAAAAAGGTCTTGAGATGTGACCGAAAACTGACGCAGCAAGAGACATTAGCAGTTTCTGTAGGTCTCACGTGTGCCATTGCGCCCAGCTCGTTGGTGTGAAGTCATTCAGCAGCACATCGTTCACCACCACAAACATTTCTTCTCTTCTCAAATATTTCACTCATTCTAAAGAATTCCATTTTAAACATTTATAACACTGCCACTGTTTGGAACAATGGGATTATACATGTTTTGATATCATACAACTCCTAAAGAGTAATTAAATAAAACATATGAGCTCAATGTGACTACACATGTGTCTCCTTTCACCTGTCTGCCTCTGTCTGTGGAGGCAGGACATTTAGCCAGGGTTAATCTGTTAATTCTCTATCCTCAAGCCTCGCTTTCAGGTAGGCCTCCACCAGTCTGTCCCCTCTTCCTCTCACTCATGGAGCAGAACATTCTCCCCCTCATGAATATTTCACAGTCTATTTTCTAAGACAGTTAACTCCCAAAACCTCTCATTTTCACAAATTTCTGCCGGCATGTGGAAACTGAGGTTCAGCATCGTCACTGGATTATTATCTGGATAGACATGTAATGAATTTGGTCAGTAACTGATGAGACAAAAATCAAGGCCTTCTCAAACTTACATAAAGGAAACAGAGCTCGGGCTCTGAACTAAACTGAAGGGTTTCTGCAGCAGAGCTTCAAAACAGGCCATCTAAAACAAAATGGAGCTCCAGAGAACACGTACGAGCAGACAGAGCTCAACAATTCTCCGCCCAGTCCAGCTTGAAACACTCTAAAACAGATGACGTGATTTTCTTTCCAGAGACTTAACAGAAACTACTCAGTGTACAAAATCTATCACAGTCAAAATGACAAATTGACACATCATTACTCCAACCAGGTCTTAAACCCCAGAAAGCCCATTTTAATACTGTGAAACCAACTATAACATCCTCACAATGCTGGGTTAAAGCCAAACTATGTCCACACAAAGAAAACAATAGACACACAGAGTGAAGCTCTTTACCTACTGCTGACGTGTAGATGAGGCTCCCCACGCGTGTGGACAGGGGCAGAGTTCTCAGTGGAGGATCTCCATCCACTGCTCCACCCATCATTCCTCCGTTGCTCCTGTGCAGGACAAACGTCCCCATCCGTCCTCCTCCACCCCCTGCTGCATTGCCGTTTCCCACATATCCCTTACTGCTGGACCTCCTGCTGGCGCCACTCCCATCTTTGATCACAGCGGGTTTGGCTAGCATCACCTCCACAGTGGCTCCGTCGATGATGGCTCCATTCATGAGGCTGAGTGCGGTGATGGCGTCATCACGGTAACGGTAGTGGATGAAGGCATAGTCGGTGAGCTTCTTGACGCGCTCCACGGAGCCTGGTTTGAAGCGTGAGAATTCCTGACGCAGAGTCTCATTGGTAGTTCCTAGCATCAGGTTACGCACCTGTCGGCCGGACAGCAGAGGAAGACAAGCATGTGACTTCACCCTGACTGGTTTGCACTGAGTCTACTCTCAGCCTTGGAACTCATCTTGTGGAAATCTTTCTTTTTCATTTGGCACTACCATCAGATCAACTTGTTAATGTCAAGGAAATGTTAGCATGCTAACAGGCTAGGCTAATGCAGTAAACATAACAAACATGCTGCTTGCTAAGTTGTCTGCAGTTCAGCTGTGGCTAAAAACAGGCGTTTCCCTGTTCCTCTGCTGGTTTACAGTTTCAGGTCACTGACTTCTGATAGCTGGGCTCAATAAAAAAGAAAATAAAAATAGAGATGCTTTCCTTTCCGTTACTTCAGTTTCTGCAAGGTCAGCTGCTGTGAGCCGTGAAGATGTTGTGACTCGGGCTGGTTAATTAATCATGAAAATATTTGGTAGATAAAAAAGGAATCATTAGGGGCAGCTGACTGCAGTCAGTTTCTAAATGAGTTCATTCTCAGAAGTTTTAGGCCGCACAAGGAACTGTGGTAACTATGAATATATCAAGAATTTCAGGTCAATAAAAGAAAATAAGAAAGCTAATGGACAATTGCGAGCATCATACTAGTTATGTTACTTACTTTGACTTTGTGGGCTTTGGAGGAAAGGTCCTCACACCCAGCTTTGTTTAGCATCCTCAGGCGGTTAAAATGTCAGACAGGCAGACAGACAGACAGACAGCTATAAACAAACGCCTCTAAAGAAAATAGGTAAGCAGTAATGAACGACCCAACCAAACCTCAGGGTTCAGTTTCATGGAGCAGGAAAATGCCTTAGACCACCACACCTGTTGTCTTTGTAAAATCATCATATTAAGCATTATGACGTCTCGACGTAGAAAGGCCTTTCTTCATCACACTGTTTTATTTAGATCACTTTTAGACGTCTGAATCAACCAAACTTTACAAGATAAAAGCTGGAAAAAAGTTAGAAAAACAATACTTAAATCTTTGTTCTTTCCTCCTAATGGCTGGACCGCTCATCTTTCTGACTTCTGTAGGTGATGTAAGTGCTGACCCGACTGATAAACTGTCCAAATAAATGAACCTTGAGCAGCCTGTACGCCATTATACAGCACAGTTTATTGTCTGTGAGCTGACAGTTGAAAAGTATCAGAAAAAATTGGATTTATTCTTCAGCACAGTGGATCGGGGCAGCACACACATACTCACAGAGAGCTTTATTTATCTCTGGGCCTCAAATGCTAAAAATACTCTGCCTCCCTCAGGTGCAGTATGCCCTTGGATCATGTCTCAGCCTTTCATAATAAAAGCATCCACAGTAATTGATCCCCTGGGGGGCAATATCTCTCTCTCTCTGCCACACCTTTAATCTGAAGGAGCCTGCTGAATGTCTGAGGCCTCCTCCTAAAAACCCCGAACCAGCACAGGACTGCCCGGCATCCTGCTCCAGCTTTTTAAATTACTGTTTTTCTTACGTGACGAGTGCTCTGTGACTGGCTGTGCACTTACGTAGAGGACCTTGACGCGCTGCATGACCTCATCGTCCACGTCCTTCTCCGGCTCGGCCCAGTCCACCTGAATGGTGTGACCCCACAGCTGCAAGGATCCTATTGAACAAAGAACAACTACAATTTCCTCACAAATTCTGCACCATTCTTCAAGAGCTTTTGTGAATATTAAGGCTCAGGTGCAGCATCATTTTGCATGCACTTAAATGAGTTTTGGATATTTTGTTTGGTTTACAGATACTCAACACTTCTGTCAACAAAAAGGGAAGAGCCTTTGGAGGATAAAACAGCAATTTGTGAATTAATTTGTAATGACTATTTGTTTCGGCTCCAGTCACACTACTGAGGAGGGGCTCGACAAACTCCACAGCTCACGCTCACTGCTCTGTGTTCTACCCCCCTCTGCTGGACAACGACTGGGACTGACCTGGAGGATGAGAGAGAGTCAGACAGACAGACAGACAGACAGAAAAGTGTACCAAGGCTGAGCTTCCTCCTGGCCATGGCTGCTGCTTTGTGCGATTCGTACTCAACGAAGGCAAACCCTCGGTTCCTGCTCTTATCTGTGGAGCTCGGATACACGATGACGTCCATCACACCGTCTGTTACCTGGGACACACACACACACGTTGTTGTTGTTGCCTTTGTGACTATGCATGCATTATGTATACCTGTCGCCAACCTAGCTCAAAGTTTGGATGAAATCTGGCACGTAGATTGTATATGAGCCAAGGATGAATTGATTACATTACATTGGGATCAATTTTCAAACCTGGATGTAACTCAAATACAATGTTTGGATTTTCATGAAAGTTGTGTGTGTATTAATTCAAAGAACTATTCTTAAACGTTGGGAGATTCCAAACACACACTTGTCCATTTTCCTGGGATAATTTCGGGCTGGCGGTCGAGTGCTTGTTTCACAGAATCAGAATCCTTTTTATTGTAGTACAACAAAATTATAGATAATGCTATACGATGCTTTTGTTGTTACTGCTGCTGTTGATATTTTGTTGTTATTTATGTTAATGTCTTGCTGGTTGCTGTTAGAGTTTCAAGTTTATACTGTTTTGGTTCATTGTCATTGTTGATTTTTTTGTTACAGAAGCATATTGCATTCAATTGTTTGTTGCTGTTGCTGTTTTGTTATTTTTGATGCTGTACTTGTTTGTTGCTGTTGTTGATGCTGCACTTGTTTGTTGCTGTTTTGTTGTTATTTTTGTTTACCTTCTTTTTGCTGTTTTGGTTGTTGTTATTGTTGATGCTGTAATTGTTTGTTGCTGTTGTTTTGTTGTTACTATTGACACTGTACTTATGTGTTGCTGTTGTTAATGCTGTACTTGTTTGTTGTTGTTGGTGCATTGTTGTTATTTTCGTTCATCTTTTGCTGTTTAGGTTGTTGTTATTGTTGATGCTGAATGTGTTTGTTGCTTTTGTTATTGTCGATGCTGTACTGGTTTGTTGCCGTTTTTTTATTTTCGTTTATCTTGTTTTTGCTGGTTGTTGTTATTGTTGATGCTGTACTTGTTTGTTGTTGTTGCTGTATTGTTATTTTCGTTTATCTTCCTTTTGCTGTTTTTGTTGTTCTTACTGTTGATGCTGTTGCTGATGTTTTGTTGTCACTGTTGACGCTGTATTTGTTTGTTGCCGTTTTTATTGTTGATGCTGTACTTGTTTGTTGCTGGTGCTGTATTATTGTTATTTTCATTTATCTTCTTGTTGCTGTTTTGGTTGTTAGCTGTTGATGCTGTATTTGTTTGTTGTTGGTGCTGATGTTGTTTTGTTGTTACTGTCGATGTTTTTGTTGCTGTTAATGAGGATGATTACAAAGACGTTTTTTGGCGCGTCTGTACCTTCTTCATCTCCTCCATGATCTCGTCCTTCCACTTGTCTTTGGGGATGGAGCCGATGAAGAGGCGGCAGTTGTCCAGACTCATGCAAACGCCAATGAACTTCCCTGGGTAGACCTCATAGTTGTCCAACATCTGGATGGCTCTCTGAGCTGCATCTCTGCACAATCAATAATCAATCCAACATTTGATTAATTCCAAGTCGTTACCCTGCCATCGATTTCAGGCTGCTGTTTTCGTTCATAAAAAACAAAAAAGTCCCACATATAACTCACTCACTTTCAGTTCCTTGTAACAAATCTATTGAAGGAACAGTTCAACCCAAAATAAAAACAAAAATAATTCATATGGAGCATTCGAGCTGACTGGCTGAAGTGTATGCAGACATTGTGTGGCTACCTGTTGGTGTACGTGACGAAGGCGTAGCCGCGGTTCGCCCCGCTGAACTCCATCATCAGTCTTAACTCGTATATCTTGCCGGCTCTATCGAACAGAGGAACCAGCTCGTCTTCGTACATGTCTCTGGGAATCTTCCCCACAAACACCTCACAGCCCCGCGGGGGCGGCGGGCCCTCCCAGTCTGCGGTGCCCAAACACAGATCTCAGGTCAGTTCACAACAGATTCGGAGAAGCTTGTTCTTTACTGGAGGATGTGACAAACTGTTGAATCTGTGAAAGTGGCAGGAACGTTTCGCCTCGTGTGAACACGAAAGCCAGCTGGAAATAAAGCCGCCACTGTTGAAGGTGAATATTTGGTGTTTAACTGTCGTTTCTGGCCGTGAGGTGAATTAATAACCTTCACGCAACGTATTTCAGAACTGTGATCTACGAAAACAGGATTTGAGCTGTTAATCCCTCAAACGCACGTCAGGAGACATTCATAGAGCAGATTACAATATGTATTTCCCTCTTGACATTGAACACTAATCTGCCTGCAAGTGTTCCTCTCGTGGGTTAATATTAGTTATCGTAAAAAAGCTTTATGTCACATTATTTTGGTGTACATTTACATGAATTCATCTTAAATGTCCTTTTATGATTTAAAACATGTTAAAGAATCTATGTCAACTTATATTGTAGCTCTTGAATTTTGTCTCTTCATTTCATATTTCTGCAGTCCAACAATTGCTTTCAGGGGTTTTACGCATTTTCACCAGGAAATGCAATTTTTCTAGTTGTGCTACTGCAGCCACAATCAATAAATACGATCCTTCATTTATACAAGTACTCACTGTGCAGTCAAGATGAGCTGCCAAGTTGCTGCAATACTTCATCATAATATTAAATCAGCACTGAAGCAGTAAGGCAGCACAACCCATGTTGAGTATTGCAAATTTTGATCCAAACTAAAGTCATTACATGAATTTAGTAACATTATGTTCTGTGAAACGCAGTAGAAAGTAGTATAAAAGTACAGTTTGAAGTAGTACAGGTACTGAGGAGCACCCAGACTAACTGAAATCTGTCCAGGACGTGGTCTTTGCACACACCTGGTGGGGGTCCCCCATACTTCCTCTGCCCATTCTCCTGCACCATGTTGTAGCCCGTGCTCTCCATCAGATCCAGCAGAGCCATCTCTTTGGCACAGGATGCCCTGAACTCTTCCTCAGCCGTCAGCTGGCTGACTTTCCCAGAGTCTGCGTCCATGTCTCTGTCACCGTCTGTCAAACGAATCCTCAGAGTCAAAGACCGACAGGAGACACGGCGCTAAACTGCAGCTGTCAGACCAGTAACCAGGTCAACACAACTATTTTTACACATTAAAATCTCTTTCAGTGGCCATTACTTTGAAGGTGTCGCCTGACTGGAAAACTGCTGCTGGCGGGATGATCAAGTGAATCCATTTAAACCTAACCACTTCATTCTCTGACAAACCGTCGTCGCTGGAGGAAATATCCAAGGATGTTTTCAGGTTTCGGTAAAGCCCTTCATACCCCATCTACTTCTACTAGTGTCGGTATTGTAGTTTCCTTTGTTATTTTGGTTCAGTCTTCACTTTTGAGTTACAAATTTACATTTTTATTTTCTAATGTTAGTATATTGCACAGTTGCTTTGTAAAATTATTAAAAACACGAGGGCAAGTAAGTGAATAGTAGCCGATACTGAGATCAACAAATCAATAATCAATCATCAATATCTGATGATCAAGTGGAAAACAGTCCTTATCAAGAGTTTAGAACTACAAACTTATTCTGCACAAATTATATTCTGATCAATAAAATATTTGAACAGAATTTCAATCAACTTGATCTTGATTTGTGTTAACTGTTTCAGCATTCTGACATTTTATGAACTAAAGGACTAAATTCATTCAAGATTATGTGCAGTTACTATACTTCATTACAGCAATAAGACAGACATATATTTGTCAGTAAATTACTACAGATTATTTTCAAATTTAACAATGAAGTCTAAGTCGAAGAAGACAATAGAAACAGTATTTACTGCTGTAAGCGAAAACCACATTTAAAACCGTAAATAAAATCATTTTTATCTTGCTGCTAGTGCATGTCAAAAAATGTGGATATCATGGAGTTTATTTTTTTTGTAATTTAATCCAAAAAGTTGAATTTTCATTACATGTTAAGTGAAATATTATAAGCCTTTTGTGGCTATTTAAATTTCTTGATTATACTTACATTTCGATGAGGCCATATTAGTCCAAATTAAAACGCTTAAAAATGCTTTTAACAGTTTACATTTGATAAGTGTAGGATAAATTATGTAATATTCTTATGATAGAATTTACTATAAATAATAAGGGGAGGTGAATTTAACTTGACATTTTGGTGATTTAAGTGGCACTTTGGTGAATTCTGAATATGATTTAAAGATTTATATTCCCGGGCTGCGTGTAAAACTCTGGTTGCTAACATGTTCCCACCGTAAACTAGCTAACTGCTTTGAATGATGAGTCTTCATTTTCATATAATTCATAATCAATTAAACTGTTCAAACAGGATCCCGTCTCTGAAATTTATTCAATGTACGTTTTAGCCTGCCGGTTTAGCTCACTAACTTTTTCCTCGGGACAGGGTCGCGGGTCCCGCCGAGTTAGCCGATCAGTCCGTCACAAGCTAACGGCTAGCACGGCGATGCTAGCTGCTCCGTCACGTCGTAACTAACGGCAGCTAAACTTCGTCTCCTCGGCGAAATAATCATCTCTTACCAGCTCCGACTTCCTCCATTTCTCTGACAGAGCAGCGTTTGGCTGTGCGGAGAGTCAAAACGTCGACCGGCACCGATAAAACTCTTCAATGAGTCACTTGGACCGCGGACCGGGAGGTGCTGGGCGGAAGAAGATGGAAATGAAGCGTAGGCCCCTTCAGCCAATCAGGATGAGGCCTGGGACAAAAGGGGCGGGGCGACGCGATTTAATAATTGTCAATTAAAACGAAAAAGTGTATTTAGAAAAGATGTAAGGTTTATTTTTACAATAAAGTGAGTCGTGTCTACATAATTGTCAAAGCACACGGAAGTGAAAATACAAGAAAAGCAATGGAATCATGCAAATCCATGTTTTATTAGATCTTAGAGATTATTCTCAGATTCACTCCTCAGAGTTGTCTAAAGACCAGACGCGTGCTTCCGTGTGTTTATGACGCCATCCAGATGAGGAAGGGCAGCAGCGCCGCCAGCAGGATGGAGCACGTGCTCACGGCTCCGAGGTAGAGCAGCAGACACGCCCCCAGCACCGCCGTCGCCTTGGCAACGCGCCGACTCAGCACCAGCTTCCTGAGCGTCTTGCAGAACTGAGGAGGACAAGTTTGAAATGAGTCGACATTCACCGCAAACCGGTTTGTTCCTGTTTGGACAAAGTGTTGCTTCAGGTTAAAAGACATAAAGTTACAAAGAACTTGACAAAGAAAAGACGGTGCCGGACAAACTTTAATCCAGATGCCACAGTGTTCGTCTGACTGAAGAAATAAAGTGGACAGGAGGCAAAAACTGGACATTATCACGGCTCATCATCAGGGAGAGAGATGGGATCGTGTCTCGCTGTCAGGTCAGAGAGCTTATTGATTCCTGGATTGATCACTGATCAAACCAGGCCGCTCCACCCGCTCACTGTTCCCGCACAGCTCACAAACAAAGGAGCGTTCAGTGCCAACTGACGCATTAACCCAATTAAAGCTGATCTGAGATCAGCATTAATCTGCAGCTGAACGTCAGCCTCTGTTCCATTATTAGCATTGTTAGCGTTTATGGTTGGCGACGTCATCAGACAAACCCCTCCCCCTCGGTGTTAGCACATGGTAGCGATAATTCACAAAGTGTTTCCCAAGAAGATTTTGTCTCGGCCGAAGCTCGTCCGAGTCGGTCAGAGACGGAAACGGTTTCTAATTTTCAGTTCGGTGATGAAAACAGCCGTAAGAATGTTTCCTTCCAGACAATTTGTCTCTTTGTTTGGTCCACTTATTAGCCTGAACGCTATACATCTCCCAGCTGACCGACCCCTCTGGTGGTACAGAGCGGCACTACAGGACGGACGGGGCTAGCTGGTTAGCATGCTGACTTCAGTCGATGTTTTTTGTGGTCACCTGAAACGTCTGGAAGCTCATGACGCTGCCGTATCGACAGTACATGACAAAGTGTTCGCAGTTGTACCACAGCAGGCTGTAGGTCACGTGACCTTGCAGCTTCTCCGCCCTCCGGGCCACCTCCTCCCCCCGCAGCGGCGCACGGCTGCACACCTTGACACAGAGAGGACAGGTGTGTTACGGCTGACGTGCCAGACGATGTGTTAAGCGCAGCAGTCACCTTGTCCATGGTATTGACGAGCACTTTGGATCCGTAGGCGAAGTCCTCTACCGAGTCCACCCTCACGCTGCCACGCTGAGGAGGACACGTCACATTTACACCCCGACAAGCAACGCTCACCTCACACAAACTTCCTCATTTCATTCGACCACCATCCAACTGACACTCTGGCTCCAAATTTGACATCAGCAGAAATCCGACAGAAACATAGTTATGCAGAAATGGAACCATAAAAGTGGAAGGTGAACCACCATCCAAGGTGGGCCGTCCTTCTCTGATGAGTCTTTAGATGGAACAAAGTGAGACGGTCACGAACAAAACGTACTCAAAACAAACCCCATCGTTCCACCTGAGGAAACAAGCGGAGTTACAGTGTCTCTCTGAGGCCGTCAGCCTCAGACCAGGACCTGTGCTACCTTGGCCACGACGCCCAGCAGGAGCCGGCTGTTGGTGACCGTCCGCTTGATCTGAGCCGGGTCGCTGGAGATGACGGGCATGATGTCTGGGATGAAATGAGCGACTCTGGGGAGACGGGAGACGGGAAGAAAACATGTGGTCAGAAGTTTTGATGTCTACGCTCTAGGACTGAAACAAACTCACCTGCCTCCTCCCAGGTAGATCCCAAAGTGGGTGAACAGAGTCCTGGGGACCACTAGCAGGTCTCCCCTCCACAGCGCCCCCTCCTTCCTGTCCGCTGCCTGAATGTCCTCGTCCTTCGCCTCATCCGTGGACACGAAGATCAGCGCCAGCAGCCGCAGAGGAAACATGTTGTGGGAGGAAAGGCACCGCCGTCCCCGCGGAGCGGCTTTTTGTGGCTGGGTTGGGAGGAGCACAGGGGGGATTAGTAAGCGGCCTGGACTCTGGGCTGGAGCCAGGCCGGGTTCAAGTTCAGGATAACACTACGTTGTGGGTTAGAATAAGGACAATAACGTGTGTGTCTTTGTGACTCTTAACTTGACCCTTTCCTGGACCCTCCAGGTTAGGGTTAGTAACGTTTCCGCCCTATGAAATCCTGGATCTCCTGAAGGCTCCGCCTGTTGCTCCCAGCTGATTCATGTGTTGAATCAATATTTCATGTCGTCACGGAAGTCTGATGTGCTTCCTACAGCCGACCAGCAGAGGGAGACAAAGCTCACGTCCAGCAGTCCGTCTTCAAGCTGCTGCGCGCGCGGGAAAAGGTTTATTTCTCAGAGTCATTCCAATGGCATCATTTAGATCTTAAAGAAATTAACAAAAACATTAATTTATGTATGTTTTGTAGGAAATGTATTGAATGCGTTGATTTTGTATATCTCTTTGGCATCATTTCTTTTTTTAATGCTAAAATGAATAAAATGATATAGAATCTTAATGCACTCACTCGAAAAAACTTTTTAGGCTGTTTCCGAAATGAAAAGTCATTAATTCAGAAAAACAGAGCCCAATTTTTTTTTCAAGTGAATGCAATACGCTTCTGTAAATACTTGATTATCGTTTTAATCATATGTAACTATCATTTAATGTTCTTGTTCCGATCAAACTTTCACTCTTCCATTGACTTGATGGGAAAAACTAAAGATTTTTTCACCTTTCAACACAAACGGTTGACGGTAAATTTTGGTTTAACAGAATTTCACACTTCTTCTCTGTTCCTGATAAAATCAGTCCACTTTATTTACATGAAGACAGTGTAAACAAACTTTGAACTTTGAACACAGTCAGAGCGTAATAAAAATAAATTCTCACAGAAGTTTATTACAGAACAATCAGGTCATGAAGGATTTCGACAGATATTTACAGAAGAGCTTGTTCCTTCAGCCGCTCGAGCTCACACGCTGTCCTCTCACTCAGTCCGGCACCAGATTCTTCCGCCACTGAAAGTAGTCCCAAGCAAATGCACGGTACCCTCGTTTTTCTATAAAACTAACGAGCAGCTGTTTATAATTAAAACGACACATGACGAGATTTTTTAAGATTTACATGTTCAATTTGAACCGCTGACTGTAGAAAAAATGGACGACAGTGCTCGCCACCACATGCGGGCGGCCCCCTGGTGGCTGGATACTGATTCTGCAGTTGCACCAGGACATTCTGACTAGCAACAGGTGGTGGAGAAACGGTGGCCATCTTTATTTAGGTCAGCGGCAACAACCAACTGGCTAGAAACAGGAAATTATAGAAAAACATCAGGCTCCCTTCGGTGCACCAGCCAGCCAATCAGGATGAAGTTTACCTGTCATGTGTTCACGGCTGTTATTGAGAGTCCATCCGAAGTGATATGACCGCAAACAAAATGCTGACGCTGTGATAAAAACCAGCATCACCATATGTTCACGATCTCTCCATCACGCAGTAATTATTAAATGATCTTTGTCAGTCACATGGTGTGGGTGATGCTATGGATGCTAACGCTGCACATGCTATCCTTCTGAAAAGTCCACACAAACAGACAACACATCCCTTGCTGTGCCACAGGACAATGAGTGGAATCCCTGCAGTGCTTAAATTGTTTGCAGATGACTACTTCCTGTTTGTGACTTTCCAACATGGCGGCCCAGCCTGAGGCTCAAAGGCTGACGGAGAATATGGTCCAGCAGGACCTTAGCTGGCCATCCACAGGGTGAAGGGGATGAGAAAGGCCGGCAGGGTGGTGCTGGAGGATATTCCCAAACACACCACGGACAGGAGGCCCAGCAGCGCCGTCAGGAGGACGTTCCGCTGGTCCCGGATCAGCGACTTCAGCCACTCACAAAACTGGGAAAAAAGGAATTAATGTGTTATTATAAAGACATTAAAGTTTGATGTGAAAGTGATCAACCACTTGATCAATTGATTACCTTGTTAAAATGAGATACCTTAGCTTCACATGGCCTGGACAAGGAGGCTTTAGCAAATTGAATTATTTCTCAGTGCTAACAAATATGCATCCATACCCAATATGTTAACACGTATCAACATAATGGGGGGTCGTCGTCCCCGAAAATAACGTCACAATATTTCAGTCCAAAAACACTGACTTTCGGTCTATTTCTAGATGTTCACGTCGATGTTAGCCTCCCAGAGACGCTCATTCATGTTGGTTTGAACACGGTCTGAGACCAAACGACAGGACTCTGGTCCGCTGGTCTCACACCGCTTGCATGTGAACTCTGGAGCGGATCATCATTGGTGTGAACCACCACCGATCACTGCGGCATTCTGTCTACGTGTCATTTCCTGTTTGGGTAGCTGAAGGAGAAGTTAGCAAGTTGTGGCTGACAAACTGAGCAGCAGGGGACAAACGTGGAGGTACAAAGAACAAAAACACCTCCTGGAAATTTGTGCAGAGGAGAACATTTCTCATCTGTTGGAAAACGTCCACAAGAACACGGAGGGGTTCAGAATCTTCAACCAAAGAATGAAGCAGAAGGGATTTAACAGCGTGGCGTTAAAGTGAAGAAGCTACATCAATGATACATAAAAATATGCAACGCACTTTAGAAAAATGGCAGCTCCAGTGATACTAAAGAATATATTTAATGACCAACGTGAGGTGGAGAAATAAGCTAGGCTATATTTAGCTGTGTGAAGCTGTAACTCGTAACTCGTGTGTTGCTAACTGGTCGTAGTAGGATCTCATCGGAACCAGCTGTCTATTCTGCAGTTATGACATTAATCAGCGCACGTTGTCCAACCACGCGTTTGTATGCGCCGTCAGCTAACGTGCCGATATGCATCCAGATAAAGACGAGCAGGAAAATAAGCTGTTAATGCTCCATCATGTCGGCTGCAGGAGAAAATGTTTGAGTTTTTTTTTCGTTTTTTGTCTGCTTAAAAAATGAACAGCATTATGTGCACGTGACTTTTCTCTACAATTTTTTCCGTTGAGATTTGCCAAACCAGCTGAAAAATGAATCAACGTGAACTGTTCCGCCTGAACACGACCTTATCCCGGCTCAAAAGCTCGTTGGAGAAACACTGTTAGCCTGCAGCTAAAATCGATGTTAGCTGGTTGGAGAGGTTGTGTATAGCATGAAAATGCTAACAGTTCACTCGAGGGCAAACAGTTGGACAAAACAATCCTTGTCTGGATGTTTCAACCAATCAGGAAGCTCCTCCTGAACCTGGCTGCTCACAGTCAGGAAGGACCACTGCCGGCAAGAACTCTAGAGGGCGCTCAAGATGACGGAGGAGCATCGTGTTCCGCCGCCCAGCTCACCTGGAGCGGAGATGTTGCCGCAGGAAGCCCGCAGCTCAGAGCTTTAGGTCTGCTGTGACAGGAAGTGAAACCGGATCAGAGAAAAGCCAGGAGGGCTTCTACCCTGAAATGAGATGAACTTTGACCCCGAGGTGGCCTGACTCTTACTGAGCACAGCAACATGTGAAGAACCTGAATTGTGGGTCCGATCGGGGCGTTTTGGTTGAACGGGAGGCCTCTGGCTGTGGTTTGTCTGCAGCTGTGTGAGCACGCTGGTGATGATGGAAGGGCGTGAAGGGCTTGGAGGGGTCGCGCAGCTGCAGGAAACGCACACGTCTGTCTGTCTGTCTGCTCTCTCAATGCAGCTCTTGTTCTCAACTTTTCCAGGAGTGAGCCACATTTTCCTCCCACTGGGCTGCAGGAGAGGAGCCTCACCTTGTCGGTCTGCAGGCTCTGCGCCGTCCCGTAGCGGCAGTAGGTGACGAAGTGCTCGCAGTTGTTCCACAGCAGGCTGTAGGACAC
>KV751366.1:678214-736467 GCA_001698575.1 Mola mola | reverse complement strand
CTGTGTGCCTGTTTGTGCGACAGACGTGTGTTTTCACGGGCACAAACGAATCCTTTAGGTGAGAAACGCAGTTTAATGTCAGTGAAAGTCTGCAGGAAGTGGCTGTGAGTCATGTCCTCCCATATGATGGAGCCACCAGTGTTTGTTTTTACACGTTAGTATTTTGGGGGAAGGGTCCAACGAGAGCGTGTGTGTCTGTAAGCAGTTATGGTTGTGTATGTATGTGTGCAGGCCTCCTGCCACTTTAATGAGCGGAGGAGGTGCGCTAATGAAGCGTCTGCAGCGGCGGGGAGGCGTCTTTGGGGTGTTAGAGGAGATGCAGGTCAGCGAGCTTCACAGCCTCTACCTCTTCATTACGCTAATGGCTAACACGCCTCGCACTGAGTCATCAGCCAAAAATGTCCGCCTGCGCACGTGTTTCCCAAATCCCCCATCGCACCTGCAGATGAACACCTCGGGCCCCTCGGTTGGGTCGTAGCTGCACTCCTGTATTGTGTTTATCCTCCACATGTGAATATTTAGCTTTTTATAATCTATTCATTATTTACTGTTTTATATTTCTATTTATAGCAGTGTTTTCCTGGTGGTGGGACTAATAAAGAATTATATATATATCCATTTTACAGCTGATGTGAGAATCTTAATGAGCAGGTTTACGGCTGGTCGGGGCTGAGCTCCTGATTCGTATCAGCCTAGATGCAGCCTGAGATCCTCCGGCAGGTCGTTCTGGCTGTTCCACAGTCAGATCCTTAAGGTCCTGTTCACACCTGCCTTGTTGAGTCCGGCTGAACCGAACCCTGGAGCGTTTACCTTCCAGGTGCGGCTGGTTTGGGCTGGTTTGAATGCAGTCCGAGACCTCCGGAGCGGACCAAACAACCGGATTCTGGTCTGCTTGAAAGAGCTGGTTTCAAACTGCTCAGAAGTGAAGTCTGAAGCGGATCATCACTGCACGAGTACTTCCTACATATCCTTTTCTGTTTGGGTAGTAGTAAATTTGCATGTTGCGGCTAACAAAATGAGCAGCAGGTGACATGGAGACGTGGAGGTACGAAGAACAAGAATGTTTTCTGGAAATACGGACGGAAGAGAACATTTCTCACCCGTTGGAGAAAGTTGAGAATCTTCAGCCAAAGAGTGGACCAGAATGGGTTTAACAAAAGTGTTGAGCAGTTAAGAACGTCTCACATGAAAGACACCAATTCACCGCACGTTGTCCAACCATCTGCGAACATCTGCTGATGTGGATCCAGATCAAGACCGGCAGGAAAACAACCTGTCGATGCTCTGTCATGTTTCGCCTTTTCACTCGTGTAAGCGTCCGTCCGGTTGTTAAACAGAGTTAAATATTTGTGACTTTTGTTTCCAGTTTTATAGTCCGTTTGAGATTTGCCTTTGTAAATGTGAACCATCTGGAAATAAAAACTAACATCTGGTATCGCCGAGGACACAACTGTAAGGTGTGAACACGGCCTAAACCCAGCGGTGACCCGACCGTTTCATGACGGCCTTTTCACTGATTTACTGATTGTATTTTTTTTTTTACTCGTTTCATTTACTGTACTCTTCTTGATTTTGAAAAGCTCTACACAGACAAAGTTATCATCATTATTAGACCACACATACTCTCTCTGCTCACCGGGTGACAGCGTTGCTCGCTCCTGATTGGATGAGGTGGGAGAAGTATTCCTCCACCACAGAAGAAGTCAGGTGCTTCTTAAGGTAGGGGAAGAAGAGGGGGTGACGAGATATGACTCCTGGAGGAAACATGAGCCAGTTAATTTTATGAATCATCTTTCAGGGTTTAGGCGAATCACCACACCCGTAAAAGACAGCATTCATCACATTTTGGGGAAAAGAAAAGAACTGTAGAGTCATAAACAGAAGGAAGAGGGGAGCGGGGGAAGGGGCCCGGCCGAATGAAAGCATGAAAGCAGTGTTGATGAGGCCGAGGCCGGAGTTTCTCACCGATGTTAGCCGAGTCTCCCTTGTCTCCGCTCCTGGTGTAGGCCAGCTCCTCCAGTCGGTAGCTGTGAGCTCCACTGGGAACATCTGCACAGAGACCAGAAAACCAGAAGGGCCTTGAAAGTTCCCCGTCGCTCTGCTTATTCTTAGGAAACCAGAATGTGTTAAACAGTTAGTCAGACAGCTGTTGAACGAGCGGAACAGCTGGAACTGTAGGTTGATCCTGATCGTCACCAGTTGCATTGAGCTTTGTCATCAACCTATTTGAAGATGGCTGCCCTGTCTCCACTTCCTCCGACTGAACAGAAACAAAGCCAAAATATACTGGAACCATGTGTTTGTGGTGAACGTTGGCTGCTAACATGTTGGACATGTTTATGTTTGTGTGACAACAGTGACACCAGTGAAAATGGTTCTTTGATGCCTTTTTATTGTTTGCTATATGTTTGAGCCCAAGTCAGTGCTGGGAACAAACTCCACAGACAGGAAATGAGTCAGCATTTCTCACACCCTCACCAAGTCTGTGGATTTTTGTTAAATGCCTGACAATTGCCTCTTTCTGTGGTTGTTTTACCAAATCGAGTGAGTCCCTAAAACCCCCCACTGGTGACCAGTTTGAGCTTGTACATGTCTACGGTCATAATCTCTGTGTAGTGCAAAAATTTCCACCAAACAGGATGGTTCACTTCCTTTTTGCGTTTCTATTAGCGTCCCAGTCGCATCACCCCGTCATGAGCTTACTGTGCCCACAGACGGCAAACTGAGCTGAACCCCACTGCCGGGCGGAATCGGGGCCATGTGTGGTGGGACGCCAGGGAATACGACAGAACTAACTTTGCATTTACTCTTCATTTGTGGAGACGTAACGAGAATGTAATGTGTGACGACCGAGAGGCAGAGAAACAGGAGTGTATTTGCCCCCTGCTCAGTGGAAATCAGGAGCAGCCAAGTTAAAGGCCTGTTTTTCTCTTGTATGTGAGACTGGGGAAGCTGCTCTGTTCTCAGCCTGAAGTGTGAAAGCCACAGCTGTGAGAGTTCTGGAGTGAGGACATTTTGGCTGGTGCTCAGGTCACACGGACCTTCAAAGGGCCATTTGAGGGTCCAGACCTGGTTTCAGGGTTAATGAGGTCTAGGCCGGAGCCTGGGGAATGCATTATTTCACAATACACGAGTACAAACGTGTGTGTGTGTGTGTGGTCGGTATTTTGTGGACCATGTGAATGCAGCATTAGTGAAAGGGTGAAAAGGATAAAAAGTGTGTGCGCTTCGGTACAAGCTGAGGCGTGCGCACACACACACACGCCCACACACACAAAGCACCATGGTAACCCCGTGTATCCGTGGAGTTCTGACTTGGTTCTCACCACCTCTGACTGATGTCGTGTTTGTGTTAATGAGATTTTGATGGGGATTTTTGGATCATGAGACTTTATTGTGACATTTCTTTTGGGAACAGATTGAGCTGTTGAACTCGGCCGTTATTTGAAGGAAAACTCTGAAGGATGTCGCCCCCTGCAGTCAGATATCAGTAACTGCACACAATCACATCCAAGGCCCCTTTAAGAACCACATTAACCCCTCAAGCACCATTGGAGTCGAGGATCCTTTTTTTCTCCCTTCAAAGACCTGTCCAGGACCATTTAAGCTCCATTGAACCCTCCAAAAGACACCTGGAGACCCTTCAATGAATCTTTGTACCTACACAAGGAACATTTGAGTCCTCCTCAAGAACCTCTATCAAGTCTTGTCAAGGACCTCTGGAAGCCACTAATAAATCCTGGGAAAGTTTTAAGAATCCAACTACAGGTAACTACAGCGCACGGCATTGCCAGCAGGACACCTGACCAAAGAGTCAAATGGACCCTCAAATCTGCCTTTTTACCTGCGTCAGGTTCATCTTCTGCTGAGGTAGGAGGGGCTTCCTGCGCAGGTGTGTCTGGCCCCGCCTCTGTGATAGATTCCACCAGCTCGCCAGCAAAGTGAATGTCCACCTGTAGTGACGTCAACAACAAACAGTAGTAATATAATCATTATTAAGAAATATTATGAATGAGTAGTAAACTACCTATGCTAATTAAGCTAGATAACGTTACAGCTCAGCCTATGACGCCATTAACTTCCACTTAATAAGGTCAATTTTACTGTCTTTTTTAAGCTTTCTACATGCTAGCATTGGCAGGACAACTCTAATTAAGATAAGTTTTTATCATTAGCTGGCTCACTGTTAGCGAGCTCAGAATTTACTGCATGAACTGATTATGAAACGTTTAAACAAACACTTTTAATCACACATTTAATTTTGATTGTCAGAATCTTTCATGAAGTCATTCAGACACAATTGAAAATGGTTGTAAACACACAGCTGGTGTGGTAACAGATACAACAGCCAAAGGAAAATTCCTCGCTGAATTAAACTACGTTAGCAAACTGGGTCAACTGAGAGGCTAGTGTTAGCTTGTCCGAAACACAGATTTCTCCATGTATACGTACATGAAAATAAAATAATTGCTAAATTTATGAAAGACTAGCAGTGAAGTTTAGAAGACATTTTAGACGCCTAAAACTATTGTTGTCCTAAAACTACTTCCTGTTTACATATTCAAACAGGCTTTTTCATTGACTGGAGAGCAAACAATGTTTTTAATGATCAAATTCACAAATAAGCTAAATAACAACCGATACAGGTGTTTAAATGGTGCAATCAGATCTAGTAAATGACAAAATTAGCGTGAAGCTACATTAACTGAAGCTAATGAACAAGTGATTTTAGACTTTGTGACTCTAAGTTTATTTTCTGAACCCACTGTCAGAAAACTTTTCTGATTTTGTTTTTAATGAACCCACCTTCAGCTGAGATTTGGGGTGTAGAAAGAAAAACGGCTTCAGGACAGGGGACCTGGGATTAACAGAGGACAGAACGTATGATTTCATCAAAAACAACGTGATTCACATCTGCTGCACGTCCACAGCTCATCGGAGAACAGGACAAGTCAGTGTTTTAGCTTCCCTGAATTGAACCATGAACTCACACTCTGGGTCGTCCGCCCACGATGCCGGTCAGTCCGGGAGCTGTGAGCACACATAGAATGAAAGACAATGTTTCACGTTTTCCAGAGACCACCGAAGCACACAAAACACTGTGGTGTTAGCAGGTGTAGCAGCTGCTCTGAGTTCAGCTGTCCTACTTATAGTTCAACAGCACTAACAGCGTGAATCAGCATGAGTCACACTGAGAGGGAGTGTGAGTGTGTGTGACTGGTGATTTGAACTTGTCACCATAAACAAAAATAAAGATCTGGTTCAAGAGGTTACAACTCTGCTAATCCACAGTAACACACAGCCTAATGAACAGTCCCTCTTTATGCGTGTGAGATTGGGAGGAAAAGATGTTGAGAAACCACTAGAGACATGATCCACCCAACCAAGAAACATATTCCCATCATTTCACATGCGTGTGGATGCAAAAATGTAGATTTCACTCATATTGACCTAAACAAATATGGCTGCCACTTCTCCAATTTGCCCCATTGTGTGCATAAATGACAATTTTTCCAGGAAGCGTGCCATCTTGCACTGGTGATCAGGAAGTGGTATGGAGTTCCCGCCCACACACCCACCACAGTCGTCAATCATCATGTTTCAGCCCCTTTTTTATATCTGATTGAATAAAAACAAACCGATGATAAAAATGAACATGACTTGAACATACGTGGGGGAGACAAGATCTACCTAAAATGACAGAAACCATCTTTCGAAACATGTACTTGATGTGTACTTTAGAGTTTTAACTTTGGTCAATCTGCTAACATTGAGTGGGAGGGGTTTACTGCAGCCAGCCAGCTCAATTTGTTTACTAGCAATTAGCATGCCAAAACTCTACAGTTCACCATTTCAAGGCGGGGCTATGTGTTTGCGGTGGAGTGCACCGTTAGCTGTCGTACACTGTCGAAATATGCTGCCAGCAGGTTTCTCTGCAGGTCGTATTTTACTGCTGTGAAAACATGTGCAGGTCTCAAAGAGGATTATGTCCAACCCCTGCTGAAAATGACCACCAGGGAGCAGTAACCTGGCTAACCACGCACAATACAGACATTAATTACTGTAAAGAGGTGAGCTGACCTCTCTGCTGCTGCTTCTCCTTTTCATCTGAGCCACTACCAGCCTATCACGCCCGATGCACTATGGGTAATGTAGGCCTAATGGGTAATGAAGTCCTGAGTAAAGAGGTTCTTTGTGGTTTTACTGCCTCGATTTCTAACATCAGTGTTGTGCTAAAATCTATCAAAATCTGTTGAAAGACGGCGCAGAGCCACAGTGAAAGGCTTTTTTCTTCTTCTACTCATGACTCGTGTTCGTCGTACCCATGCCAGTCCCCGCAGGAGCTATTTCCCTGGAGAAGACCTCCAGAGCTTTCTTCTGCTTGTGGTGCGCAGCCATCCAGATGACGGCCTCCCTCGAGCCCTGCAAACACAGATGAAACAGCCAACATGTGGCGTTTCTGATTAGGACTGCAACTAGGGTTTATTTTCACTATTTTCACCTCCAAGCAATTCATCATTTAGCCTATTAAATGATAAAAAAAGCCAGAGAAAATACGAAAAGTGGCACTTTCCAGTTACTTCTTTGGTCTGAATAAGACTCCAAATGTGAGGGATTGAACCCTCCCTGAGATCCACCCACCGGTCCATCGTCAGGCACGGGTATGTAAAGTTCTTTAAACAATTAATTGGCTCTGTTCACTGGGAGCTCCCAGTTGGGCGGAGTCAGCTGAGTGGACATCCAGGTGCATAACGGGGACGTAACACACATTCAGCACGAGAGCTGCTGGCTTCTGTCGACAGTCCCTCCCTCATCTGTAACGGACAGACGTAAAGACGGAGAAGCTAACAGCATCCTGCTTCCGTCTGGCACGCGTCACTCAAAATTCACCTCCACCGTCAATCAGTTTCACAAAATCTGGCAACTAATTTACTAATTTCAGGTTTTCCCAAAAGCAGGGACGAGAAGGAGGAAAAACAGAGGACAGTTAAGGAGAAGGAAGAAGATTAAAAAGAGCGAGAGGTTGGAACCGTGAAACAGGCTTGACGCCGACCTGACCTGCTTTTGGTGGAGGTTTGGGATGGATGAAGGGACGAGGAGAGAGTCTGTGATAGAGGAGAAATTAGAGGCGTGAAAGAGGATTAACGCTGAACCTGCTTCTGGTGTTGGAAGGACGGATGGAGGAGGAGGAGGACATTATTGTAGTGAGAGACTCACAACGGGCCACTGAGCAGACTAATTCTTAAGCTCGTTCGTAGATGAGCTTCAGAATTACAATATTTAATGAACTGATCAAAGTGCATTTAAGGTTATATTACAATGAAATCAGGCCGTACCTTGGTGCGAGCATTGGCACCGTACGTGTCCTCAGCTCCAAGCACCTGGATGTTGATGGAGCTGAAATCTTCCAGCCCTAACTGCTTAAACATGCGTTTCGTCCTGCAAACACACACACACATGCAGTGTTAAAACTCCACCAAGTCTGGAGGCAACATCCTCAGATCCTCCACACACACCGTTTGATGATGCTGTCTGCAGTACGTCTGGCCTTTTCCACCGCTCGCGGCCCCCCGACGGGACACACTGCTGTCGCCCTGAACCCGTCCACATAGGTAGCACACACCTGCACAGATGTTCCTCACTTCAGCGGCACAATGTCACACACACATAAACAGCATAAATACATGTATGGGAAGATGATTTGGAATTCTCTTCTTTACCTTGTAGTCATGTGATGGAGTGAAGCCTTTAGCCCCCGTCACTCTGACAGCACCACCTGGTACATCTGAAACAAACACACAACACTTTGGTTCTACACCCAGATGCTTCATGCAAGCACCACTTCAAGAGTCTCAAATGTAGGCCAATACAGTTAAAGTGGGTGGATACAGGAGATTGCGGCTGAACAGTTGAATGCAGGTGATTTCAGATGGATAGAGGTGATTTTTATATGCATACAATCATATCAATCCATATCACCTGAATTCATCTATTTTAGATGAATACAGGTGATTACAGGTGAATATAGGTGATTCATGATGGATAGAGGAGGCGGCACAGTGGTTCAGTGGTTAGCACTGTCGCCTCACAGCAAGAAGGTCCTGGGTTCGATTCTGGGTCAGGACGTTTCTGTGTGGAGTTTGCATGTTCTCCCTGTGTCTGCGTGGGTTCTCTCCGGGTTCTCCGGCTTCCTCCCACATTCCAAAAACATGCAAACTGGGGGTTAGTAGGTTAATTGGTCACTCTAAATTGCCCGTAGGTGTGAATGTGAGCGTGGATGGTTGTTTCTCTCTATATGTCAGGCCTGTGATGAACTGGCGACTCATCCAGGGTGACCCCGCCTTCACCCCAAGATGCCGAGATAGGCTGAATATAAGTGATTCCAGATGAATACAGGTGATTCCTGGTGAATATAAGTGATTACAAAGAGGAAGACGCCATGTAAACTGCCATGTGACACTAATGTTCTCAAACACACGAGGAAGCCATCCTCTCCCCTCCTCTGGATACCCTGACGCCTTTGACCTCGCGACCGCCGCATCAGCGTGCTGAAAACATCTCGCCCTTGTTTGAACCAGGCCATCGACTCACCACCGGTTCATGTTCCGTTCTCGCTTACGGAGCAGTCGTGTTAAAAAATGAACTACTGATTCAACAGAAGGGGTCACGACGTGGTCAAACGAGGCTCCAGAGTTCAGCTGGCGTTCAATTAGAGCGGCATATTTACATTTTCAACGACAGCAGCAGCTGAAAGGTCACATCCTACTTTTGAAACGGGACGCTCTGGTCCAGAGTTGATCCGGAACTCCCTCAGTGTGACGCCCAGTAGAACAGACAACGTCGGCTCCAAGAGTTCACACTCAAGTGCAAAACATCATGTTTTCATTTGAAACACAAGAATTATTCCTGCACGGACAATTTTAGAGAATGAATGTTAACTTATTTGAAAATGTATCAAATACCTGCTGAAAAAGTAGAAAATGAAAGAAATGTTCTGCCTGGTTGATATGATCCCACCTTTACTGTATCAGACATTGTCAGCCCCCCAAAGGGAAATACAGACTCAGCTTGATGAGGAAAAAGGCACAAATGTAGGAGTGAAGAGTGCTGGTCCGTGTTGAGGAGCTGATTCATGCTGGGGTCAGTGGAGAGATCCTGGGGCGGGGACATAATTTAAAAAATAGACAGACCATAACTAACATAACGGAGTACAAGTGGAAGAGTGGGAGTGTTGCTCCGTCCTCCAAAACTCGAAGACGGAGAGGGAATTAATTACCAAAAGGAGGATAAGTCCAGGTTATCAGCGGGGTCGAGTTCATGTGAAGGTTAGACGCTGCAGCGACGCTCAAGATGGGTTCATGTTTAGTTTGGAAAGTGCAGAATAAAACATGGGTCTCTGATTAGGAGTTTAATGGGGGTTCAGAGGACGGTGAGGGGGTCAGTCGGGAGTCGACACAAAGCTCCAGACGCGCTTGTTTAAATTAGCCAGATGGAGATTTGAGGGTTATAAAAACAGTCAAAAGTTCAGCCAGTGGTCGCGTCCTCCATTCTGTGTGTGTATGTGTGTGGGATCAGTACCTGGGACTTCCTCCAGCACCACCCGGCTGAAGTCACAGGTGACGTCAGGCAGCAGGTACCGCCGCGGGTCTCCGATCTCGTACACCAGTTGCTCCGCCACCGTGCCGAAGGAGACAAGTCCGCCGGTTTTGGGCGGTTTGGAGAGGACGAAGGAGCCGTCGCGGGAGCACTCCACCACCGGGAAACCCATGTTGTCCCTGAGACCGGCACACGTGAAGCGTGAACCCACCATTACTCCTTTATCCTCACCTCAATCTCCAATCATATTGATCAACTGTATTATAACTTCCTTTTTTATTCCACTCGCACATATCTGCAGAGGCTGTTGAAACCATCAGTACTTTGGTAGCACATGTTGAGGGTGTCACGACCACTGAGATTTACATTCAACTCAAGGCTGCAGCGATATGAACCAGTTTCTTTGACTCTGCTGCTGTATCTACCTTCTGTAACGGCTATGACATAAATATAAATATAGGGCAAACACTGGACGGATGCATGC
The DNA here is from genome assembly GCA_001698575.1 of Mola mola. NCBI lineage: Eukaryota > Metazoa > Chordata > Actinopteri > Tetraodontiformes > Molidae > Mola > Mola mola. The sequence goes on along the minus strand of KV751366.1, from coordinate 726,386 downwards.
TCGTGTCACTGCTGCAAAGTGGACCCAAAAGCAAAAATGGAGAACAAGTAAAAACAAACAGAAAACCGAGAGGGAAAAACCACAGACAAAACTGAGGGTTTGACATAACCCACAACCCAGCGTGATTTGTTGACATTCAGAATCGCTTGACAGGAAAGGTATCTCCTGCTGGAAAACAGCGACTCCCTGCTGACCAAGACGGGTCATTTTCTAAAGGGACTTAAAGCTATGGAAAACATGGTCTTGGTGTGCGTGGCCAAAGTGACTGATGTAGAGTATGTTAGCCACGGCACCAGCGGAAAACTGGTGGAAAGGCCCACTTAATGTCTGGGCAAGATGGGCGACTACTGTGCGTCACCAGTGGATCGAGAATCTTATTAATTCCGTCACCCAGACCGTAAAGAGAGAGCAGCAGAACAGAGAGGACATGGGATCCCAATACATCACCGATGTGGTGTGAAGGTGAGTTACTAACGTTCAGGACTACTGTAAACTTTGCAGACAGGCCAGTGAACAAATACAAGCGGCCAAGTGAGCCGGTCCAGAAAAAACGTTACGTTGGAGACAAGAACTCCAAGTGGAAACTTTGTCATCCTGCCAGTTTTATCTCTAAGCATCATGTTCCTTCTGCTCAGCATGTGTTGGAGAAAACATCTCAATTCAAACCACTTCCCCAGTCAGGGTCCTACCAGTCTGGGACTTTGTGCCAGTCGGTGAAGATTCCACCTGTACTCTGAGCTCCGCACTCAATCAGGTGACCTGCAAGACTGACAAACACACACACAAGTGATTCAAGAAGCCAAAAAGTGCTTTTTTTCTCTTCTCTAATCGGAGAGGAAGCAGATACAGATGAGTGTGTACCTCCCAGCTGCCAGCAGGTCATAGTCCGTCTTCTCCCACCGAAACTGAAACACATTTTTACAAAATGCAGTTAGCAGCATTCCTGAGCGGTTCCCGCATCAAAAACACACACACCCTGACACCCTGGTTATGTTCTGGCTCCAGAGTCCAGGTTTACACTAACTGGATCCTGCTCCATGATCTCATTAAGACAATGAAACCGTCTGATTCAGCTGTGTGAAAACTGTTCAATTATCAAATCAAATCAAATTTTATTTGTATAGCCCGAAATCACAATTTACACATTATCTCACTGGGCTTTGACAAACTGTACAGATGTGACATCCTCTGCCCTTAGACCCTCGAACCGGGTGAGGAAAAACTTAAAAACCCTAAACAGGGAAAATAAGAAACCTCAGGAAGAACCACAGAGGAGGATCCTTCTTCCTAGGACGGACAGACGCGCACTGAATGCCACTTGTACAGAACACAAAAACATGATAACAACAGTTCATTTAGAATGTATAAAACATCCATGAGTCCCAGAGTCTGTGGATTCTATGAGTCCGGATGTATGGAAAGTCTAGTGATCCAGACGCAGGTGGACTCTGTTGGTCCAGGAGTCATTGTACTCCATGTAGGAAGATCTGAGTGTTGCTGAGTCCAAGAGTATGTAGAATCTGTAAATCCAAGGATATGTGAAATGTACTGATCCAGAAGCCATTGTGATCTGTGGATCCTGATTTGCACTTGGAAATCCAAGTCACAGGATCTCCTGTCCTAATGTGGCCAGGAGGCATCAGGCAGGACCACAGCAGCACCTCCCACCGCGACCTAGAAAAACCTGCAGGATTGTAAAGCACGACGACTCCGGGGAAGAAGTAAAGTTAGTGTAAGGATATGGACATTTATAGGAGCAGAGAAGGAGTTGGAGTCAGAGGGGGGAGAGAAGAGAGCTCGTGCATCATGGAGTGTTCCCCCAGCAATTTAAGCCTATAGCAGCATAACTAAGGGTTAGATAGGCCAGCCTTAACTATAAGCTTTATCAAAAAGGAAGGTTTTAAGCCTACTCTTAAAATCAGAGAGTGTGTCTGCCTCCCGTACCAAGACTGGAAGATAGTTTCACAGGAGAGGAGCTTGATAGCTGAAAGCTCTTCCTCCCATTCTACTTTTGGAAATTCTTGGGATCACCAATAACCCTGCATCCTGGGAGCGTAAGGTTCTGGATGGGCGATAAGGTACTATGAGCTGTTCAAGATAAGATGGTGACTGACCATGAATAGCTTTGTAGGTGAGGACAAGGATTTTAAATTCTATTCTGAATTTAACTGGGAGCCAGTGCAGAGAAGCCAGTATGGGGGAAATATGATCTCTGATATTTGTTCTAGTCAGTACACGCGCTGCTGCATTTTGGATTAACTGAAGAGTTTTTAAAATTTTGTTATTATTATTACTAATATTCAATTATTAGGACCCGAAAACCAGATGGTGCAACAACGCTTTGACAATGTGGCAATCATTCGTTTCTGACGCCTTCCCCGGGCTCGAAAACTCATGAAACTTAGTACACATCGAGGAGCATGGTGGAAACGTATGTAATTAACGGCAGAGGAAAATGGGTCACTAGCGTCCCTTAAGCCCACCACTCGGGACACAGTTCACCTGGATGTTCCAAATTTGGTGCACATACACATCAAGTCCAGATCTACAAAAAAAGTCTGTTAGTGTGATGAACTCAACCCCTGAGAGATCTCAACTGTGGTCGCACCGGTCCTGACACGGTCAACGTGTCTACTTGTGCTCTTTGTGTGTTTGTTGCATGGTGTAGACGTGGCGGTGCAGTGAATTTTGTGGTTCCACTGTTGAATATGAGATTTGTATGACTTCACTCCAAGAGACAACAAAAATGTCAAAGGGACTGCAAGTTCGCTCAGCCAGATGAAAAAAAACAGGAATTTACCTCAACACTGACACCGCTGACAGTTGTGTGAGAGCCCGTTCAACGCTGCTTGCTTCTGGGATTTTGTTTATTGTTTCAGCACTAGGGGGCACTAGATCACTGGTTGAGGCGCAGCAGGAAAAAGAGGGAGGGTGTGTTAACATCAGGTGATGCACCAGGACGGGATGTGGGGTTTTACCAGCACTAAGAGGCAGCAGGACGTAAGAACAAAAAAAAAAACACACTTTCTGTCATAAAAACGTCGAAAAGCTAAATTCTTATCAGACTGAGGACAAGATCTGATCTTCTGGGAGTCGTTGGTCCTCTCAGTCCAGGGATTCTTTACGTGGGCCAGTTTGGGAACCAGTGGGGCACATAAGCACGGGGGAACCGAGGGAAAAAGCTGATGGGTTTAGGTTCTAAATGATCCTGTTAACTGTTTCTGAAACTCAAACATCGGCTGGTGTATAAAGATGGCTGACGTGAGAGCTCCATTTTCTGTGGTTATCAGCTGCCCTAAAGAGGGAGTGAAGTGTCATGCTTGACAGCTGAGCCCTGTTTGTGACTGGACGTGAACGTCAAGCTCCACCTCCCCGTCCCTACTGCACAGACTCCAAATGACACCACCAGAGCAAGATGGCAGCAGGAGGAGTTGGACACACGGCAGCCATTTTTATTTAGGTCAAAGCAGCAGACACATGTCTTTGTAACAGACGTACGGTGTGCATGAGCGGCCCCAGAGCCACGGCGCTGTCCACGCAGCGCCCCGTCACCACGATGTCCGCTCCCAGGTCCAGGCAGCAGCGGATAGGAAGAGCCCTGTGTGAGAGAGACGGGTTTGTTTTGAACAAACAATCAGACAACAGAGGGCAACAGTTTGTGTGTGTGTGTGTGTGTGTGTGTGTCTCACCCCAGGTACGCGTTCACACTGTGGAGGGTTCCAGGCATCTGATGCCTGCTGCCGTCATCCATCTTTACTTCGGACAGACCGCCCAGCTGAGAGAGGAAGAGCACCGGCAGGTAAATCTGGTAGCTTCACAAAAAGGTCACCAGAGATCACACGTCTGCACACGGTTGCCATAGAGACCTTACATGGGGCATAAGGTCGTCGCCGGTCACCACAGCAACCTTGAGGTCGAGGCCAGCCTTTTTAACGACTTCCTGTATAGCGTGGGCACAGGCCAGCGGGTTCACTCCTCCCGCGTTACTGACCACACGGATGCCTGCCGGGGGGAGACGACAACATCACCAGTCGTGACATCATCATGAACAGCTGCTGACACAAACGGACTCACCTCTCCTGGCGATGTCGTTGATGAACGGAGCGAGGGCCACCTGGACGAAGTCCGGCGTGTAACCCAGATTCTGGAACGGGACAGGGACACGGTCAGATTCGCGTGCAGTGACTCACCTCCTGTTTGTTTCTAGCACACAGGTCCTGGTCCAGAATGAGACTGGCGGAGATGAGAGTCAGACATTTATCGAAGCGTATGCGCGATGTTTTCAAATCTATTGGGACTGATGGTGGATTCCGGCTCGCTGGTGTCCGGCGCCTCGTCAGCGATGGAACGCCACTGAGGCCGCGTGTGGACGACAGCGGCCGTACTGACAACAGAAAAGCCTTTGAAACGAAAATATTCAGATGTTTGGGAACCTGTCAGCGTGACTCGTTCACGGAGCGAAGTGAACGTACACATGTTAATGGTAGAAGACACTCACGGGCGACTTGGCCTTGGCGGCGGTGAGCAGAGACATGGTGATCTCACTGAGGTAGTCGAACACCAGGAAGTCCAGCTTCCCACCGTGGATCAACTGAGGCACTGACAAAAAACACACACACACACATTTACTTATTTGGCTCAAATGAAAGATTTCTGATTTCTTTTATTATTGTTGTTTGTGTTGGAGCGTTGTCCTAATTTAATAACTTCCTTATCTGTCATCATCTTTAAGGCATTTTTTCAAAGGAAGTCAGTAAATAAATCTAAAAACCTTTCAAACGTTAATTTTACATGGATAATTTGTACAATAAAACTGTGTTCTGCCATTAGTCTCATTGGTGCTCGGAGTCACTTTTTTCTGACTGCTGTTACACCTGATCAATAAAGTTGTTATCTAACGTTTACTCTCACCATTAAATTTCACCACAAATTCTACGTTATGTCTGAAACAAAGGCTTTTCGTTTTCATCGGACTGACCAATCACATAACTACCAAGTTACAGTAAACCAGATGAAAGAAAGAGAGAAAAGGCCAATTACAGAGTAAATGATGCTGTATGCATGTAATGTCTGGATAAACACACATGTTGTCAAATAGCTTTAATCTTTGTAAGAACACACGAATGGAATAAAATACAGCTTGTAAAATGGCCCGTTCTGTACGAGTTTTCTTTTAGTTATGACAAAGTAAGAGAAAGCTGTATATTCACTTCACTGCACAGAAGTGCTGTTACCTTTATTACAGCAAAATGTAACAGCCCCATGAATTAGAAAGAGTTAATTAAGACTTTCCAACATAATTTCAAATTATGATTATTTCCAACAAAGAGATGTCCAACAGTCAAACATACTAGTGCATCAAAAACAGTCAAATATCAATAAAAGGTTGAGCTTGCAGGTGTTCTATCTTCATTTCATCTGTCGGTACCTGAGGTGGCCGTGTCCCCCCAGAACCCGGAGGCGCAGCCGATCCGGACCGAACTCCTGGAGCTGCTCTTGTTTTCCTGTGCTGCGGTGGACGAACCGAGCCGCACAGCGACGCACTGCAGTGCGCGTCCGCCGCGCGACAGCCGGCCGAGTCCCGCAGGACAGCGCCGGAGCGACCGCGGGAGCCAAGACATGGACGCGGTGGACAAACTGGACCAACTGGAGGACACGACAGAGACGGACGGATCAAGGTACACGGGTCCGTCAATAGAAACTGTCCGACGGGAAACACGGCACAGAACGGTCGGTCCTAGCTTCTTCTTCACAGTCCGGGTGCGTTGACGGAACATCGATTTATTTATTGATTTGTGTGTTTATTTATTGTACCATGCCAGTGCTTTTATTAGCATTGATTTTGTTGGACTGGCGTGACTGTTTGATTTTAAATCACACACGTTAATAGGTTCCTCTGCTCTTTCAGTAGGAACACTACAATCTTGTCACATCCTGCTTTCAAAATGATTCTGTCGTAAAATGTGTAAGTTTAATAATTCACTGGAAGCCAAACTCCCGGCACACTGATGCATATGGTTCGGATTCGCGTTACCATGACTTCCTGTACTTCAGGTTTCCTGCTGCACTTGTTTGGGGTGGAGCCCATTTTGTGCTGGACTGCAATGATGCTTTTCATAACGGAGCTGTGTTGTGATGCTTCCCACTACTGTTAATTCACTGTTTGTAAAGAAACCAGTGCTGTCCCCATTAACCCACCAAGCCCCAAAGTGACACTTCCATCCAACTCACAGTCCAAACGTTATTACAAACAAACAAACCCCATTTTTGTGCCCTGTGGTTTTTTTGGGGGGTGTTAACTGTTGAGAATAGCATTGGAACCTTGACCACCGCTCGCGTCCTGGTTATTGGCAAATCTAAAGCAGCCGTCAGGGCTCCAGCTGGAGCTTCAAACCCTGGTCTCAGGTCAGCGTAAACAGGTCTTGTTACGTTGACGGAGAACAGATTTCACCCATTTACGTTCAGCGGGAGGAAGCGGAGACACAGCTGCCACCATTCCTGCAATGACTTTCCACTGAGTGAATCCTGTCTGATTGCCTGTATAACCTCAACTTCTTCAGCTTCTCCAAGGTTCTCTTTCTTTTCCTCAGTTATTGCACTTGTTCCACAGAGGCAGTTATTCTTCTTTATAACACTCAGCAATACATCTTTAATCCAAAATGTGGAGTTTAAGTATGAGAGCATGTTTTTCCATTCCAAATCCTAATTAGCTGAGAGAACACAGGCGGCAGCAAGTCGGCTCAGTGCAGTTGGTGTGTTATTAAGACTGCCGGTCCTCACGCGCTAAACAGACTAATTTGAACTAGCGTTTGATGAAGCCTAGATCAGCGTGTCTGCGTCTCTGCTATCATTCCTCTGCTACACTTCTGTGTGGGACCAGATGCGCTGAACGAATCCATCCACCGAGCAAGTGACAACCTTAAAGCGCAATACTTCTAATGACTTAGTTCTGCTGAAATCTGATCAACTTTGGACAGTTTTCAAATGAGCACAAACTGATCAAGTTTTGTTTTCAGTCTGGGTGATTATTTGTCCCAGGAAGGATCGTCCTCAGAGGAAAATACGACGGTTTACTGATGCTGTTTTTCTGTCCACGACGCTGACACAAGTGCTCCCTGTGTGGCAGCATGATGACGTTTACTGAAGTAAAAACGTCTCCGTAATGATCAAACACCTCAGAAAAGTTGGAATCATCGCAGGGCTGACATACAGAGACGAACATCCACCCACACTCACACCTACGGGCAATTTAGAGTGACCAATTAACCTACTAACCCCCAGTTTGCATGTTTTTGGACTGTGGGAGGAAGCCGGAGAACGTGGACAGAACCCACGCAGAACATGCAAACTCCACACAGAAACGTCCTGACCCGGAATCGAACCCAGTCCCTTCTTGCTGTGAGGCGACAGTGCTAACCACTGCACCACTGTGCCGCTCCTGTTGAAAGTCACTCCAGGAATTAGTTCAATCGCAACGCCTCAAGGCCTGAGGGAGCTTTAGAAATAAATCGTTCCATTGCCACTAGATACACTCAAAATGTGGCTGCGAGTGTTTTAGGGCGCCAACACCTGGCCCGGTTGCTACGAGCCGTGCCGTGCCTGATCAAGGTCGCCCTGCTGGCCCACACTCCCACTGCTCATACATGTCCTGACGTTGTCAACATGAGTACAGCTTTATTCCATATGTGGCTTGACACAGCTCACACAAATGAGCGGATTTATTGATTATACAACGCGGCAATTGATTTTTGCCGGCGACGAGGGAGGTATTCAGTTATATTGTCTTGTCCGTGCACGAGCAACCGTACCGTGCGGAAGCACACCTCTTCCAACCGCCCCTGGGCAGAGGCAGCGTGGCCTTTGTGGGCCCATCGTGGTGGAGGGTCTCGTGTGACCATTAGAAACATCCATCTTGATTGAGTCAATGTGATTAAACTATGACAGAAGAAAATGACACAACGATGGAAGAACAACGGAAACTTTCCGGCTGGTTTTGTGTTTAGATAAATGAAGCATATAAGCAAAATAAAAAGGAAAACCTGATGGGCTGATGTTTATTTGCTGACCTGTTTTCCAGTGAGCAGGAACTCCTCGTACAGCATGGCCTCATCTCAGATCTCCTGAGAGGAGTCAGTGGAACCCTAACCCTCTGCAACTTCACGGTCTGTTGTCTGAGCAAGATGTTTGTGTTTGTTAGCGCCACTGAGGGGGACTTGTTCGTTGGTACAATATCTGAACACGACAGTATTCAACGTCTGGTACAATTGATCCCAGAATTGGTTTTGAAGCGATGAAGAAACTACCTGAAACTACCCAGGTATTTATGTTCACACTGACATGCTAACATGCTGATATCGTTGACACAAAACAACATGAGAAATTCACCACGTTAGTTTAGCATCAAAAACTAACAGGAAATAACAACTAAGACTGGACTAAACATGTATGCAACCATCTCTGCACCGGGAAGAAATGTGTTTGTGCCCATTAGACTCGGAAAGGTATGAAATCTGCCGACTGCCCTCGTACGGTTGCTGTGTTGTCAAATAGTTCATGTTTTTAACTATTTTGTAAGTGATTGATGAACACGATTCTTTTTTCACCATCAAATAAGCTTTATGAAATGTGTTAAATCAATATTTGTACGTGAATGACCTTTTAATATAACTCATATCCATTTATTTTGAGCGGTTTGCGTTCTGTTCTTTTGGTACCAGGAGGTGGCAGCAGCGTCAAAGTGACTTTGACCGAAAACTCCAGCCAGTGAGCTGGAACTGTCCAGGAAGGAAGATTTTCTGGTTATAAACATAGTTCTTGCAAGAAAAAATACTTGAGGCTGTTTTTAGCAGAAATTCTCCTACTTTGATATCAAAAATTGGAGAATTTGATCCTTTTATGCTGATTCAAAAAGAACATCTTGAGTTTCTCCTCGGTGAAACGTCTTGTCAGGTATCTTTGCGCCAGTAGAACTGAATCCTCTGTATCTAAAAAGAGATCCTTCTGCTGTTCATCTGCTAGATGAAAACCAATTAGCATTAAATCCACACGTTTCATACATATCAGCTCAGACATGTGTCGGAGCAGAATTTCATGCCTATTCGTGATTGTGTTTCAATGTTTTCTACAGGGAAGTTTTAGGCTAAAACAAATTATCTACAAGTGTCTTACAAAATAATATGAAGTTCTAAACTCATTGGGACATAAAGCTTCAATGACATGAATTGTAGAAATGTGGAAATAGTTCAAAAAAAGAAAAAAGTTACTTGTGTTTTGCAGAAATGTACAGTGGCATCACATTCTGGCATTAACGATGGGATGATTAGCATTTCCGCCCTGTAAATGACCTTTGTACTGTGACTTCTAGGTGGTCTGCACAGTCTGGGTGATCAACAGCTCTCACTCCGTCCAAAGCTCAGAGGCAAACAGCCAGAAATGTTGGCTGGAGGAGTTTCTATCAGCGCTTCTCAAACCCTCACTGTGTCCATTTAAACTCCGATCATCTAATGTGCAAACATTCTCTGAACAAACACCAGCAAACTTCGCACCAACCGGCTCTTAGCTTCTGGATGGAACACCTGCCCGGGCAAAGGTTAGTTCCTAGTGATAGAAAGTAGCACTGACCTGCCCACGGTGCTGGCGGTGCCGCTGCGAGGTCGTCTGTCCCGCCACGGTTACCCGCGTCAGCTGGTTCCTGCCACGCTCTCTCTCTCTCCTCGTTTGGCACTTTCATCCAACCCATCGTGTTCCTGATGAGGAAGGGAAGTCACCCTCTCCCAGAGCCAGAGATTAAACCTTGCAAACCCTTAATTCCACCAGATTTCGGAATGGGAATGTCATTCGACTGTATTTTTTAATCTTTGAAACCAGTTTGTTTAAAAACTAGACAACAAAGCTGTAATATGGTCAGAAGAGACACCAGCTCTTGGATAACAACACGCGTGGTTTTACACCATGCAATCAGCCTGCCTACGTGCATCTGATGCAGAGACAAAAAACACAAAGACCCACCATCAGTCAACATCACAGGATCTCTGTTCACCACAGGCAGATAAAAAGCTTCACCACTCACCAGGTTTTGTTCATTTTCCCCCTTTTAAAGGTGTGATAATCAATGGAACAAAGGTTTTGAACCCAAATTCAGGTTTACAGAATACAGATAAAAACGATAAAAAAATTAAATTAATTTGAGTAGTCAGATAATCTGTATTTTATCTTCATATTCATCTTACAGGAGAGAATAGAAAATACATTTTAAGTGCCTCTTTTCTCTTGATGTGAAATCGACTTTGTGTTAAATGTTATGGTTCTCACTTTTCCAACATATTACTGCATATTTTTGTTTTTCTTCCACATGAGAAACAAATTTCAAGGACTCGCATTTTTGTAATCGTTTAAAATGTTTTAAGAACATTTTATGCAACAGCAGCATTTAAAAATCAAACCTTCTTTGTTCCAAATGAATTAAGTTCAAATCCTTTCGACCCCAACAAACACCAGTTTATAATTCCTGCTCATCTGTGATAAAGAACAAAGAAAACGATATAGATTTTTTCTATTTAAAACCAGAAAAATGATGGCGTGGCAGTTATGTTCCTCTACATATAAAACGACAGTGAAAGTTCAGTGGTGGGTCAAAAAGACAGGCTGCAGGTTTTTGGTGTGATTTGCAGGAATCCTATCATTATTTTCAGAACAAACATTGTCTGCTGTGACGTTACGACATCTCGATAGCCACACAGGTTCGCCTGGGAAGTGGCTCATTAGCCGTGTTTGCAGATGAGATAACAACTGGCCTTGGCTGACTGGTGTCTAATCTGTTTCCTCTCTTGTATATGTGCTATTTTTATCATCAGAAAACAAATATATGGATGTTGGGTATTTTGGGGGTATGTTTCTGTGTCGAAAATATTTTTCTGTGATGCTTCACATAATGACTTTATGAAAAAATTGGTATATATTCCTTTGTATGTATTTTAACGTATTGTCCAATATTTTGGAAGGTTATTTCCTTGTATGATATGACTTATAGACCACGTCAGCTCATTGGTCAGAAATATACATTTATATGGTTGTGGCTGACCTTTTCAAACATTTTGACCTTGAATGAAAGTGTGCAGGCATCGCCGTTTTCATTCAAACCTCACCATGACATCATAACAGATGGTGGAGATCGTGACCAAATGGCCTGAGATGGACTCGGCCATCATCTCCCTTAAAACCTTGTACTTATTGTGTGGATTTTCTTTGCTGCCAACTCAAACATCTGTGAAGCGTCCACGCTCTTTAGCATTATCAATATCTGAAGCGAAATGTGGATATTTGGTATTTATGTGGCACTGAAACTCACAATGAAGTCGTTGTCTTCTCCTTCTCCTCCTCAGGATTTAAATCATCCAACATGTAAATCAGCTCCTCATCCAGCATCTCCCTGTCGCCTGCTCTCCCCTGCTGCCCAAACTCCTCCTTATATCCTTCCCTCTTTAGATGCTACAGTCACCTGCATTAACGTGCTTGTCTTCCTGCCCGTCTATGTCCTCGTCCTTTGGAAGGGCTTCCGGCAGCTGAAACATGGGAGCTCCACCTCTGCGAGCCATTCTGAAGACTTCATCTACAAGAGTGTCATCCTGGAGATTATCAGTGTTTTTGGATTGGGCTTGTACTGTTATTCCATCCACAGATGGCCCACAGATGTAGTCTGGGAACTCTGGTGGTTGGGTATTCGGCTATGGTCATCATTTACTCTGGACAGACTTTCTTTCACTGCCCGACTTGAGTGAAGCGCTACCTGGCTGTTCGTCAGCCCGTCACCTACCGGGGAAAAGAAAAGGGGCAGGGTTGAGGACCAGGACCATCAGCATTAGTTGTGTTTGGCTGATCTGCTTCAGAGAGATGGGCTTATCGGCTTTGGTCTTCCCTGACATACCCAGCACGCTGTTTTTTTGTCATGTTTTTCATCACCGCAACCACCATCTATTCAGCAGCTTTTGGTTGCTCCACACTGATTGGCCTAGGGCTGGGGAAAGTGGGTGGGGATAGGAGACAGACTGACCAATCAAAGCAGACGGCTTTTCATACTGTCATGGCCCTAACGGGGACACTGGTGTTCAGGAAGGCTGAGCTGCTGATTTACATCATTGTCTTTGAGTCAGCGGAAGAATTACTTTTGCTCTGTATGCCGAGCAGCTTGGTTCTAACGCTGTTGTTTCTTCACAGAGCAAGAATGTCTGCGTGTTTCAGCACAAATCTGAGCGAACACTACAATGAAGTAGACGACATGACGCACGGTGCTACTGCATAGCGTTAAATCCTGCGTTGTAGACGAGAAGCGTTTGGCCAATACAGGTTTTTTTTAACTTACTTAGATTTTGTCTGGTTGGTTTCTTTTTGTTCTTCTGTCATGGGTGAGCTGCTGGGGTGTATTAGAGAGCAGTTTATCCGTGACTTGTACAGATCACATCTCATGGTTTGGAATGGTTGTCAACCATGGACCATCGTCACTTGGCATGTGGCAGTGACGTCGCTCAGATTTTTATTTTACATCTCATTCATGCAGCAGTGTTCAGAAGCAGTCTTACCAGCAGTGTGATCCTTGAACTCTGTAGTGTTATTATTTAGGACGTCGCGCATAACCTGAAGTTAATATAATGGCTGATCTTACTGGCACGAACGAGCAGTTTGTTGTAGGGTTGCTGTATCATTTAAGTCACCTTCATGGGAGCAATTTGGCTCCTCGGTTAAATAAAAAGATCTTGGAACACGGACAATTTAAAAACATGTCACAGTGTGTCGGCATTGCGGCACAAGAACGCCATATGAGCATCACAATACACGGTTTGAAGCGACATCGACCTAATGTACTTGAGAGGGAAGCGAAGGGAAACAATGCTAATGGCTATTTCTCACGAGTTCTTTAAATGTTTTTAAATACTGCGATATGATCTGAACCATGGGTTTTTTGATTTGTTTCGCTCTATTAAGTAGGTTATGTAACCCACCCATATTTCCACCAAGCAGTACGGTTTAGTTCAGCTCGGTACGGCACTGGCGCCCATATCAGTACCTGGTGTGCGGGACAGCCTGACTGCGCTAGCTATGTAAGTAGCGTGACATCATGGAAGCGCGACACAGTGTGTCCCTCTAACAAAGTGGAGGAAGAAACCATAACAACAAACAAATGAACCAATGGAAGACATCCAGCACTTCCTGTTGTTGTTGTCTGTTTATCACACAAAGTAGACAGACTCTTTCTGAGAAACGGCTGCACGCCACCAGGAGAAATACGGCCTAACTGTCGCAGGGAAGTAAGGATTCTGTGGACCAACCAGCGACCTGCAGGGGTCAATCCCCCACTTTATAGTACGGTTTAACACTGGTTGGTACCCCAAGCAAAGCGTGACAAAACAGCCACGGTATGGCTCGCTAAATATGCAAGCTTTACCAAACTGAACCGAACTACTGAATCTTGTGTGTTTTACTGTGAAAAACAATCTTAGGTCTGCCTTTGGTATTTTATCTGTTTAGTATGACCTTCCTGTGTGACTTCCTGTCTACTACAATCTCCTCTGTGCAACTTGACATGGCTTCTGCCAAAATTAGGGTACTTCATGAAGTCAAGGATCCCTCCTGGGTAGGACCGCTTCTTGGATGTCAGGTACTCCACTAACTGGAGTCCTTGTTAATTATTAAGCACAAAAAAGTTACCAGGTTGTTTCTTGATGTTTTGGGGTTTGTGGTGGATAGTTCTGGATCTGGATTCTGGATTTAGGCCTGTTGATGTTGCTACGTTAAGTTCAAATTGTAAGATTACTGTACCAACTTCGTAGGAGAGACTGAGAAATGATCCCTGGTCGGCAGAGATCGCACGGCGAAAGCAAAGCGGCACCAGTCCGGAATAAAAAAATGGCTCCACAGGGCATCCATGCCGATGAGATCTGTAAAAATTTACACGACTAGCCAACTTACACAACTATGTGTATGGAGCTGTATAAATGATCCCCTCTTTGGCCATCTCCTGGATCTTGAAATCTCTTTAGATCATCTTGTCTGAGACTTGCCTTGGAACTCCTTCCAGACCTTCTGTGGCCACCAACATGAGGATCGTACCAGTGGAACAAGGACAAGATCCATCAGACATCGCAAGTCAGGCAGAACCAAATCATAACGTTATTATTATTATTATGGTGATTATTATTGTTATTATTATTATTATTTTTACACCCAAAATATTTCAAATAAATTAAAGAAAAAAAACATTGTTTGCATTGTTTCAATGACTGGTTATGTTTGAAACACCACCAGAAAAATGACTTATGCCACTATAGCTATCAGAAATTATGAATCCATTAGTGGGTCACCTGCTCGTCACAGTCTGCCCCCTGGAGCCAGGAAACAGAAAAGCACTTCTTCTCAGTCACAGTGGAAGTGACCGGTGTTTTTTTAAATGCAAATTCTTCCAGTGCTGTTTATTTATTTTGCACATATTCCAGACACACCCGCTGTGCCTCAACCACTTTGTGACGGCTACAGCAGCGCACAGCAGCCTGTGGAGAAGCAGAAGAAAGACGAGGCTTCATCGATTCTGAAGACATATAGAAAACAGAACAAAACGGTTTGTCTCTCTGTGTTCTCAATTATTTTTACCTTATGTCTGTCGTTCTAAACGCTGCTCTGATAATCAGTGGTCAGCCTGTTCACTAACTGGATCTGTTTTGATATAAATTATCAATACCAATTATGTTGCATAACTCATATGTCATATTTATTTACAAACAGTGAAGTAAGAAATAGCTTTCCATTAGGAATCTTATGGGGGACAAACACTGTATCAATCAGAAATGTTAATGCTAATTTAGATGAGAAACACGGTATATTGAACTAGACACTGAAAATGATTATATTTCAATCCAGCTCAGTGGTCTTTTGAGCTGCAGTATCACCTGCGTGTACATTAGTGAAGGAAAAGGAATTCCCCTGGAATATCTTTGTAATAGTACGTTTTGGTGGGTATCACTCAAAGAGCAACGGCACAAAAGACCATTGTCACATTTTTTCCATTTATAAAATACTTTAATGACATGATTTATTGCTTGGTTATGGCCAGAAATACCCCTGTAATGCATTGCTGATATACTGAAACTCATTACTCTATTTAAGGTGTATTAAAGACGTACTGTATCCTTTAAAATCCTGCTGTTCTCTTTTAGTGAAAAAAAAAGCTTCTCCCCTGCTGTCGGCAGCCATAATCTGAATGTGTAACAGTGTCAGGAGTAGTTTTTCATGAACGCAACTGTTATTAATGGAGCCACGAATGATGTGTCTTTACATCCGTGCTGTTCTACTGGACATCAGTAAGGATCCCTGGTGGCTGGCTCCAGTATAGATCATAAACTCCTCCCCATCCATGTTAGCAGATTGGGCATAGGCTGAACTAAAATATCAGAGTACATGTCAAATAGATGTATGTTCAAGGTTTAATTTTTCTCATCAGTTTGGTTTGAATTAGTTATTGATGCTGAGTCCGGCATTGGATTGAGTCATGCAGGTGTAGGGGCAGGAGGACAATACCGCAGCTTCACCGCCTGCGCGGAGAAACGTGTAAGACTGCAACTCTGCATCCTGGCCTCAACTCTAAATTGTCAATTTGGCTCACTAATAAATCTGGCCATATTTGCTAACCAGCTCCCATTAGCCGGTGTGGGTCGACTGAAAGCAGTTCCTCCTAGCATGGGTGACTCTTTGAGTTCAAGAGTTTTTACGTGATAAGTTTTGTACATTACTGTTGGAAACATGGGCATCATCTGCATAAGTGGTGATTTCTGAAGGATGTTGAATTGTTCCAGATCTCCCTCACTCCTTTCACAGGCCATGTCCATCAATTCCTCCTCCTCCCTCTGTCTTCCTTCCTTCCTTCCCTTCAGTTCCCCCATATTTTCCTTGTACACCTTCACCTCTGCCCTCTTCCTCCTTCCTCTCTACATCGTCATCCTGTGCACAAGTTTGCAGCGATGGAGAAATAATCACTTGAAGAGCCACTCCGACTGCTTCACTTACCACTGCATCGCTTTGGAGACTCTGGTTGTCTTCGGACCAATCATCTATACTTTTGGCATGTACAGCAGCGGTGAGGTGATATTATTGGTGGGAGGTTTTGTATCCAACATTATTTTCCCAGGACAGACTCGGTTTCACCTGCTCACCTGTGTCGAGCGCTACCTGGCTGTTGTTCACTCTGTTGCCTACATACAGCTGCGAAAAAAGGGTGGGGTCAGGATTAGAAACATTAGCGTTGTATGCGTTTGGCCGCTCTGCTCTGGATGGGTGGTACTAACGGCTTTGCTCATGCCCTGTTTTCCTCTCATCCCACTGCTCTGCATGCTGGGCGTCTCCATGATGGTTGTGTTGTTCTGCTGCCTCTCGGTTCTCTGCACTCTGACCCGTTCAGGGCCAGAGTGCAATAAAAAGACAGTGCGTTCCAATTTGTGTTCTCATTGATCTCACGCTCACCATCTCCAGCGTAGCTGCCATTGAGGGATTGTACCACAGGGTTTTACCTACACTCGTCTTCTATTTGCCTACCGGAGGAGTCCACTGGATCGAGCCGCCGATGACAGCGAGGTTCTCAGTGAACTTCATGGCACTTACCCTTTCATCTAATCGGCAGAGGCCAAACAGCTGCCACCTAAACTTCAACCCAGTGAACTCAGAGCGGCAGAGCAGAATCCATGTGCGTTCATGTGGGAAGTAACTTGAAGGTGGAAACCACTTGCCTACTGCTTGAGGAAAGGTTAAGAAAATAAAACCCCCATGGATCAAAACTTCACAATAGACAAAGACGTAATCTAGGGTGAGTGGTTCAAGGTGTCCTGTCAACAGGTTAAAATTGCCACTGTGGCCAATGGGCAAGTGAGGCTGAGAGTTGCTGTTGAGTTGGGCTCTAAATGGCATATTTATGCTACCAGCCTGTCGGCCATTTTGTACGGCAAAATTATTAAGACAAACAACTTGCAGAATTGCATTGAGTTACTGACTCTGCCTGGAAGTGACCTAATACCTTCAAACTATGATGATATGCAAAGGTGTCAAATAGGCCTTTTAATTGGAAATTACCAAAAACATAACAGGTTCAACAAGCTAAACCATAGTGTAATTATTAGGTACCTGTTCAAGGTCCAGTGTGTAGAATATTGGATTGTCTATTTACAAACACACAGTATTATCTTCAGAACTGTGTTAATTTTAGTGTGTTACCAACTTAAATCAAAAACAAAGTGTAACCTTAGAATAATGTTTATAGTTACAGTGGATGGGAGTAGATTTTCCACAAAAAGCATCATATTGCTCCGCTGTATTTCTACGGTAGCCAAGAATGGACCAAAAGGTTGGCAAAATGCGTAGACCCACCCCATTAGATAGTGACAAAGAAGAAGGTGTACAAGGGGTTTGTTGTTAGCCGTCTCCTGGGTATTTGTCCATCTAAAAGTTTCTGTGTAAAGACACCTCATCACATGGCAAAACAATTGGCACGTGTCTTCACAGACTGAACTTTTAAAGGTCAATATTGAAAATGTTACCTTTTTACAAGTACTAACTTAGGACATGTGGGGGGTTTCTCTCGTTTGCCGACCAACTGAAAGAGTAGCTCATTGACATCTTTATCCTAGCTTAGCACATACACTAGAAAAACGTTGAACACAGCTAACATCTGGCAAATTCTGGTAAAATTCAGTTCATTTACTGTTTTTCATCTGAAAACACTTTATATTGAAAACACTTTATGTAGATACTTTATGTAGACCAGTTGTGAACAACTGGTCTACACCTCACTAATATGTTACTGACCTAAGCTGACTAAAAATGTAAAGGAACTAAAATAACTGCTGTTGAATGAGGTCAAAGTATCTGGTGTGACTAAACCACATTGTGTGATGTGATGTTGACAGGTGCTGGACGCACAAAGGGAATCAGTTTTAGTCTTATTCTATATCACTTGCTAGGTCAAAAGGATGTTGTGGTCTTTTGTGGCAACGTGTAGTGTAGCCTACACCCACATCTTTTTTCATTTTGACTGCAGATAGTAAAATTAAACATATGAAGTTGGCTTGATTGAAACTATTTTTGTGTTTCAGGATAATATTTACAGGATAAGTCATTACCGTCTAAAGTTGCAAAACCACAGATCATCACGGTTCAATGTGATGATCATGAGACAAGGTTTGGTCCAAATGCAGACATGGCAGGCAGACCAGAAACATTTAAAAATTTAATGGAGGTCAATGGTAGGCAAAGGTCAGAACCGGTAAGTCCAACAGAATCAACACAATCCCATGCAAATATATTCCAAAGAGGCAAAACCAAACTCAAAACAAGAGCCAGAAAACATAGATGCAAACACTGGGAACGCCAGGACGAAGGTCACTACAGAACATGACAAACTTGGAAGCGTGCGGACTGAAAGGTCATAAAGGAGGGACAGATAACCAGTAACAGTGGAAATAATTCAGGGCAGGGCAGAATTATCAGAAGTGGAGGAAAAAGAACAAAAGGAGGAAGTGAAAATCAGGACAAGAACAAGAAGACAAGCCTACCTTCCAAATAAAACATTCAACAGACCAGAAAAGTAAAAACGGGACTGAATAGCAAAAAACCTCAAACTGTACAGTAAACAATAACAAAACCCTGTATTATGACAGAGATAATTATTCTTTGTCAAGTCATACATGTAAAATAAACAGAAAAAGATGGTGAAAGTACAAATATCATTAAACAGACTGGGACCTGCCAGATATATTAATCTAGTGAATATGAATGTTTAAATGTTAGAAGGACTTTCCGAACACTACCTGAGTGGGACTGAACCCAGCCCCCCAGATCAGACCAACACCTGACAGCAGATCAAGGGTTAAATTACACTCCTCTTTTATATAAGGTGTTTGATTTATTGTTATCAAATCCATTTTTTTCTGCTCTCCCTCAGGTCTCAAGCTGACCTAGTGTTGCATTTACAGAGGGGCAGTTTGCCTGCTCGATGCAGAAACAGCAGGGGTAAGACCAGACAGCTGGGCAGAGAAAACCAGGAAACAGCCCACATGACTAAACACATATCAAGGAAATTGATTCTCACCGAAAAAAACACTTGTAGCATTATGTTGCTGAAAAACCTCAACAACAGAGTTCCCAGTATAGCTGTAATAATATTGAAAGCTCTCTGCTTTGATTGGTCAACCTGCTCCCTGTTCTTACCATTTTCCCCTGGCTTTGGGCGAATCAGAATGTAGAGAACAGAAAGGCGGCAGAAAGAGACCACGGTAGTAGTGAGGCCCAAGAGAATGAAAGAACTGACGCCGTATAAAAGACCATTGATCTTCAAAAGAGCCACGAAGCCAAAGCCAAGCAGCCAAACACAACCAATGGTGACATTTCGGATCCTGACTCCGCCCGCCTGTCTCAAGCCCAGGTAGGTGACGGGGTGAACGATGGCCAGGTAGCGCTCCACACAGGTGAGCAGGTGAAACAGAGTCTGTTCAATTGAGATCAGGGAGAAGACTTCTGCTCCGGCGCTCATAAAACTGAGACCATCGGTATAGATGCCACAACAGTACAGCAGAGATCCCAAGAAACCAATCAGCTCCACAACAACAGCATTACAGGTGAAGATGTCAGAGTGGCTCAGCGTGGCTGCTGTGGAAACACGGCGCGGTTTCCTCCATCGTTGGTAGGCCACACAGACTATGAGGACGAAGAGAGGGAGGAAGATGATGTGGCAGATGAAGAACGCTGTAAAGATGGGAAAGCTCCCTCTGGAGGTGCAAATATAAAATGGCACAAACAGGGAAGATTCGGAGGAGGAATTGACTGACGTGACTGGACGGGAGGATAGAGAGGGAGAAAGAGAGAAAAACAAAAAATTAATTTTTGAAAAGTAATTTAACCCACTATAATATTTATCATATTCTTTTGGTTTGGCTCAGATTCTCTCAGATGATGTAGGAAGCGCTAACTTAGTTCAATAATTAAAGTTAAACACAAAACAACATGCTTACGGAGAAAAGACGCAGCAGAGGGTCAAAGCCCGACACAAGAGAACAAATCCAAGCGGACGCAGTGACTGAAAGTCCTTTGAAAAACAGTACAACAACAGTCAAAATGCTGAAAAAGAAACACTAGTGGATAACACAGACCTAAATACACAAGGAAGGTTAGAGTGACACACATGAAGGTGATCAAACACAATGTTCCCGTGTCAAGATTTTCACCAACAAGCGATGGGGCACACGAGCCCGACGTCGGTCGAGTGGCACCGGGATGTCGCCTCTTTGAGATCATCAGGTTGTTCCGGTTGTGTCCCTGTGGTGAGGACCAGGCACAACACTGTTGGCGGATATTCAAATGTCTTTTATTCTTAATTTAGACAGACAGTTTGACGATGGAAGTATTGAGTTTGTGAGCCCCTTGCAGTCAATCAGATTCAAGAGTTTATACAGTATATTCACGCTGTTTTACACTTTTACATGTTTTCTATACCTTAAACAGCACTTTTTGAATTGCTACGTTTAGGGCACTAAAATGAAAGTGATACGTCCGACAACCACTCATGTACTATATACTGTATGTCTTATGTTAATATAATCATACTAAAGATGTAATAAAATAACTGCCGTCCAGTCAGGTCGAAGGAGGAGCAGAACGAATCGTCTCACCTCATCAGCAGAGCTTGCTCATGACCAAGTGCCTCCTGCATGTCCACTGGTTCCTACTGCAAATATGCAGTAATGCTTCCATTTGTGTCCGTATTAGATGTCCATATGTCAGACTGATAGGTGGAAGCAGGAGGTGTTTTGCATGTTGTAAAACAAGTTTAGGCTGACTGTAGACTATCAATCACTGAAGGCAAATGTGTTTTCCACATTATTCTTCCAGTGAAAAGGTTCATCCAAAGATCAGCACCACTAGTTGTGATTTAATACTGTAGCTCTTTGGAGCATTTCAGCCCGTTCAAACAAGGGCTGCTCTCAATGAGTAACATAGTCTGTGCTGCCACATTTTGGTTCTTTTTAACTGGAGATAATATGCGCCAAATAGGCTACATCATATAGCCGAACTTTTCTTTCCCATGCAAGTCATAAAACATGTAGGTGACTATGAAAATAAACGTACACATTAAACAAAGTAGCACCTGTCAGATATTCTGTATATCAATACATATATTGCTGTAATATATTGTTGTCTAAATTTAACAACGTCATTTACTTTTGGGCTGTATAGTCTCTAATGATCTAATGATGCATGATCGTATTTTAGAAACTGACATAAAATATAAAATGATCATTTGAAAATACTTGTTAGTACAGAAAAGTACAGTTTTGTAGGCCTCAGGGTTTGTAAGGTTATGACAGACAGTGAGGAGGCCTCCCTAAGGCGATTACAACTGTTGTACTGATGTACAGAGACAGAGACAGGGATGGGGGGGTCAACTGTATGTTGTATAACTGAACAAGCTTGAACACTGATGCATTGTTGAAGCTTCATGTCATAGATTTCAGTTTGCTTAAATTGTGCTCAACCATCTGTTGATACTTTGCAACATGCAGAATCCATTAAAATCTTGCTGTCAGGCTCATTTCTCCCTTTCCTCTTCTCATACCACAAAATCTTTCTTTGCATGAAAATTTACCAGACTGGCACCTAAATTTCTTCAACTAACTCTCCTGTTGGCGACACAAACATTAAGTTATCAATAACAAATTAAATGTTAACTGTCTAACAGGAATTATGAAGTCTGTCACGGCTTCTGTCCTCCCGCAACTGATGCCCACTTGCTACACGGTGCATACAAACAGTCCAGACAGACCGAGTCCGAAGCTTGATTGGTTTTCCTTCCCATCAACTGATCGAGTCGCTGAAAAATGATTGTCGGTTGAGAATCTGTATGAGCTGCAGTTCAGAGAGGTTCCTGTGGTAATAGTAGGGTTAACGAGCAGGGCTGTGACCACACACAACACACACGCAGTTTATCACAGGAAGAGAAAGCTCAATCACAGGTTTGACGTGCTGTCATTAAACTGAGGAATCTGTTGAGTAAAGCACCATTCGGCTGCCCCGCCCATCCGTGTGTGTGTGTGTGTGTGTGTGTGTGTACTCTAAAACAGATGTTCAACACACAAATCAGCCGACAGAGTCCTGCCCTCCTCTTCCTGCAGAGATCAGAGGTGGAGCATGTGACAGGAGTGGATCTTTGTCAGTCTGAACTGAAATAACCCATCAATAATTTTCAATAAGTTTTCATAAACATACACAGTTTTGGTCATCAATCAACAAATCATTGTTGCTACAGGACGTGTTTTCAAACAAGGCAGAGTTGGCAGGACTGAGACCTTCTGTCACACTATCAACACATCTTCTTCTGGCTGTTTGCCGGAGAAAAGCAAGAGGAGGAATTGAGGTTTTTTAAAGGTTTATCGGCAACCACAATATGTACTTATAGACTGAATATGTATTATCTGTGACAGCATGAATCATCTGACATTTGCATTCATCACAATGAATCCATGTCGCGTGACACAGATGCAACTTCAGCATTTCATGTTTCTCTTCAAAACATTTTTTTTTCCTAAACTCATTTTCTCGAATCATTTTCTGACAATTTCTTGATACTTTTAATTTGAAAATCAGAAGCAAACACCAATGGCCAGAGCAGGGTGAAACAATTTCCTGAGCTTAATTTGCTCTCCTCTGCAGTTGCCGCCTTTATGGGTTCTGTTTACATGAAGCTGTGTGCAGTTGCTCACCCCAACTTTGAAATAACCTATTTCAATGATATATTTCTAGTTAGTTTTAGTTAACTAACCTCTTGTCCTAAATGCACATTTACTCCTGTGTGCTGACAAAGCTTATTTCGGTAGATAAAAAGTGGTCCTCCATGAAACGGCTCAGAATGAGATCTGTGGGTCATCTTCAGGATCATGATTTCTGGAGCGACACACTGATGTTGAGTTTTACAAATTTGTATTGTAAAACAAGGATGAAGAGAGGGAGGAAGATGGAAGAAAGTGGAGCTGAAGATGAGGGCTGTAAAGATGTTCCCACTGGTTCTGGAGGTGCAAATATAAGGGGATGAATGCAGGGAGGAGTTTGTGGTTGGGGTTGGAGAACAAAAAGCTGGAGGTTCGAGGCCAATATCTACAGAACTGAGAAACTCACATCAGTACATAATAGACAGAACTATAGTGAAGAGGAGGAACATGAAGCTTTGATTTTGGGGTGAAATTTGCTCTGGCCCCTACTGGACAGATTTTTCTACACTTTTAATGAGCTACCACGAGTGTGACGAACAGTCTCAGAGAGGAAGAGAAACAAATGTCTCTGCTCAGGTTGGAAAATAAAAACCTTCTGACAATATTTAACATTGTACTGTTAATGTTTCAACCTAAACTGTAGCTTCACTTCCACCAAACAATGAACACACACACACACACAGCTCAAACACAGACCACAACCAATAATATTACATATTTCCTCAGTTCTTCTCAGAGAGCAAAAAAAGAGGCAGGAACTTCATGTCCAAACGTTTACATGCTGTTGACCAAAAAAAAAAAAAAATGGTGACCTGAACGTCTTTGAATCGACTCAAGAGGCGATGTCATAGACACAGCCCCGGTCTCAGTGTGACATCATCAACAGCAATCTGTCCTCGCCATCCCTTCCTCCGATCCGCCTTCAACAACACCTACACACACACACACATTTCCATCCGTAAGAACTCATAAATAATTCTGTATTAGTCCATCTCTGTGGGTGTCTGTCTCACCTGGTCCAGCGAGTGTGTTGTTAAGCCAACCTGCGTGTGTCTCCACCCGTGTCCACCAGTCCTGCTCCAGATGGCGGGGCTGTACCTGCAACAGCCAGTCAGGAGTGAGCCTTCACACAGATGATGGAGACAAAGATGCCTTCCCTTCCCGTCACAGTGAACCGGCTCGGCTACCTTCGGTCCCGCCCTTTCTTGCTGATGAACAGCTGCAGTGTGCCCACTTGGTGTCCGGTCAGCCAATGGGAGAAGGAGAAACACACGTCGCCGTGGCTCCAGGGCAGGACTATTTGGACGGCCAATCGAGCGCCACGGATGCTCTTCTGACCCGCCTTCAGCTCGGGGACTGACAGGTACTGCCCACCTGAGACGCAAAAACTCAATTCAATTCAACACGATCAAGTAGCACTGATATCAATTAATGACATCATTAAAGCTACATCAAAGTCTACTGCACCGTATCTCCGAAGCAGCCTGAGCCAGTCCTACCTATTAGCTTTCTCAAACACTAATATTACCTGTGGAGCGGGTGTTTGCCCCCCAGACGGGAGAGGAACTCGATAACTTCGTGCTCTGGCTCCCATTCTACATTTAGACACTCTGGGAATGCTGCGTCATGAGAACGTGAGGATTTAGTAGGGTAACAGTGTCGAATGAGTTCAGTAAAAATATGCCAGAGGCTGGTCATTAAGGGCTTTGCACACCAGGAGAAGGATTTTAAATTCTATTCCAGATTTGACCGGTAGCCAGAACAGAGAAGCCAATATGGGAAAAATATGATCTCTTTCATTAGTTCTTGCAAGTGCAGAGTGTTTAGAGACTTAATGGATTAGGGAGTAGAAGCTGATCCTGATCAAAAGTAGCTCCCATATTCCTTACAGTGGTGCTACGGGTCAGGGTAGTGCCATATGGAGTAGATATCTTTAGATAATTCTTCCTCTTCCTCTCTCAGCTTTACCGAGCTTTTTCTAGCAGTCGCCACAGCGAATCATCCTCCTCCATCTCTCACTGTCCTCTGCACCTCCTTCTCTCACAGCAACAACCTCTATGTCCTCTCTGCCTCCTGCCTGGTAGCTCCATCTTCAGCATCCTTGTACCAACATATCATCTGTTCCTCCTCTGCATGTCCAAACCATCTTAATCTGGTCTCTCTAACTGTGTCTCCAAACGTCCAACCTGCTCGTCGCTCCCAAAGAGAATCTCAGCAATCCGGCACATCCTGTCTCAACAAGATGCAGAAAAACTAGTTCATGCGTTTGTTACTTCCAGGCTGGACTACTGTAATTCTTTATTTTCAGGTTGCCCTAAAAAGATTTTAAAAACTCTTCAGTTAATCCAAAATGCAGCAGTGCGTGTACTGACTAAAAACTAATATCAGAGACCATACTTGGGAGCACTGGCTCCCAGTTAAATTCAGAATAGAATTTAAAATCCTTGTCCTCACCTACAAAGCTATTCATGGTCAGTCACCATCTTATCTTGAACAGCTCATAGTACCCTATCGCCCATCCAGAACCTTACGCTCCCAGGATGCAGGGTTATTGGTGATCCCAAGAATTTCCAAAAGTAGAATGGGAGGCAGAGCTTTCAGCTATCAAGCTCCTCTCCTGTGGAACCATCTTCCAGTCTTGGTACGGGAGGCAGACACACTCTCTGATTTTAAGAGTAGGCTTAAAACCTTCCTTTTTGATAAAGCTTATAGTTAAGGCTGGCCTATCTAGCCCTTAATATGCTGCTATAGGCTTAGGTTGCTGGGGGAACACTCCATGATTCACTGAGCTCTCTTCTCTCCCCCCTCTGACTCCAACTCCTTCTCTGCTCCTGTAAATGTCCATATCCTTACACTAACTTTACTTCTTCCCCGGAGTCGTTGTGCTTTACCATCCTGCAGGTTTTTCTAGGTCGCGGTGGGAGGTGCTGCTGTGGTCCTGCCTGATGCCCCCTGGCCACATTAGGAAAGGAGAAACCTGTGACTTGGATCCTGTGACTTGGATCCTAGGCTGGATTTCCAAGTGCAAATCGGGACCCACAGATCACAATGGCTTCTGGATCAATAGACTACACCTGCTTCTGGACCACTACACTTCACATATCCCTGGATTTACAGATTCTACATACTCTTGGACTCAGCAACACCCAGATCTTCCTACATGGAGTACAATGACTCCTGGACCAACAGAGTCCACCTGCGTCTGGATCACTAGACTTTCCATACATCCGGACTCATAGAATCCACAGACTCTGGGACTCATGAGGAAGAAGGATCCTCCTCTGTGGCTCTTCCTGAGGTTTCTTATTTTCCCTGTTTAGGGTTTTTTAAGTTTTTCCTCACCCGGTTCGAGGGTCTAAGGGCAGAGGATGTCACATCTGTACAGTTTGTCAAAGCCCAGTGAGATAATGTGTAAATTGGGATTTCGCACTATACAAATAAAACTAGATTGATTTGATTTGTTTAGTCTTTGCCACCTCCCTCTTCACATTACTATGTATTTCCTTGTACTCTTGTCGACATTGTTCCATTCTCTTACTTTCCCACTTTTTCATCGCCAACCTCTTCCTCTGAATACTCTCCTGTTCTTCCTCATTCCACCACCGCGTCTCCTTCTCATCCGACCTCTGTCCGGATGAACCACCAAACAAAAAGATCTCTATAAAGATGTAACTTTAGATAATCCATTTCTAAAATGTTCAGGACCCAGCACATTACCTTCAGTTTTTAAGAGCAGAATATTGAAGGTCATCCAGATTTTCATGTCTAATATGTCTCTTATGCCTGAAGTTCGGTTTGCTTATTGGTTTCATCTGGCTTCAGTGATAAATATAACTGGGTGTAAATCCGCTTAATGCAGTATTATAATGCCAACTAACTCTCCGCTCTGTGTAATTGGAAGTGAACATTGATAATGGGAAATGCAGCAGACATACGTTCCTCATCCAAAGCTATCAGAGGGTCATTTGTAACTTTGACCAATGAAGTCTCTATGCTTTGCTGCATTTGATTGCAGGACTTAGGGACAAAAGTAGACTAAACAGCATGAAAAGTACTTTGAATGAGATGCAGTAAAGAGAAACATACACATTAATGCAGCAGTAATGCAACATTAAAGGTTAAATAAATGAGGCTGGTTATCTTGTTGGTGATGTGGATGTTGCCATCCACCTGCAGGAAGTCTGGCATAAACACAGTCTTGGTGTGGGAATGGGTAGCTAACAAGGTGGCCACATAGACTGTGGTCTCTGCAACCCCTGAATGTCTGTATGGATAGGTGAATACATAGTTCATATAGCAGAAAAATACAGTGGCCATATTGACTGAACATGGTGTGTTTTACCTGCAGGGTTGTGAACGATCTCCCAGTGAAGGTCGCCTTCGCCGTCAGACATCCAGTCACACAGTCCATGATCAAAGCTACAGCGGAGGGCACCAACACCTACGACACACACGCAGAAGTGTGGACAGAGGACACGGGACAGAAACCAGGGCCACCGATCTTCTGCTTCAGCTACTTTCAATGTTCAACCCGCTGACTACAAAGTCGTTAATACTGAGAGACATGACGGACAAGCGGCACTAAACCCAAACTCATGCCAGGTCAAGTCACGTTCATTTATATAGCACCAATTCACAACAAAAGTCATCACGTGACATGCAGAGCAGGTCTATACCAAACTCATTTTTTATCAATTAATTTAGTTGTGAAAAACAGACTCAACAGTCCCCCATCAGAAGGCACAGTGCGACAGAAGGCAGCCACCTGGGAGCGGACCCCGCCTGTCGGAGCGCAGCCATCGGCCTCGAGAGGGGGGAGGGAGCAGGTTCAGGCGGGGCGGCCATATAGGGCTCACGAAAGCACTGCCGGCCCTGAGACTAAAACAAAGCCACACTGACCAGGATCGTCTGCTGCGTCCTCGGCTGTGACTCCGAGCTCAACGTCAAACTCCCACACCTGATTGTGACTGGGATGCCGTGGGACTGCAACAGACACACGCACACATTTTACCAATCTGCTGCCCATTTATTGATAACATCATAAGTGCTGCCAGAAACATTCACACGCCAGAAGCCTGAAACTGTGACTTTGTGTCATTTTTAATCAATCAGAAATCAAGTTGCACCTCGACAATCAATTTCAGCTGAAGAGGCGACCTTGTTGAGGACCCCAGCGCGTCAGATAAGACAGGGAATGCTGTCATAATGAGCATCTGATCATTGATTTGTGACCAAAGTCTGATCGGTTCGTGTGTGTGTGTCCTCACTGTGCACATCTCCTCGCTGCCTGTGCGTCAGCGCCTCGTGGATCCTGTTGCTCATTGTGGTTGTGACCAGCCAGATGGTGCTGGCCATAGTTAGGGCTGTGGGCGGCACTGTGGGAGGAGGAGGAAGGGATGAAGGAGTAGTAGTAGCAGTCGCCGGAACCAGAGTTGTGGACGTCGAGGTATCCAGTTCAGGGGTAGATGTGGTTGCAGCAGCAGGTATTGTACTTGAAGTACTAGTAGTTATTGGAGGTGCTTTGGTAGTAGCAGTAGATGTAGCCGGGGTGGATGGCGCTCTGGTTGTCCTCAGGACAGAGGCTGTCGTGGTAGTCGTCCTTATAGTAGCAGTGATGGCAGATGTAGACGCAGTAGAGGCATTGGTGGTGGTGGTGGTGATAATGGGAGTTGTAGTTCTTGTACTTCTCGGCCTCTGTGGCTCCACGGTGACTTTGAGGACAGCTGGCAGAAAAGAGACAGCATGAAGTACTTTATGTTCCACTTCAAGCCTTGATTCTAACGCGTTACTTCACATGTGATCTCTTGGGTCGCCGCTGGACGTTCTGGTGGTCGGAGCACCAGGTGTGTTTACCTGTGCAGCTGCCGTCTTTACACCTGCACTTGGGAGAGGCTGGATTCAGAGTGCAGAACGGACGAGTGTCCTTCTCTGGCGACACAAAGAGGGACACGCTGGTAATACACTCGTGTTCTGTGGATCAGCTCTCAGACATCAGTTACGTTGCTCCTCAACCGTTCGTCACAACAAAACAAATGGAAAGACTTCGGAGGAACCAAAACTAGCTAAATCAAAACTAGACAAATAAATCACTCAAAACACACACACGCAAAACAAAATCAAATGTGTAAAAAACTAAAAAAATATGTTAATGAATCTATAACATGACAAATTAATTTTCCATTTAGTTTAATTATTTTCTGAAATCACTTTTCTATGTTCGTGTTTCTGTATTACTTTGCTTTTAAATTAGTTTCAACACACTTAATCAGTTTTCTTTTTCCATTTCTGTTCCTCCCCACACTGTGCTGTCCCGTCAATCCGCCAAAAAGTGAAAACTCTTTAACTGTGCAGAAGTAAAATTACCGAAAACATACTTAAATATATTAACAAATAACTGTGGGGAAATAAAATAAGAGGAAACCTAAAAGGAGAAATAATGCAAAAAGATGGTTTTAAAAAGAATAAAGAAATTAAAGACTGACAACTTGAATGGGAGAGTAACACTCTGAAGTCTGAGGGGCATTTTCTCTATTTTTTAAAATTCACCTTTACAAGTAACTTGCATGTAACTAACATCTAAATCACCAGCAAATTCAAAAATCATCTCACATTTTTGAATTCTGAGATTTATTTCTGTTCTAGCGAAATGTTCAGAGGCGCAACAGGCGCGGTGAAAGGGAAGTTTAAACCGGGATGTACACTGGTTACTCATGTGACCACGGTAACCACACACGGCAGTGACACAGGCTGCGGACCAGTCACAGCTGGATTTCCTTCTACACATTCTGTTTTCCGTTCTGTTTCCAGATCCACCCGAAGAAAAGTCCACGAACGACAACGTTTGCAATAAAAGCAACAGCGGTTCAACGTTTCTGAACTCCAACCACATGCACTGCGGTTCAGTCGCCGTGTTTACAAGGAAATAATATAGATGGAATTATTGATAAAAACATTACGAAATGCACCCGTGTAACCTGGAACTTTTAATACCAAGTAACCAGTAACTAAGTACAGGAAAAAATGGATTCAGGTCAGAGTTTTTCTAATTAACTCATGTCTACATTTCTTCTGTTTGCATATTTTAGCAGTTTTCCTCCATACTCTGGCACCAAAATGCATCAAATCAGTGCGTCCACCGCCTCACCGATGCAGGTGTACCGTCCGTTGATGTACGTGAGTTTGAAGCCGAGGTGACATTTGCACATGAAGCTGCCAAACGTGTTCACGCACTTCCTGCGACGAGGACACACGCCGCCGCCCGCCGCACACTCGTCGATGTCTGCAGAGAGCGAGAGAGAGAGATGTGGGACGAGGTCGTGTTTTATCCTCCTGCAGCTCGGGTTAGTGAGTCACACACAGTGACTGACCGACACAGGCGCGTCGGTCTGGTCCCAGCCGTAACCCGGGCGATGGACAGGTGCATCGCACCGCCCCCTTCATGACTTCACAGCCATACTGACAGTTGGCATGGTAACAGGTGCGAGCGTCTGCAAACATGTAAACACATATTATGGTCAACCTGTCAGCTCCCCAAAAGTGAAGCCAAAATATCTGCATGCCCCCTGGTGGTTGGCTGCAGTACAGCTCATCAGCCCCTCCCCCTCCATGTTAGCAGATGGGTCCAAATGAAAACCCAACTGACAAATGACATAACTTTGTCTAAAGTCAGTTCGTTTGATGGCCACTAACTGACGTGTGATCTTTACCGTCACGGTAAACGTGTATCGAACTATAATGAAAGATTGTATAAACGATCGTTTGTCTGCAAACCAGCTTCTCCTTTTTAATGTTCGGGTCTGATCTTTGATCGTTGAACCCTTGCTGGTGTGACCACGTCAGGACCCGGCCATGATGTCACGATGACATCATCATCGGTGTCAGCGGTAGCGTGTGTGTGTGTGCGCGTGCGTGCGTGCGTGCGCTCACTCCTGCAGCTGCCGTCCGGCTGCGCCGCGTATCCATCCAGACAGTAACACTTGTAGCTGCCCGGCGTGTTCATGCAGCGGTGCTTACAGGCTCGAGGCTTCGCGCCGCACTCGTTCACATCTGACACACACACAGAGGGGGAAGGGCAGCAAGCAAACAATTTTAAAAACAATTTCCCCTGGGGGATAAATAAAGTATTCTGATTCTGATTCTGATTGTGATTCAAACATTAAAGTGAGATGCACGTTTCTCTCCGTCCTCACTCCTCCTGTCCACTTGTGAGCCTGTTAGTCACCGACAGCTTTTCCCGCGTGTGTGAAGTCATATTCAGAGTCAGAGTGTGTTAGGCCTCAATTTGAAGCCAGATGTTGTTTTATAGTCAGGATATGACTCATGAAGTCGCCTCTATTCAGGAGATGAACGCTGTGTGTGTGCGTGTTTTGGTGGGCTTCGGGTGAAACACGCCCTTGCAGGTTAAACAAGCATGACAGGAATGTGTCTCATCTCTCAGAGGCATGATGGGAAATCTGTGTGCACACACTGAGAGTTACCCTGGTTGCAAGCCTTGCCGGTGTATCCTGGGTGACACTTGCACCTGTCCGGTCCGACACACTCTCCGTGTTTACAACCCTGCTGACAGTGGGCTACACACACACACACACACACACACACACACACACACACACACACACACACACACACACACACACACACACACATACATATAAATGAACACGCACGTACACACACACACGTGAAGGAGTGAATCACACGAGGTCACTAATCTCACACTTTTATAAGTCAAACTGAGTCGATCTCCGACGCCGTGGTTGATGTCGGTCGGTGGTTCTCAGCTTTTCCGGTGTTCATTTACATCATCTTGTGTCGCAAACAGCATCTTTACCACAAAAATTAGACTGCAAATCAGCCACAAGTTAAGAATCCTCATGAATGGGTCCAACCGAGCAGCCACCTGGACCTCATTCGTGTGCACGCCTCCCAAACTGGCCCTGATGGGCCGAGCCGCACCACGGCTGATCTCATCGTCCCTGGTCCGCGTGAACCTTATCGAGCGTGTGCGCGCGGGCGGGCTCTCACCTTGACAGCGTCCGCGGTCCATCGGCCTCCGGCCCCAGCAGCACTCCAAGTTGTTGCCATAGCGACAGAGTCCAGGGGACAGCAGCGCCTGGTCCGCCCCCCTGCAGCACAGATCCAGACAGGTCATGTAGCAACACGAATGACACCTGAGAGACGAGGGAGCGCGCACTCTTCCTCCGTCTGCCCGCTTTCTGTCATTCTCCCTCTTTCTCTCGCTGACACGCAGGACGGTGCGAGTACCCACAATCCACTGCGCCCACTCTGCTGACAAACACAAGAATCCCTCCGCACAGTTAAATGTTTGTTCCTGTGAAACTTTCCCCACAAACACAACGCGTTGGACTCGATTCCCAACGAGGGTTCAAGCGGGTCGGAACCACAACAGAACCAGCAGACTGTGTTAGAGAATGAAATCAAAAGATCCACTGCAGAACCTGTCAGAGTGCACCCGGTCCGGACTCCACGTGCAGCACGCGGTCAGCAGAACCACGATGATCCGGCTCAGCATTCTCCTCCAGGGACGGAACCCGGGTCGGTGCCCAAATCCTAGTCCGGTCCCGTCCGACCCGACCCACAAAGCTCAACTAGCGTCCACCCGCGGCAGCACGTCAGAGAGAAGTTGCGCTAAGAGCGGCTCTGGGACCGGACGTCACGCCGCGTCATGACCACAGCACGAAAAGCCAAAATTTCCCATCAGCGAGCAAACCTCGGCTCGCCGGGGCCGCGCGCGCGATGACGTTTGGCCAAGCTTGCGTGGATGAAGCGCGTTCTCGTGCGCTTGGGAGCGCTGCGGGCGGCACGCGCAGGCTTGTCGGGAAATGAAGCGAGAGCACGTCACGTGTTTGTACCGCCGAACTCGATCCGCTTTCCATCCACCAATCACTCCCGAGGAAACCTCAGGAGCCAATCCTGACGACCGGTAGGGGCGGGGCTTGGCGTTGCAGAAAGGAAAGTGACGTCGATCGAGTAGCTCCTCCTCTTCTTCCTGGGAATCCGTGCCTGGTTTACCTGTGGCTGAATTACTCCGATGCTACAACCTGCCACTGTGCAGCATACAGTAGATTAGTTTAACAGTCAGAAGATGATGGAGTAGCGAGGGGCGGGGCTAAAGTAGCACATTCATAGATCCCAACAATCTGGACAAGGCAAAGACGTGAAATTACAGCCAAGAGATTTTAAGACTGTGAAGGGATAGTGTTCCTGGAAAAACAAACATCTAAACATGTAATTTGAGGAAACGGAAACTCAGTCTGTGAAAACTGGTTCAACCAACTGAGAGGAGAAAATCAAAACCCTGAAAACTAGTGAACGATTCCTAAACACGGCGCTGGAGATCACTGATGTACCCACAATATTGCCACCTTGTGGCCAATCCTGTTGTCAGAAAATGCAGAAAATCCAAAGAGCTCCAGATCTGGACATCGAGGTACGAGCACAGTGCACAGTTGAAAATCCCGCCTCAGTGGTTGTAATTCAGTAATAACCACGATGTTCAGGGATAATAAAAGGAAATAAATACGGATGGAAATGAACACAAAAAATATGGAGTCACTCTTCATACATTAACTAATTGCCTGATTTTGTTTTAAATAAAAAATATTCAGGTTGCTTTCGTAGAAAGTTCAGAAAATTATAAACAAATGATGTCCTTAAAGTAGCTATCAAATGTGAAAACTCGCAGTTTGTCCTCTGAGTGATTTGAATGTCTGTAATGGTTTACTGATGATGTTTTTACTGTTCGGTCGGACCAAGCACACACAGTAAAAGCAGAACTTTGTGAGCTCACCAACCAATGATTGATGAAGAAAATAATAAGATGATTGATCCAGAATGAAAACAATTATTAGTTACACTTTGAGTGTTCAAAATGAGCCCCGACAGGAAAATCCTGTTTTTACATGAATGCATTTCAACTTTCTTTTGGTCCTGAGACGTGCCGACAAGCTTCTGGGTCCTCGGGCAGGACCAGAAGTCACCACCAGGGGGCGCTGAACACCAGCATTAAACAGCTTGTTCAGGTCTGACCTGTCAGTCTGTCCTGCCCAGCTCCTCACTGAGTCTCAGTCCAGCAGCTGCAGACGTCAACTCCTGTCTGTTCGTCATGGCGAGCCGGCGGAGGTCCTGGTTTCTGCTCTGGGTAAGACTTCAGATCCAACATCTGCTCCTGGTCAGCCGGAACTGGGAGTGATGGGGGGGTCACGTCTGTTTAAAAGAGAACAAAGTGTTCATTTACATCCTGAGCGCTGGACGTAGCAGCTTTCCGACTGGAATCACCGGTTTGAAAATCCTGCTCAGTCACACCTGTTAGTGAACCCAGAAAATCACTGAAGGCTGAAGGCATCTGGACTGGTTTGGTTTGGTTCTGAAGATGTTTCACCTCTCATCTCAGTTCTGAAGAACTCTTTCAGCCTGGATGATTGACATACTGAATCAGGATGTTAATTTTCTATATTCTAAAAATAGCAAAAAAAAAACCATTTATGCATCTTTATATTTTTTTGTCTGTTTTTTTTATTTTACATTAGTTTGAGTGGATTTCAGGATTTCTCAGCTTGGTGCCCCCTGGCGTGTGCGTGTGTGTTGTGTTGTTGGCAGGTGTGTGTTTGCTGCGTTGCTCTGACGTGCTGCTGGCACGACTTGGACAACAGCGAGTACGACTGCTGGCCTCTGGACCAACCCAACGAGTACAACATGATCGACTGCGGCGGTGAGCCTCCGGCATTTTGTCCTACTTGTCATGAAATCTTTTTGTACGGACAGAATATCGTGGCTCTGGTTTGAGTCCAAACACAAAACCACTGAGGAGTAACGACAGTCTGGAACAAAGCAGCTGCTGATTAACCAGCGTTACTCTTTTAACAGGATAAGTTAAACAAAAAAAGTTACGGACGGATTTGGATGAAATTTT
Source organism: Mola mola (assembly GCA_001698575.1). Lineage (NCBI taxonomy): Eukaryota > Metazoa > Chordata > Actinopteri > Tetraodontiformes > Molidae > Mola > Mola mola. The sequence continues at coordinate 691,664 of KV751366.1, read as the reverse complement.
CAGGAGAGTTTAGAAGTGACTGATTTTTATTCTGGTGCTGATCCGGGTCGTCGTCTGCACAAAGGAAACGTTTTTGAAGGGATTTCGAAAGGATTCTTCTCCATTCGACACCACCAATTTCAACATTGTTTGCATGTAATTTCGTGAATAACAGACACGATGTTCAGCTTTGACAAAGGTTTTATCATCAGATATCATCAAAATAAATAAAGTTGGATCCTGATTTTACTATTGAAAACATACTTACTTTGGAATCATTGGGAGTTCAGTTACTTTTAACAATTTTAATCTTAAACTTTTTCCAAACACTTTGACTTTTACCAAATTCATATTTCAGCACATTCTTGACCCCCTCTCCAGTGTTGTTTTGAAAAGCGTGGCGAGCACTCTGGGGCAAAGCAGGAACTATAGTGCAAAGACAATAAAGACTCTAGTTTGACTCATCAACGGAGAAACCAGAATGCTTTAAATGTGTTGTTGTTATTTTACTTCAATCAACCATTTAACCTGAACTAACAGACAGTTCTGAATCTTGTATCTTTTTTGCTTTTGAGGGGTTTAACTCTGCAACATTATAATATAAACCCTTTTTTCCCGGCAGATTTTGCCACTTAACTAATGTGTTTTTGTGACATAATTGCTTCAGTATATACAAAACATGTACAAAAGAAACATTGTTTCTCTCTGAAGTGAAAACCATAAGAAGTGACAATAACAGTATAATATTTTGGTGAAACTGTGTATCTCTGGCCCAGGTCTGGAGATGGCCTGGGTGGTTCGTCCTCCGGAGACGGTGAAGACCGGCGAGGTGTTCAGCGTCACCTACTCGGTGACAGCCAGAGACTCGTTCTACCACTGGGCTGTGGAGAACCACATCTTTACTCACAGGTTACCGCTGCTCACACTGGATGCAACCTGACTGACTCATGGTAGCAGATGGAACAAACTCGAAGTACACAGCAGAGATGGTTTATATCGCTTGAGGTCCATCTTATCACTCTGATGTATGTTCAAGTATTTAGTTTTATCATCAGCTCGGTTTGATTTAATTGTTGGTGCTGTTTTAAGGGGCCGAAGCCTCATGATTGACAGCTGAGCTCTGCCTGATTACTGCTGCACAGACTCCAAATGACAGCAGCAGCACTCTTATCAGGACATTTTGGCTTCATCTGTGCACAGTAAAAAGTATAGATGCTGCAGCCATTTTCACTTCTGTCAATTGATTGGACCCACTAAATTCTGGCTGCTGTTCTGGTCTCAACCACTTTGGCACGTGTTTATCTGTGTAGCTCTATCGTGAACGCTGAAGCGGCTCGGAGGTTTTGCGAACATCACAACTGTCCAGCCAACTGGAAAGACGCTGACGGAGAAAACTGCTGCATCCATCACGCTAACGTCCACTCCTGTCCGCTGGGATACATGGTACATGACTTGAATTCTTTCATATTTTCCTCTTTATCCGAATGTCTCCAACAGGAAAAACATCATTTCTGTAACAACCGCGAAGGACGAAGGAACTCAGATTCAAAAATGTTATTCTGCTCTACATTGCAGATAAGGAGGTCTCTCAATGAGGGAACACTTGAGTAGAGTAGTCGAACCTATAAACCTACACTGAGTCCGGTACATACATCAGCTGGGCTCGGTTACTTCCCGCAGTAAAGATCACAGTAACATGATGTCCTCATTCACAACACCCAACACACAGGTGACCAGCAGACATTTGGATATTTCTAACCTGTCCCTGCTGTACGCTGCAGAGAAAACCAAAACCATGTTATTCATCCTGCGTTTGAGTCAACATTAGTTCCATCTGCAGCCTGTTGTACTCTGTACGCCAGAGTAGAGTAGTCACAGCCTGGGCAAAGACACGGAACACGGATTGAAAGTGAGGACTGCGCAGATGGATTTTGGTTGGCTGAGTTTCGAATGATCCCCACGATGTGGTTCACCCATGTTGGTGTCCTTACAGTGGTGCTGTGGACCCAACTGTTGCTTGAGTTTAAATGTTGTTCACCACGTCGTAGTTACATGTGTGAATGGCCCTGAGAGGCGGAGCACCATCTCACCCCAATTCCTCATTAGTAAATGTAATCCAGAAGCTAATCTGCACAGACTGTATAGAATTCAATGGAATGTGCTGCTGCTTGTTTTGTTTCTTTTAAACCTACTTTTAGACATCGGAGAGCATCTGTGGTCCCTGGATTCCTGATGATGGGAAAATCTTCACTCACACCATCTCTACCTCTGGCAAGATGACTCAGACCAACTGGACTGCCAAGGTAACACTCTCAAAAACTGACATCCCCATCCGGCCTCGTACTCCTGACTGACCTCATGAACCCATCACGGTGTCTCACAGGTGGTTCTGATCCACGCAGGCCTAACCTCGCTGATCGCCCACATACGGGTTGGTCGCATGCAGGTTGCTCTTGAGGCCAAGAGCAGTGTGCAGCCTGCTATAGGTAAGTTGGTTCATGTCGATGTCATGTGACCAACAAATGTAGCTTAGAGGTAGCATCATGGATTACAGGAGAAGTTCAAGAGCATGAAATGTCTCTGACTAATCGCTCCGTTATGAATCCAAGTAATTTTTCTGGGTCTGCTCGTTCTTCTGCAACATCCGGCTGACGCATTCCCGGATCAAATGGGATTTATGCCATTCATCCATTGTGTTCTGGGCGAACTGAATCATCTCCCCTCTCTCAGCAAACTCTGCTGCTAAGAAGTCACGTGATGCTGCTGAGGAGACCACTTTTTGACTCCCACAGTCTCATTAATTGGGTTATATAGCAGGAGAGTCATGGCTAACCGGTGGAACAAGAACGTAAACTGACAGCTTTACATTTCTCCTGACAGCCCAACAGCACGTTTGCAGAAGCAAGTAGATCGCTCTTCTTACCGAAAGATGGGGATACACTTCACGACTTCAGACAGGATTTTGTATAGGATTCACAGTCCTGCCGAGTCCATCCGTGTCGTGCTCCGACATCAGTGCTTGTGATGTTGGGTCGCTGTAGCGAGTTGGCACATAAATCTATTAAGAATATGTGGTGTAACGGACTTGAATTGGCAAGTGAGTAAAGAGAACAGATTCCTCATCACACAAGTTGGAGTGTATCAATCATGTTTTATTTTTGCAAGTGGACTCTGCATGTAGGCAGGTCATGAAGTCGGTTTCATGCGAGTTTGGTGCGCTCATTTGGCTTCAGCTGGAGCGCCAGCTCATGTAGTCTGCGACGCTACGACGCTTCATGTGGCGCAGTCGTTAAATATGTAATCCCCAGGTTGGCATCATAAAAATCTATTGAAACGAGTCTTTTCATAATCTGCTGGGACGTTGGGGGCTTTTCATGCCTTATTTTACATAGCTAACAGTAGCGTGCTCACCAGACTAAAGGTCTCAGGTGGATATGTACCCAGACCACATCACCACATTGTCCCAGTCCTTTGTTCCAAGTACCACACAACCACTCAATCATCTCTCCCTCGCTCTCAGTGTGTGGTGATGGTGTTTGTGAGGAGATGGAGCTTTGTTCCACCTGTCCAGCTGACTGCGGAGAATGCCCCATGAGCCCGGCAACCAAGCTAGCCATCGGCCTGCCGCTCAGCCTGCTTTGCTTCGGCTTCGTGCTGACTGCTGTCGTGAGAACTCAACTATGCAGACACAAGCAAACACTCTGAAAACATTCATAATCAAAAATAAATCAGTGACAGAAACTAATCAGTAAATCTGCCTGGTGTAGTGGCTGAGGTACCAGAAGCAGAAGCTGTTGTGGGACGAGAGCTGGATCATCAATTTCACGGCCATAAAACAAGGTACCGACTGGTTTAGTCAGCTCCTAACTGCTCTGCAGCTAAAACCTGAGAGTCCAGAATGGGCTAAAACGGATGATCTCAAACCAGCTTACATAGTCATGAAAATTGGACCATCTAAAATTCGCCAAAAGGTCTAAATGTGATCTGAAACCAATAAATCATCTGTGACACCAGTACAAGTCTGGCTCCTATGATTTTATGTTGGAAACGTCTCTGTACATGACAGCAGCAACCCTCCCTGCCTGTGTTTCTTTCTGTAGATCAGGAGGCTCATATGACCATGGGCAGTATGATGAGCGTACCGGCGGGGAACAGTGACAGCAACACCAGCTGTGTGACCGCTCTCAGCTCCTATACAGGACAGCCAGGGACCCAGAGAACTCTGTTCACCTGCACTGGGATATAGTAAGACTCCCTGCTCCAATACACCCTGATGAATGGTTGTGAAACCACAATAAATAACTGTCTGTTAAATCAAAGCAGACAGTTATAACTGTAGAAAAACAAAGGAACTGAAAAAACTCAAGCTCTCATGTGTCATGTTACATTAATTACAAGAACAAGTGTTTGGAACATGGAATGCTGGCTCTTCTCCAGTGTTGGCTTTGTTAACTGTGTTGCATCTCTTTGAATTACCTGGAGGTTCCACACTGCGTTGCGCTGCTGTAGCAAACCGGTGTGGACCCCACCCAAGAGGTAACGAAACAATCAGGGTCAGAATTCAAATTCGCTGCACACACACAAGAAAATTTTGCCTGAACTTGTACAAAAATGTGAGGTTTTATCATCAAGCTCTGAAAATATTTATGATGAGGAGGAGAAACATGGAGAACGACCCTGCAGGCTCCGCCCACAAGAGAGATCATTTTGACCTTGATAAATCGGCCTTGGGCCACACAGCATCACAACGGTTGTAGTCCAAAATCTCAAGCCCGGTTGCTAGATAAACAGCTGGGCGGGTGAGAAAACATCCTGCACTGAAATTCGTTTTCTTCTCCAGTGATGGCCGGACTGTGGCCATTAAGAGGATTCGCACAAAGACTTTCTCTCTCTTCAAAACCATCAGACAGGAAGTCAAACAAGTCAGGTAACACGTGCGCACACACTCGCTATCATCGGATCTCATCACCCTCATATGTCAAATATGGTTCTGAGTCTCTCTGTCCGTCTTCAGGGAGCTCGATCACCCCAACCTGTGCAAGTTCATCGGCGGGTGTGTCGAGGTGCCTAATGTTGCCATAGTGACAGAGTACTGCCCAAAAGGAAGCCTGAACGATGTTCTTCTTAATGAGGAGATCCCACTTAACTGGGGTTTCAGGTACACTCACAAACACAGTTCCCTGAAGAGAGGACATGTGGATTTGATTAAAAGACAATGTCTGCTGTTTCTTCTTTCGTCCAGTAAATGAGGTTTGGAAAGTGTTAATTTGGGTAAGAATAACGAAATCAATTCACTCACTCTGCCAGGTTTTCCTTTGCTACCGACGTTGCCAGAGGGATGTCGTACCTCCACCAACACAGGATCTGTCACGGGCGACTCAAGTCTCTTAACTGTGTCCTTGACGACCGCTGGGTGTGCAAAATAACAGGTTATATGAACGTGTGCTACCCAAAATATTTAATCTGCACATCTTGTTTATTTGATGATCCGAATCTGATCTGAACTGTCCTGTGTTGTGTCTCATTTGAGATCAGGTGTAAAGGCTAAATGGGGTAACCTGTCACTGTTGTTAATGCTATTTTTCCTTTAATCCAAATCACAATATCAAGTTATTAGATTCAAACCGTTAAAATCTTCTTCCTGCACCTGTTCTGACTTTCTGACCACTGGAATGCAGATAAATGCTGGACAGTGATTGTTCATTTTCTGATTTTGATTGATCTTTGTGTGATCTGTCATGTCAGATTATGGACTGAGGACATATCGCAGGGATGATGGGGCGGAGCCTCTTTCTGCCTACCAGCAGAGACTTTTGGAAGTGTACATGGCGCCTGAGTTTAATAGTTCTAATGTGGAGCCAACGCTAGCTGGAGATGTATTCAGGTGTCAGACACACACTCAGGGCGACATTACAATCACCTAACTGAGCACCTGGTCTTAAACTAAGTCTGAGTTGCCTGAAATCTTGTTCAAACTACACAACTTTTAGCCTGACCTTAGTGACTTGCTCTTTTAAGACTGGAACTAAGCAGCGCAACTCAAACTAGATCTTTAGCAGGTTAAATATCAGCCACAGCTGCAGCCAATCAGAGTGCAGGACATGGGGCGAGGGAACACTCAGAGTCAGAGCACAACATAAAGAAACATGACGCTTGTTTTAGAACAGAAAGTGGTGTAATCTGAACCTGATACAGGCAGCTGAACCGGCGTTTACCCAGTTTGTTTCTGAACTCGGGTACCTGTAACCTCTGCATGTTTTCGCAGTTACTCCATCATTCTGCTGGAGATTGCCACACGCAGCGACCCGGTCCCAGTAAGTCAAAAGCTGACCGGCTGACGTGTCCCTCCACTGTAAATGTCAGAATTAATTATGATTTGATCATATTTTTTGTATGTTTGTGTTGATGCTCACCATCGTTTTGTTATGTGTGCTGCTGTATTGATAAGGTTACTGGTCAATGATGGACCAATAGCTGATGAAATATCTACTTTGCAGGCAGAGGAGTCAAATGTGGAGAGTGCCTGGTGCCCTCCTTTACCGGAGCTCATCTCCAGTAAAGCCGACAACACCTGCCCTTGTCCAGCTGACTACGTGGAGGTGTGAACACTTGCTTTTTAAAAGGGATTGTTTATTTCTAACAGATAATAGATGCATATTATTTTGTACGTATTTCAGCGTTTATTTCTCCGTTGTCATTTCTATTTTTCATGCATTAGTTTCATGTATTTATTATGTAGTTATGTAATATTTACATAACGAATTGTGGTCTTGCTGATTGTATGAATGGTACTAAGCAAATAGTTTGACTGATTGATGGAAAAGCAATGGTGAGATTGTGATTTTATATAATTAGTAGTTCGTATCCTTGATCTTTTATCAATACTAATTACCCATTTTCTTAGAATAATACTTAATGTAAAATTTAGAAATATAGAGAAATATATTTGATAGAATTATTAGAAATATAAAACTGTAAACATTTTTGTTTATTTTCCTGTTGGCACGGCTAACATTAGCATATTTGCTATGTGACCATTATGAAACACTGAGATGGGTGTGGTTGCAGTTATGAAAGCCACAATTTGCACAGTTGATACACCAACATATGCAAGTGAATTTGTGTGTTTATGTTCCTCAAAAAAAAAGTTGTTTTTTTTTCAACCATAAAACACTAGTGAGTGAATCCAATAAACATGTAAAAATTTACAGTCACAAGAAATCTCTCTCACCTCTTCTGCCATCTTTTGTCCCGTTTGTTTCTGCAGCTGATTCGGCGCTGCCGTGCTCATATCCCCACCCATCGGCCCACCTTTGACCAAATCAAGAAGTTTGTTCACCGAATCAACCCAATCAAAGTCAGTCCAGTGGACATGATGATGAGTCTGGTAATAACCTGTACAATACATTCATTGCCATTATCAACATTTGGTTTGGATTTGTTTGGATCAATGTGAGGTACAATTGTGTCTGTCTCAGATGGAGAAGTACAGTAAACACCTGGAGGTGCTGGTGGCCGAGCGCACTCAGGATCTGATGCATGAGAAACAGAGGACGGACAGGCTTCTGTACAGTATGACACATATAGACACAGCTGAGAACCTGACCAGTGTGTTTCTGATGAGTTGTTTCAATCTTAGCCGCATTGGTTTATATGCAGACGATACCGTTATCTATTTGGTTACGTAAACATCAGGTATGATTTTGACAAGTAAAATGAACCATGAACACACAAAGCAACAATTTTAAAAATTACGTATCATTCATATTCAATCTGAGCGACTAAATGTAAAAAGTGACTTGACTTACTTTATGCTGCTTCTCGTATCTGAATTCCTGGTTAAATAAAGTTAAAATTAGATTTTTTGTGTATTCTGCAGGTATGCTACCAAAACAGGTAGCCGATGACCTGCGGCAGGGAAAACCACTGCAGGCTCAGAGTTACGTCAGTGCCACCATCTTCTTCAGGTAGGGGAGACAGAAAGAGACTCTGCAGACATTCAGATGTGATACTCATGACCAGCTGGTTCCAAAATAATAAAGATGACCCACGAATGTGTTGTGAGTGACATTTTAGAAAATCAGCAACAAGCATCATTAAAGATGGAATAGACAACTTCTCCACTTTAGCTTGCCATTGGTGAGTAAATATATGTTGGCCAAGGGGACCATCAGGGTTCAGATTTGTTCCCTGTAAGCCTGGCTGTCACTCTGCCACCAGTTAGATAATATCACAGAAACATGGAGGGATTTACGACACAAAGGCAGCGTATCAGGAAGAGGCATTGTTCTCTTTTGTCATTATCCCCACATTCACAGTGGAACAACTGTTCAAACGACACTGAAAAAGACAATGAACCCTGCCGATGGAGAAGGCAAAGAGGGTGCAGGAGAGTGATAGAAACTTAGTTAAACAACAGGGAATAGTTGGCATTGACTTAATCAAAATCTGTTTCCTCATCAACATTTTTCCTCTTACCATCGGGGTACAGGAGAGCTTAAAACCAACATTTTTAGAGACCTGCCTACTAACGAATACAACTGGATCTTTACTTTACTTGTTACTAAAATCGTCTTTTCAACTGCATCGGCAAAAATGACACCACCGAGAAAAACAAGGAGTAAAGTTTTCTACTTCCGCTTTAAGTCTCCCCTGAGAAACTGAATAGTTAAATTAAACTATGGATACATTTGTTTTGAAAATCCGAATCATAAAGCTCCATAAGTGTTGTAGGTATTCATAAGGTCTGAAGTGCCAAACTGTGCGTGTGTTCGTGCAGTGACATTGTGGGCTTCACACAGCTGTCCAGCAGCAGCACTCCCTATCAGGTTGTGGACTTCCTAAACAAGCTCTACACAACATTCGATGACATCATTGACAACTACGACGTCTACAAGGTGGAAACCATCGGAGACGCTTGTGAGTCACAAACACAATGTATTTTTTCAGTAATTAAATATGGAGTCTCCAAAAACACCTCTCTATAAGATAAAAAAAAAAAAAGAGTGTTACAACCTTCTTGAAGTGGCACCAGAGGTTGTCACCTGTCTGACTGTGTGGTTTTGTAGACATGGTGGTGTCTGGTGTTCCCCGGGAGAACGGGATCCTCCACGCCTCCGAGGTCGCGAGCATGGCCCTGGACCTGGTGGGGGTCTGTGGCAGTTTCCGGATCCCCCACAAACCCAACACGCAGCTGCACATACGAGCTGGGATACACTCTGGTACACACACGTTTCAACAGGCATATTTTGGATGAAAAGCTGACGTTAAGCTGTTTTCATGCCTCTGCTTCTCGTGTCAGGTCCGGTGGTAGCCGGGGTTGTAGGGACCAAAATGCCTCGCTACTGCCTCTTTGGGGACACAGTCAACACTGCGTCCAGGATGGAGTCCACCAGCCTGGGTATCACTGCTGCTGTCACAGTATCAAATTTTGGTTTAATTACTGGTGTGTTCAGCTCAACCTGAGAAGGTTTCTAACAACCCATCTATCTTTAAAGATGAACTCCCCCTGGATCTAAGAATCTCAACTTAAAGGAGCTTTGAGACCATTGTTAGTTTCAAGGAGACGGTAGCAACATTGGGAAGAAGAGGGAGGGCAAGAGAGAGCGTACAATGGGTAAAACTCTGGTAACCATGGTTACATCCTGCCGATTCGAGTCCGTTACCCGCCATCCACTTACACATTTCTATTCCGAACTGCTAAGGCAACTGCCCACAGTTAGTGATATCTAGTATACTTTATCTTTGTACAATGACACTGGGGGATTGCAGGAAATGAAAACAAGCCTGCACAAGAATTTGCAAGATTGCTAATTTCCATCTATGTTCCTAGTTTTAAGAAATTGACATGTCACATACAAGTACATTACTGCGTACAGGAAGTATAGAATCCCAAATTAACAAAGGACAATGAGTAAACACTGGACAGCACACAATACATTTCTGATACACAATGACTAAATTCTGGTGCAGATGGAGTCTGAACTGTTATGAATCCTTTATGACCTTGTGTCTAAAGTCACGTAGTGTATCCCCAGCTTTAGAAAAACAAAGGCTAACTTTAGTGTTACCTATACTCGGATCAATGGTACGTAAGCATTAAAAGGTAGTCGTCAATTGGTTTGCTGCTTATATGTCGGACTGAACGTTTTTCATCCATTTGGCCCATTTTCCTCAGCAGCGGCCTCAGTAGACTGTGAGGTCCCTCATGGTTCTCCTCCTTTCACTTTAGATGTTACCACTGGGGTCTGGCCTTAAAAATCATAACATTTCTTTACATTGCATTGCTCCCTCTGATGGCTGTATAGACTAAATCCTCTCCCGGTCCATGTTAGCCAATGTGACAGGGCCAAACCTGACATGTACTCATGGTACAGAGTCACTAGAACAATATGGAGTGCTTGTATCTGGATATTTTGGCATCATGTTTGTCCATGTGGTGTCTTAATAAAAAAATACAATTTGCAAAAAGGCCCATAATGTTCAAACACAGTGCCGGTGTGTTTCCAGCACTGAAGATCCAGTGCAGCTCCAGTGCCTTTTACCTGCTGGAGGAGATCGGCGGCTACGTGCTGGAGTGCAGAGGAACGCTGCAGGTCAAGGTGAGCGCCGCTTCCCACTTCCGTCGTGCACTAAGAACACTGGGAGCCAGCCCGTGACACTACAGACGTGTCCTTCTCTCACAGGGGAAAGGCGATATGGTGACGTACTGGTTGGAGGGGAAGAAGAGTCCGGTCTCCAAATGTTCCAGCTCTGACACCAAGACGACCAAACATGTCGCCATGGAGACGGAGGCAGAGAAGGAAAGAGAACTTTGCCCCTACCTGCCCGGAGGTCTGAATGAAGACCTTCTCCTGGGTCCGGCCTGATCTGACGCTGATACTAACATGTGATGTCGTTCGTAACATGTGACTGATGAAATGTTCCCTACCAGTGGCTGAAAATATCCATACCCTTGAAGTTTAGCAAATAACGGACTGGTCCCGGACAAACATGCAGTGCTCAAAAGATCCGTTACCACCAAAATATGTCTCTATTTCTTAGACATACTGTGAAGAAGAAACTGATGTTTTCCCTCCTGTGGTGAACTGGCTGTTTAAGGCCCACAGGTAGCTTCCATTTGTGCTTTTTATGTTCGAGGATCCAAGTCTGTAGAAAATTTGAGGCTGCCGATTGAAATAAGCTTTAAGACAAAAGAATCAGGGGTACCAGTATTTTCAGACACACCTGTAGGCTTTAAAAACAGATTCATTCGATAACGATTCTTGATACCAAATTCTCACGTCTACGACCTGAATCGATGATATATTGCAAAATGAAATTTAGTACATCATTAAATACAGAAATGAGATGAGTACCAAGGTGAGGCTGTGATCACCAGCAGCCCAGTCAAGCTCTCTTCATGCTGCTCACAGTTAGGGAATCTTCTTCGTTGGTACCATCAGGTGCTTTAGGGCCACAGTGAGAGACACAGCTGGAGGTTTGTCATCACACAGCATGTTGGGGGGCAGTTTTGGACATTTCAAAGGCTGGGATACCTTCTGACAATATCCGCACAGAGTTTCCATCCTGTCAGTTATTCAGGAAGACTAAAAATGAAAACAGTGATGAACTACGTCAGGGGATCCTCACCAGCACCACCATGGTTGCTGCTGTTGCAAAATGACATCACAGTATAGTGTCAGTGCCCCCTGCTGTTCAATAGGAGCATCGATTCATTTAATGTGTCACATGGATGAGTGACAGTAATTTATCAAAATTTGAATCGCAGTGAGTCATACATCCCGACTTAATGTCACGTTTTCCTATCTGTTGCTTTCATTTCTGTTTAAATGGCGTATTTGATAATGTTTTGCCGAAAAACCTGATTGTTTCCTGATTTTTTCCCATTATTACAGTATTAGACAGTATGACTGAGTTACGGGGCCACATTGAGGACTTTTTTTTGATTTTGAGAATAAAGCCGTAGCTCTGTGAGATTTTATGTGGAAACAAACAGAACAGGCAGGTCCTTGGACATCACACATCATCTTCTCTGAGTCTGTTTAGTTCTTTCTTCAGAACAAACAGGTTTTTTTTGGTTTTTTTACCAAGTCTTGATACTGATGAAGAATTTCCCTGTTTCTGAAACCTGTGAGTTCTCCACCAGCCTCATTAAGTTCTTCTGATATCTGTCCTCTGAAGGAACACACCAACACTTTTTTTCATTCCCATAACATTTGTACCCCTTTTATTGCAAAGTTGTGATTTTATTGTCTGAAAATTTCTACTTTATTCTCACTATGCTATGATTTTTTTCCTCTTATATTTAAGACTATCTTTAAAATTTTGAAGTTTATTCTTACTGTGGCTGTAACACTCTGATGAAATCAGTATTGAGAGACAAGAATGTCAATTATAGCAAGTTAAGGTAGCAGCTTAATTAACCAGCTGGGCTTTGACAGCTTTTGGTTGGTTAACGATTTACTTCAAATAACGCTGACATTTGCATCTGTGTGCCTCAGTGTTCACTGTGTCAGATGTTGTGTGCAGATGTGGTGACTTGTTATAAACTCTGTGAAGAAAATAAGCCTAAAATCTTATTTACTCCATGTTGCTTCTGGGAATATTTGGACATTAAAAATTATACAAGTGGGCAGATTTTTGTTTAAAGCGGATTTGACCTTTGAGGGTCACAACAAAATCACAGAACATTTCTGGAAACACGACAGCGTTTCACTGAGTGAAATGAGGTTTTTTGTCGATGGCCTGTACTCTTTTGGTCGAGTAAGTCATTTCACTAAATATTTTTATAAAGGCAAGGAAATGTGTCCGTCTGTGCCCCTCGTAGCACCAAAACCGCTACTTCACCTGTTAGAGCCACCCTGTGGTCTGTCCCAGACTTTAGTCCGACAGGCTTTAAGTGGGCTGAACTTATGAACCCATTGCTTGGCAACCTGTCCAAGATACTCACGTCAGGTAGTTACAGACAGCATATACACTAGGTCCACAAGTATTTGGACAGTGACACAGGTTTGGTACTTGGCCTCTATACACCATAACAGTCGATTAAAACAACAACAACAAATATAAGGATAGTTTCTATCAAAACTGGAACAAATGGATACCACCAAGTTTCTTCCCTCGAGCCTCTGAAAATGTATAAAAATGGTTGTATTTCTTAAACGGTTATTGTGGATTAAGAAAAACTGTCATTGTCCAAATACTTATGGACCTAACAAAATAAACAATCCGTCTACCCCAGCCTTTGCTCACTCTGAAACGTGGTGGATTGGTAAATGTTTTTGGGCATTCGGGGTCACAGTAGGATCAGGAAGCATCAGGTTTATCATCCCCTGGAGAGGAAATCTACAGAAAACAGAACTGTCCCTTTAAATAAGCAACTGTTTTACCAACAGACCATGTACGTTGTGGTGTGTTCACATCTGTGTGTGTGTGTGTGTGTGTGTGTGTGTGTGTGTGTGTATGTGGG
>KV751366.1:634976-678071 GCA_001698575.1 Mola mola | reverse complement strand
TGTGTGTGTGTGTGTGTGTGTGTGTGTGTGTGAGTGAGTATGTATGGCAGTGCCTCCTCCAGATGCCGGGCAGTTTTACTGTGCGCTGCATATTCACGGCACATTTGAAGAGTGAAAGGGTTTGTTTAGTCGTGAGCAGCCGACGTGACAACAGATGGAGCGAGGGAAGAGGAGAGGACCTGAGAGACCACAGAAGAGAAAAAGGGAGATCTTATCATCCAATTCACATTAGTTTATGCTCAAGATAACAAATTCTGGTCACAACAGCTGTATTATGTTTATGTACACTTGATTTTAAAGTAGAAAGTCTATAGTTTTCACAATTATCCTGAAACTGAATTGTATTTTGGGGTAATTGGTATTGAGGGAGGGAATTTTTATTAATATTTACATGTCACATGCTAACATAAGCAGTGTGAGCACAGCTGCGAGAGGCCAGGCGTGTTAGCTACGTTTCTGATGGAAGCAGAGCGCTGCTTTTTAATTACAGATGAGACAGAGTGTGTGTGTGTTTGAAGTGCTCTTGTTAATAGAATGAGTACTCACCTAGAGGGCCCCCCTCTCTCCATCTGTCATTCACTGCCAAGCTCGCTCGCCCTCTCATCCAGCCATTCTGTTGGGAACATTTGCATATCTGAGGACACACACATCAAAGTGTGTCACTGATATAACACAAGGTGTGCGTGAGAGAGAGCTTTTAGTTACCGAATACATCACACACACACACCGGCTTCGTTTGGAATAAATCTGTAAACAGACTTCCGCCAATCACAGTGGAGAAAATGAGAGACTGATTGGCTTTAATGCCTCTTTAATATCGACCCGAAATCGTCTGAATGAGGCTCACAGCTGCCAACTGCTAATATCAACGAACAACAATCCCATCAATCTGACCACGACAGCATCCGTGAAGATTTCTTCACCTAATGTTTATTATCGGCTCCATTTAAATCTCCCATCTGCTAACAAATGTGCACATTTTTGGAACGATCCTAATCCAGTTGGATCCAGTCTGGATCTGGTTCTCTTTCAAACATGAACACAAAAACCAAACGACTTTCTTATTTCGTCTGCAGGAGTGTTCGAACCTTCCAGCGAAGGCTGAGCCGTGTTATTCCTATCACCTCAAACAGCTTTTCTTCCTTTTCACATTTCAAGTTTTGTTATCTAAATATATTTGTCATTTAAAACATGTTTCTTTTTATGAGCTGAAATTGTCTCATTTTACTATTCAGTTATGTCCTTAAAAATTTGTTTTGCGTGGCTATTTTTCATATTTCTTTACTTAGTTTTAGTTTTCAGTGCTGTCAACAGTTGCACTTTTAAAATCGATAAAACGATGAACTCAAAAGATTTAAATCTGAAAAAGCCACATGTGACCGAGAGCAGATATGGAACCCAGTTTTCATTTTCCCTGTGACACGTGTCACACGTGTGTGTCGTCCACGGTACCAGTGTGTTGTTGTGAGGTCCAAATGGTGGAGTAAACGTGCTGAAAGTCACAGCTGTTATAATATTGTATCAACATGCTGGCAGACGAACACAACAGTCCTGCCTAAGTGCCGCCAAACAGACCTTGTCGTTTCCACCCAGGTTTTGGAGGTCTGGCAGGTCCAGTCCACTCCTGAGCTGTTGTCACAGAGATGGTTCAGCGGGTCCTTCGCCGGTTTGAACATCAGAAGGTTCCAAATGGTCCATCAGCCTGAGACCGGAGCAGGACAAGAAAGCAAGAGTGACGTTTATTAATAATGAATCTTACAGGTAATAGCTGGTATTTATAACCATGTTTAAAAACTAAATATTTCAATCTTGTTTGTGCAGAAATGCTCACCGGGTTCAGTGGCCCAATGAGCTCTCAGCCCTGCAGGAGGAGGGCGGTCCTTTTCTCCAGCAGCCAATGAGATGCTATCCTGCTGGCGTAGATCACGTAAGACCAGGACAGGATCACAACAGCCAGCAGGACCTGGAGAGGGGTTTGTTTGGAGTAAATTGTAAAAAATAAATAAATAGATAAATAAATATGGACTCAATTTTAAGGTACCTCCAGAAATACAGTGGGCAGCATAACCCCAAATTGAGCACCAGCTGCTGTGGTTGACTTTAGCTAGGTTAGCTACGGAGCGAGTGGCCTTGTGATTGGCTGAGGTCTAGCTGATGCTCGGCTCATGGGTGGAGTCACCAGGAGCAGCAGCAGGATTCAGCTCCACCCAATGAACAACAAACTGGAACCAAACTGGGCCGGGACAAGGCCTCTGAAAATGCTGACATTAACGAAGCGACGAAGTTCGTTTCAGTTGTGTGAAACAGAAACTTGAATTCAGAAGGTGAATCGTTGTATTTTTCTCTTACGTTTTTAAATATTAGACAAAATGCTAAAAGACTTTGTGAAGCTTTGCATATTAAGTGATTTTAAAAAAACACAACTGCTTATTTATTTAAAAAAAAACAAATCCACACTGATATTTTAACTTTTTCAACACACTGAGACACAGAAAATTCACTCAGGCCACCAAGGTTTGAGGATTATTTTTCACCTGTTTAGGTCACCATCTCAATATCTAACATCAACGCCACTCGGAAGTCCACCGCTAACATTGTGTCATCTCCTCATAACCGCAAATGATAAAGATTTTTTACTGTTTCACGGTGGATCTTCTGGGCCTTTGCAGGCTAGCTGCGAACTGCACGTTAGCAGCCAACGATTAGCTTAACGGAGCACGCTTCCGGTAGATTCAGACAACGTGAGAGCGATAACGGATGTGACGTTAGTAGGTGAATGTACCACAGAGTAGATCCTGTCCAGATCCCGTCTGCTAAAAGGCATCATCCGCTCGTGCGGTCCGGTTTGGGTACCAGATGAACGTCACGTTTCTGTTTGTTTGCGCTCTTTCTTCCTGCCTCCTCTTCCGGTTTTCACCGTCCGCTGCCGATCAGCGGCGTTTTCGGTGCAATGGTGCCATCTTGTGTCTCGGGGCGTAACTGCACACAGGGATGTATGAGCCGATCACCCTCTGAAGCTCTTATCAATGTCATCGATCAGCACCGCAGCCGCGAGTTAAAAAGTAAACAGACTCTTTTTGTCCCGTTCGAGTTCTCCTGGACTAGCACAACGGTTCCGACGTCCGGAGGACGACCTGATAAAGGCCAAATCTCAATGGTTAAACCAAGAATATTTACTCCGTTTTCATCATTTTGAGGTAACTTGAGTCCCAAATCGTGATTTTCACCAGTTATTCAAGAAAAAAGGACATTTAATATATTCTGGACAAAGTACAATAATTTAATTTGATTATTACGGGCTACAGCTCCAATAAACATGTCTCAAAATAAGAGAATGTTTCACTAACTGTATAAGCCGTTACAATCAAAATTGAAACAAAAAAAAAAATACTTGAAATATTTTGCTTTACATGTAATAAAGATACAGATTCAACATAAATTAAATTAAATTAAATCTAATTGAAAAAAAAACTTTCCCATTTTATTTCTAGTTTTTATTCTCCAAATTTCTTCCAACTTTTACTCTGCTGTAAATCAAAATCACTCTGTTTCGTTTATTTAACTGGCCCAAATTTAACTTTACTTTAATTTTGTCATATTTTTTTCAGTTCATTTCACATTCAGATTAATATAGTCTTATATCAAAAATAAATGATGAATTATTATTTGTATATTGGGGAAATGTATCTGTTGGTAAAGTTCGCTGATCATCAGTGAAATTACTGCACAATATTTAGACTTGATTAAGCAGTCAATCCACAGCAGAATGACCAGGTGAACTAAAAAAGAGTCGTATGCACCGAGACGCATAAACACAAATTTTCTCTAAACAAATCCCACGTTGAACAGATTTTCACTTGTGCAGAACTGACACAGCACAATAATGCAATGTGGTAAACAGAACAGGCAAGAGGTGCAACCATAAATACTGTAAAAATAAAGAAATCAAGCCATTATTTGTATATTTATATGTTACACCAGTTACGGGTAACATTTTTACATCTTTCTTGTTATATCATTCATCGTCATATTATAAAGTGTACACATTTTCAATATTTCCAGCACATTTTAAATATTGATGGTGAAACAGAATCATTTTAGATTTTCTTGAAATCAATTATGATTATTGACAGTCGATCGGTAGGGGGCAGCAGTAGCACACTTAGCATCCGCTCCGTCCGTTCCGAAGAAGAAGAGAGCACCTTTCTCTTGTTCCAGCTGGGTGTAGCGGCGGCGGTTCCGATGACTCCAGCCCCCACAAATGCCTTGGTTTCTGACGGGAGTTTTGGTCTGAACGGTTCGGGGCAGCGGAGCCGGTAGACCGGTGTGCCCGTCGCTGGCGGATGCCGCTGACGGTGCGGAAATCTGCCCGGAGGAGGAGAAGAGACCCGGATGAGAAGCTCCCGGGGCGTTCTAGGGAGTCTGCTCAGGTACAGAGCTAACAGTATTAGCATGCTAAGGGACTAAAGATAGAAAGGGCCGTCTGTGTGTGGTGGAGCTGCACGGCGCTGCCTGGCCACCTGTAGCCGGGGTTAAGGCTCAGATCGTCCGCGGCTGAAGCTCAACGCTGGAGGTGCTCACCATCTCCATGCTAGCATGCTAGTGTGCTAGCAGCTAACAGTGTCAGTGCTGTGGTGTCGCTCTCGTCCAAAGATTCTCTGCAGAATAAAGTTACAGTAGGGTTGGGGTTAGCAGGGACCTGTTAGCTTAGCATCAGCGGCTGTGTGAAGAGGGGAAGTCATCATCTTTAATGTTTAGCTGCTCCCGATCTTCCTCACCAAGTGCTGTTTACTAAACGAGCTCTGGTTCTGTGACGTGACAGAAAGAATGAGGGGACACAGCTGAACGTCCTTTTCTTCCTTTTGTCCAGGTGATGGCGCCCACTCGGATGAAGCTGCGTGTGCGTTGTCGTGGTAACGTGGCCGGAGATGTGGCAGCGGGGGGCAGTCAGCCAGAGGAAGGAGAGGGGAGGAGTCAGGAGAGCAGCGGTCGCAGCAGCAGGAGGAAAAATGCCAGCAGTACCTCCACTGCTGCTGCCTCCTTCTCTCCGCTTCCCTCCTCCTCTGCCTCGGCATCAGCGCAGGCGGCGGTGGCGGCGGAGGAGGCGTCGCCTGACTCCAAGTGCCCGATCTGCCTGGACCGCTTCAACAACCTGGCCTACCTGGACCGCTGTCTGCACCGCTTCTGCTTCCCCTGCATCCAGGAGTGGTCGCACAACAAGGCAGAGTGTCCGCTGTGCAAGCAGCCCTTTGCCTCCATCTTGCACTCGGTCCGTGCCGAGGACGACTTCAAGGAGTACACGCTGCGGCCGGCGCCCGCCAACAGTAGCGTCGCTGCCACCGTTGCAATGGTGGCGGCGATGGCTTCGGCAGCGAGGAGCCACCACCAGATGAGGCTGTTGCTGAGGAGACACAGAGGGGTAGATGCCGAGGAGACGACCGTGAGGAGGCGAAGGAGGGAGAGGGGAGGCAGAGGAAGGGGAGGCAGCAGGATGGGGGAGGGGGCAGGAGTGTGGGAGTGGTACCTCGATTCTCCTCCTCTCTCTCTCGCTCCTCTTTCGCACCGTCCTGCCACGTCTCCTGTCGTTGCGGAGGAGAGCGAGGAGGCTGACGACTCGGAGCGGCAGCAGAGGGGCGAAGGAGCAGATCGTGCTGAGCACGGAGTGATATTTGAAGGACTGACGGGACTCGGGGGCACGGTGGCGCCTGTGGCCCCGAATGGTCGGGAATCGCGGCGGCTGATGACTCGCCTGGCAGCGAGGCAGCGGCTGCAACAAGAGGGTGGATCTGTGCGGCGGGCGAGGGAGAGAGAGACGGTGGCGTTCCGCCGGGCCCTCTACCGCTGCGGTGTTCGGGTGCGTGGCGCTGCCGGGGTCGATGACCAGGGGCAGCAGGAACGTGACGTCAGTGCAGAGAGTTTCCGCCGCAACCCCATCCTCTTGAACAGACTCCGCCCCTGGCTGCGGCGGGAGCTCACAGTGCTATATGGTGCACATGGTTCACTGGTTGACATTGTTCAGCGTATCATTATGGCACGTCTCGCCCGCTATGGCCTGGAGGACACACCCACAATAGAGGAAGAACTGCGACCGTTCCTGTTGGCCCGCACCGACCACTTCCTGCATGAGCTGGTTAGCTTCGCCCGCTCCCCACTCAGTCTGGAAAACTACGACCTGCAGGCGGTATACGAGCCGCCGGCCGCCGCCCTGGAGCTGGACGGGATTAGCAGCTCGTCTGAGAGCAGCTCCGTCATTGCCATCTCGGAGGGCGAGGAGGAGGACCAGCAGGCGGGAGGAGATCAGGTGAGGCTGCCGGGAAGGACGGGCGGCAGCGAGACCCTCCAAACAGGAAACAGCCTCAGCTTCTCGGTTTGGGACGATGAGACTCCAGGCCCCTCCTACTCCACTGCTGAGCCTTTGTGTCCGCTCGCCCCACAGGAGGCAGGAGGGAAGCAGGAAGAGGAGGGAGAGGAGGAGTGTCTGATCGTTGGCTATAAGAAGCCCATCGCAGAACGGACTCCAGAGCTGGTAAAACTGTCCTCTGACACAGAGGAGGAGGAGGACAAGGAGAAAAAGGAGGAGGAGAAAGTGTCTGAGAAGCTTCCTGTCCTCCCGTCCACCACTCCTCCCCTCTCCTACCTACCCATAATCCCTCCCTCCACATCAGACGCCTACAGGAACGAGCAGGAGGAGGACGGTGAGGCAGGCGGGTGTCGCTCGCGTGCGCCTTCCTGGTCGGGCAGCTCAGAAAGAAGCAGGAAGTCAGTGTGCGCGTTCAGCCCGCGGTCGCAGAGGAGAGGCAGCTGGAGAGACAGGAAGCAGTCTGCCAGCGAGGTGGCGAAGGATAAGAGGAGGAGAAAGCGGAGCAAGAGGGGGCAGGAGAAGAGGAAGAGTGGCACCCTGTATAACCCAAACCGCTGCATTTACCCCGCCATGATGCATCACCGTTCCCGCTCCTCCTCGCCATTCCACTCCAGTGTCCAGTCCAGCCCACCCGACTCCAGCTGGGAGTACCACTGTTCCCAGGTGTCTCCTCTCAACTCCTCGTTGTCCTCGCCCTCTCGCTCATCCTGGTCCTCCTCGCCGCATCGCTCCTCACCAAAGCCAGCGACACAGAGGCCACCGGCGCCCTCAGTCTCTCCCGGTGACCGCGGCAACACTCACCACGGAGAGAAACCTGGCGGGAAGAGGAAGTACAAGAGCCGCCATCTGGACAGCGACAACAAGGACCCCACATGGAGGCCCAGCAGCAGCCATCTCAGGGAGAGGAGGAAGGAGCGTAGGGAGGAGAGGAGGAGGAAGCGGAGAGATGACAGGAGAAGAGAGAGGCAGAGGAGGGCCAGTGGGGGAGATGGGTAAGATTCACACTCTGTCTGTCTGTGACAATGACTGAAGTAAGGAAACCACTAACTAGACTTCAGTGTCTGCTAACATTAGCTGCTAACAGTAGATACGTGCAGTGAACCTGCAGAGATCCAGTATGAGACACGTTTCTGCTTCCTGTCACTGACGGAGCTCCAGTGACGCCAGGAGTTGATTGCAGTAGAGGCACTGATTATGAGAGCAAAAGATATTGAAATAAATCTACACAAATAAAGTAGTCTTGCATGGCGGCTGCAGCTCTTTATAGCAGAGTCCCAACCGATGACTCACTGTGGGGGACTGGAGGCAGACCCGGGATACGACTGACAAACAACCACACGCTCACATTCTTGCCCACGTCCATGATAGACGCCCCTCATAGTAGGTCTGCTCCGATTCTGCAACCTTATTTTGAACCTGCCAGCGAACAAAGATGAATTGGTTCGGAACCTGAAAAGCCGGTTCTCAGTTTTTCTCTGCAAACCGTGACGTCGTCAATGGGTGTGTAAGATTTACTTTTTTAGTGACTGGACAGTACATGAATCCATTAGGCCAGAGTCTTAACAATATACCCAGCTCCAGTATATGGCTAGGTCTGCTATACATACATACATGGCCACTGTGCATTGAGCAGCGCCCCCTGCTGAAATTTGGTTCCACTTAAGCTGAATGTGGGTTGGTTCACCAGAAAACACCCAGGTTCTGAGAATCCAAAATCACAACCAGAACCATGTCTGTCTGAAAGCAGTATTACGGCCGGTTGCCACTAAGGATGGACGTTCAGTTTTGTTCGGTTTGTATTTTTGCGTTTCCTTTGTCAAAATCTGTGAATGGTTCCCCTAACTAGTGAACTGTTCTGTGCCTGTTTTGTCACCCTTCTCTTGGGGTACCAACCAGAGCTAAACTGTACTATAAAAGGGGGGGTCACTGTAGGTCACTGATTGGTGGACAGAATGGTCACATACCTGCGACGGTCAAGCCATCTCTCTCTCCTGGCAATGTGCAGCCTCTTCTCAAACAGCCTGTCAACTTTGTGTGATAAACAGCTGACAAGAAACAACAGGAAATGCTGGATGTCCTCCATTGTTTCCTTTGTTTTTTGTTACGGTTTCATCGTCAGGATACACTGGGGTCACGTTTCGTTGATGTCACGCTACGTTCACAGCTGGCGCAGTCAGGCAACAGTACGGTCGCCAGCGGAAACGCACGACTGTGAGGAACTTAACCGCTGAACTGAACTGTACTGCTTGATGGAAACGTGGCTTTAGAGTCACCAGCTAACCAAAGTTGCTTGTCTTTGGATTTGCAGGAGGAAGCTGGTGCATGTGGAGAAACACATGCTGACACAAGGGGGAAAATGCAAACTCCATTTCAGTTCTACTAAGCCACTACGTACATGTCACATAAATGTGTTCACATTCGCATTTCTAAATACCAGGAGATGTGGGGGAACGCATACACTGACTGTGGACAAAGCATAATGCTTTCGCACGGACGCGGCTCTGTGACGGTTCTGATTCCTGCACCAACTTTAGAACCAGCCAGAGTGTTCACACCAAGAACTTTTTAGGTTTGGAACCTAAAACGTTGTTTGGCACGGGAACCAAAAAATAGCTGGTTCTTCCTTGCGAATCGTCACGTCCTCCTGTGACGTTTCAGTGATGTCTTTGGTGGGCGTGTCTTACCATCAGGAAGGAGAAATAAACAAGTGTTGCTTGTCACCTGCCATAGAAAACAAGAGACAAACAAAAACGTGGAGGCAGCTACGGCCAAATGAAGCTGTATGCAGAGCTAGCAGAGAAGTTGGCATAGGCTGAGTTCACAAAAAAACACCAGACCAAATTCAAATCAAAGTTTTTAAAATACGATGAGCATTAAGTAATGCCCTCCGATGGTGACGTCGACCTTGGGAACTTTGGTTCCCCTTAAACCAGTCTGAAAGTGGGCTGGTTCGCTACGAAGCACAAAGGTTCTCAGACCTGAGAATGGAACCAGAACCGGAACCAGAACCGTGTCGGTGTGAAAGCGTTGGTATTGAACTAATGGATGTAAATGTCCTTGTTTCCTGTCTCGCTTCGAGCAGCAGGAAGTGCAGAGAAGACCGAAGTCCCAGCGTGGAGATCATCTACGAGGGCACCATTGCCAACACATCCCAACCTCCGGCTCACAAGCGGCGCAGGAAACGACACCGCAGGACACAACACGGCAGGTACAGCTGAGAAAGAACAAACAAAGATGTGTCATTAATGAAATTCAGCCATTATCTAAGTGTCCCTCAGGGTGATGGCAAAGAAAGTAGAGACCTTCCCTTAAGAAGTCAGTTTCTCTGCAACTCTAAAAGAAAAAAACGGCCAGAAGGGGGTGCCCTGCCAACACTTTCTTCCCCATGTAAAGGCGGACAGAGGGGGTTCGATACATACGGCCCTCTTACATTTTTACAAGTTGATTAAAGGGGAAACATGCTGCTACTCTTACTGTATTTACAATAATTCTCATTCTGGGTGGTCATAATCCTGATGCAGTTAATCGTTAAAAACATATATTTTAACAATATTCAAGTTATTTTTTTGTGTAAATTGTCAGGATTTCTCACAGCCTAAGACAACGTCAAATGAAATGTTTTTGATTGACCAACAGCACAAAGGTCGACAGATAATCGTTTAAAGATCACTTGTTTTTTCTCAGTTCCCCAGTTATCATCACCCTCGACAGCGACAGCAGCCACAAGGACGTTAACAACAACAACAACAGCAGCAGCAGCAGCCCGCTCAGCAGCCAGCAGACTGTCGATTTCTCTGACCTTCCTCCTCTCCCACTGTTGCATTCTGGTGGTGTGGCTCAAGCCCTGAATGAAGAAATTGGTGAACTCCCTGTTGACATCCTGGACCAAGGATCCGGTGGATCAGATACTGAGCCAGCTACAGGTCCCATCGCCATCGACCACAGCGACTGCAGTGATCACAGTGTGGATGTGGAAAGTGTTCAGGAGAATGGTTCACCGCTGGGTTCGGAGGATGATAAAGCACCGGCGTCACAGACTGTGGACACTGGCTTCCATCCAACAATACAGAGCAATGCAGCCGCCACAACTATGGAGTTGGACAGGGACTCTGAGGTCTCGACCTCTGACAGCCATCTGCTAGCAACTATCCTCAATGATCTGAAGGGCATCGCTGCATCAAAATGCAGTTTTTCTTTGAGCTTTGAGCCCAATCGCTCATCCGACACAAAACCGAAGCATTTTAGGGATCAGTCTGAGGTCACTCAGTCTAATTCAAACCAGGAGAACCGGTCGGCTGAGACGAGACCTCCCAGTGCTGATTTGCCTGAGGAGCTACAGTCTAACGAGAGCAGAGAACAAAATCAGGGCGCCGACTTGCCAGCATTTCTCACCTCCGGGCCCCCACTACCTCAGCCGGAGGGGCTGAAGGAGCGCAGGGTCCGAGAGGAGGCCACGAACCTCCCTCCACTCGTGAAACAGGCTAGTCCAGTGAGTTCATGCAACAGAAACACACCACGGCCGTTAAAACACAAAGATGCTGCGAGTCCACACTTGTTGTCTCGCACTGATCTGCACTCACCCAAGGCCTCGGTTGATGCCGACCCGGCTGCTGTAAATTCTCACGTGGACACCAGTTCAGCCTTTACCAGCTCCCCCGGCGCCTCCTGTTTGGGTAAAGATAACCAGGCCATCCCTGCCATTTCCACGTTGAAGAAACATTTCACGAGCATGTCGGCTCAGAGAGGAGACGGGGGCACTAAGAGGGACGTTCCGGCCGCTGACGCGCGTTCTCCTTCTCATTTACGACCCACTGACTCCCATTCAGAGGCTCCTCCTCCAGTCAAAGCATGCACCATCCATAGCACCACCCTCAAACCCCTTACTGAAAACAGTTCCCTGAGTGCTGATTGCCAACTACATCTGGACTCTAATACCTTTCATTCTTCAAGGTTGCATTCTGGTCTGGATGGAACACAAAAAACATATTCTGGTCCAGGATCCTCACCTGTTGACTTGCATCCTATCAATTCTTTATCCCAGGTTAATTTCCCCTCAGCCAATACTGACCGGTCCAAAAACAAGTCAGCTCACACTGACTCTACCTTCGGAGTTTGCAGGAATACGACTCTGATCCCAGATTCCTGTCGGGGAGCAGCCAATCGCCTCCATCCTTCCAGTAGTGTTTCTGCTGAAGGCACACCGACAGCTACCGGCATTTTCTCAGGGGCCAACCGTCCAAACACATCGCCTACTGGTTTTGTTCTTTCCATTGATTTTGGGACTCCTCCATCCTCCCCCATTGACTCTTCCAGGAGGAGAGCGATGCTGTCAGAAAAGCTTCCGCCTTCTGGAGATCGTTCAGTGCTAACGACAGCTGCCAGCCTCACATTGGTACCATCTGATGTGAACTGCAAAAGACCAAAATCGGCTGGTCTGACGGACAAAGAGGCATCATGGTTAGTCATGAATGAGGAAAGACCGCCTGATGGTCATGTGCCACTCAATGATTTACACAGTACAAGTCCGATCAAAGACCAATCTGGCTTTGTCAGCAGTGTGACCGATGGACAAGCGAACCACACGGCCTTTTCTCCCCCCCATTTCCAAAAGTCTCAGTCCCCCATTGACTCTAATCAAAACTGCTTTGGCTCAGACCCACAGTTCCCTCTCGACACCTATTCCGGACACAATCTCCCCACTGAGTCCCAGAGCGATTCTCAGCCTCCTCCTGACCCCCATTCAACGAAATGTCAGCCTCAGCCCCCCACGGACAACCATGTTACATGGCCCCCCCAGACCTCGGACATCGACGCCCATTCAGAGACACAGTCAGCCGCTGGCAGCAACTGGAATAAACACACACACACCTGAAATGAAAAGAATTAATGTTTTACAACTGATTGGATAAAACAAAGAACAATTTTAAACCTCAGTTACTTTTTTAAAATTGTTTACAAGAGCATTTGTGTTAGTTTGTAATGTAACTTGCCTGTTTGATCCATGTTCATGATGCTGTCCAGTGTGTCTATAATGAAATATTTCCAAATGTGACTTGTGTTTTATTGTTGGGACTGAGATGAGATGAGAAATTTGGATGAATCAAGTTGGAGCTTTTACTTTTCCATATTTATATTTTTAAATATTGCCACACAATGAGCCATTTTCTGTTTGCAACTGAGGGGAACAATAAAAAAAAAAAAAAAAAAAAGTTATTTTTTGTTCTAGTCAAAATGTAGGCATGAAGGTGATTGTCAGTGATGGAAGAGTTCAGGAAGTTACTGTACATTGCTGTGGAATTTCAGCTGAAATCTGCTGTTGCGAGCGTATGTGGGCAGGGAAGGACTGGTTTGGTATCTTTAGGAGAGCTTTATAATGCACGTTGTGTTGTCAGGATTAGCTGGTTCGAGACTAATCTGTAGCACTTGGACAATAAAAGAGCAGTTACTTCCACAATAACCTGCAGAATATCTGGACTCGATAATTTCACCATTTTAACAGAAACACTGCAGTTTTAATCCATTGATAAGCTTGTTTCGGACTTGCTGTTTATTTTTACCTGTGGTTTTTACACATTAGATGATGTATTGACCATTTTATAAAGCACATGTTCTTTAACAGCTGCTACTTCAACATTTTTAAAGCAATTATTTCACTGGATTAAAAGAAAAAAACAGTAACTGGAGGTTTCATTAACAATCAGGTGCAGTTTGTGAGTCTTACCGCCAGATGGAGCCTTTACTCCTCCCAGTCCAGGTCTTCCACGTTCTTCACGTTTTCCATCCGATTCTCCCAGATGGATAATGGGAGAGGAGGGGAGGGGGGCTCTCCTGCACTAATTAAGACTGTCAGGGTTCGACTAAATGGCTGCTCAACACACACTTTGACTCGGGTCAAAGAAAGTGAACAGGAGGAGGAAGGAGGCTGGAAATGTTAAAATAAAATAACATACAACCGATCAGCAGCGAGGACAGAGATCAAAAACAAAAGTTCATCAGTCAGCTCCAAGAGCAAAACTGTGTTCCATTCGATTGGTTGTGTCTTCCAACAACTATTTATTTTACTTTTGCCTTAACAAGTAGGAATCGTACAACTAATGCAGCACTCAATCTCATCAAGTGAGTAATCTGACAGCTCACAAAACCGTGCACGAGTTGTTGTCGGCTACAGTCGCTGAACTCAGTCTGTGTCACGTGTACCATGGAAATATTTGACCAACTAGAGAGCACAAACCTCCACAAACAAAGCTACTTTCCCAACAACATTTCTTTCTCAGTTCTCAGCAATAAACATGAACCTTTACGGGTGAATTATTTCAGTTTTCTACCAGACTGTTTGGCCGTTCCTACGTGTAATATTTTGGTCAAGGTCATCCAGTGTGACAGAGCACACGTTGGTGCCTCGACATTGTATGACACCATCAGTGAGTCCAGTTAGAACTGGGGATGGGAAGACTTCGTCCTACAAACGGGGCGTGTTGGCCGAGTGTGATGTGAACCTCCGAACCTTTGAAACTGCACCTGGTTTCCAATGTTTGCTGTTTACATTAATTTGAAAGTGTGATAAGGAGCTGATGTGGAACATGAGCGACTGGGAACCAATCGGTAAGGAACATTGGAGGTTTTGGAAGCAAAGGAGATCCACAGCAGAAAAGCCACATTGAAAGGTCTGATAATGGTGTTAGAAGGTACACGCTTCTTGTCTGCTAAGTGGACGTGGTCTCTTCCCCACATCACTGGGGGCTGTTGATTCTCCATGTTGAATAAGAGATGAGCTCATTCTGGGCAGTTTGTGGCAATTTGACGAAATTATCTCTACGACGAACTCAGCCATTCAATCGTGCAACTATCAGCTGTCACAAATCAACCTCTTTACCTGTGGAATGTTCAAGATTTCCTGTCTTTTATTACATCCATCACGACTTGTTGGAAAGTGTTGCTGCCCTCTAATTTTTTAAGGTGGTGAAGCCAAACATTAAATACTCCCAACAAAAGCTTTACTGCAACACTTGTCTTTGCTCCCATTGTCCATGAATTTAAGTAAAAATGTAAGATTTCCTTCCTATAAGCCAACAGAAGACTTTTTTCTCTCAAATTTGGATCACAAACGACTTAAAATCTCTGTTGCTGAGCACTTTACCTTTGCTAAAATAATCCATCCATCCATCCACAAGGTGAGACGTATCAAGATGCTGATTAAGAGCTGGATTACTGCACAGATGTTCCTCAGCCTGCTCACAGTAAAGGGACACTCTGAAATGTGCAGTACATCTTAAACACCTCTATTAGGCTCTAATCCAAAGCTTCACATAGGGGGGGCAGAGAACCTGTCAGTACGACCACAGTCAATAACCGGGGTTGATCAGATTTTTGATTGTGGCCTTTAGAATATTGGTCCACTCCTCCTCAGTGCTGTCGTCGAGCCGCTTCTGCCTGCCCATAATAACTCCACCGCCACCAACATGGGCCTTTCTTCTCACAACACTGACCTCAGGCACTGCTCGCCGACTGCCGGTGCAGAAAACACTTCTCGAAAGTGCAACATGCATTTGGCCACTCGAGTCAGTTGTGCTGACGTACTGCAGTCAGGTCAAGACCGATCTAAGGCTGACAAGACTCAGCTGAGCTTCCCAGAGACGCTCTCTAGCCTTTTGGCAGAAATTCTGCATCCATGCAGCTGTCTGGGTGGCTCAGGTGAAGACACCTGATGTGCTGGTCCTGGGCTGGTGTGGTTCCACAAGGTCTGCCAAATTCTCTGAAACGATGCTGGGTGAAATGAATTCAGTTCCAGGTTAACGGCTCTGGTATTTACTCCTGCAGGTAGCACGCCAAGTGCACGCACCCTCAAAGCGTGCGTCATCGTCCTGCATGAAAGAACTGTGTCCTTTTCTTGTGAGCAGTCAGAGACACCTGTGCAATAATCCTGCTCTTTCTCAGCATCTTGATGTCTCACCTGCAAGGTGGATGGATTATTTTAGCAAAGGTAAAGTGCTCACTAATACAGAGTTATTTGCTCATTTGTAAACGAAATTTGAGAGAAATCTGCCTTTTGTTTGCATAAAGGAAATGGTACATTCACTTCATGGAACAGGGGGTGAAGCAGAAGTGTTGCATTCATGTCACAGGATTTACATGACTCGAGGTACATCTGGGTTAATGCTCATAAATAACCTTTCTAACTGACGAATACAACTTACGTGTGAGCGTTATTCAAGACGTGAATTGAAATTTCTAGCCGTGAACAGTTTTGTCCAAGTCGCTGCGAATTTATCCATTCTTGAACTGGTTTTCTGATTTTTCCAACTCCACATCAGGCTTGGACATTGTTTGATATTAATGGTTAGATGTTAAATTTTATCTTAAACATAAATATTCAAGAGCTGACAGGACTGAAATAAAATTGATGGCTGGCTATTTTGATAATGGCTGATTGGTTTCAGCCATGCATTTGCTGCCTGTAGCTTGTTCACTGTCGGGATTTGCTGTTTTCTACAGGTACTTTCTTTAGGTACAGATGGTCAATGAGCCCTGACTAAAAGACTCATTAGTACAAAAGCACTACATTTGAGCCACTGTTCAAATTCAACATTGTTTTTATTTAGCTAATATATTATCACCAGATAATGAGTACCACTTTTTATGAAATTATTGAAAATTTATTCAGCAACAAAGCAAACCACAGTCCTTCACCTCTGCCCTGTTCAAGCAGAGTCACTGAATGGAAGCTGCTTCATTTGACATTTATGACACATTATGAACATGAAAAATACCCTGCAGAGAGAACGCTGCCCCCTCAGGCCACGCCCACATTCTAGAACACTGGCGGTGGGCCATTGTTGGCGCTGTTGCCATGCAACAGGGCTGCAACGTCGTCAGGGACAACCAGGCTCTCTGTCTCTCTCCCCCCTCTGCGCATACACAGCTTCCATCTTGTGGTAGCACGTTTTCACACAAACACGTACAAACATATTGTTCTTTGTCACGCACACACGCAGCGTACTATATGATACAATCACCTGACATCCACGGAGCTCCAGCATGTGTCCGACACACACTCCCAGATCATCTTCGAAATGCTTTCTTACAGCTCAGCTCATGACGAGGTCACAGAGACGGAAGCTGGAGGACGAGGACAGACGCACAAAACGAACGCCTCTTTCCTCCCTTTGCCCCTCTCTGGGAAAAAGAGACATTGGGTTCTAATTCCCACAGAGAGGCAGGGGAGCGTGTTTGTCGTAATCCTGGAAAATTAAATCTCGATATATTTCCAACACTTCTGCTGGAACTGACAAGACCGTGATTGGATCGGGATTCGTTCTGCGGGTAACTTGGAGGGAAACTCTGCAGCAAACGGAACAGCTTTCCCAGGCAATAATCAGTTCTTCTCTGGACCAAACATTTGGATGTGCTGGGGGGTGCAAGATGAAAAGCCTATATAACATGTTTACCTGGAAGATGTGGAGAGTTGATTTTTTCCAAAAGAAGTGTTCCTTGTCCTGCTCAATGTTCTCGCTACAGTTGCAGTCGTCCAAAGAAAGAGCTGGGTCGACTAAAAAGAGTCGACCCAGCTTCACCAGGAGGAACAACTGACGTGCCTTGTCTCAAAATTATGTTTGGTCACAAAAAACACCAGTTTCATGGAATATAACGCGCAAAAGGCAAATGATTCCACGACCAAAGTTAGACAATTACTACCCTGTGTGCACGATTATTAGGCAAGATTGTATGCATATTTTCCAACTCGTTTCGTTTCGTTTCGTTTTCTGCCGCTTATCCGGGTCACGGGGGCAACAGCCTGAGCAGGGAGATCCAGACGCTCCTCTCCCCAGCCACTTCCACCAACTCCTCCGGGGGGACACCAAGACGTTCCCAAGCCAGCCGAGAGATGTAATCTCTCCAGCGTGTCCTTGGTCTGCCCCGGGGTCTCCTCCCGGATGGGCATGCCCGAAACACCTCCCCAGGGAGACGTCCAGGAGGCATCCTGACCAGATGCCCGAACCACCTCAACTGGCTCCTCTCAACGCGGAGGAGCAGCGGCTCTACTCTGAGCTCCTCCCGGATGTCCGTGCTCCTCACCCTATCTCTAAGGCTGAGCCCAGCCACCCTGCGAAGGAAGCTCATTTCGGCCGCTTGTATTCGCGATCTCATTCTTTCGGTCACTACCCAGAGCTCATGACCATAGGTGATAGTTGGGACGTAGATTGACCTGTAAATTGAAAGCTTTGCCTTCTGGCTCAGCTCTCTCTTCACCACAACGGACCGCTTCAGCGTCCGCATCACTGCCGACGCTGCTCCAATCCGTCTGTCAATCTCCCGCTCCATTTTCCCCTCACTCGTGAACCAGACCCCGAGATACTTGAACTCCTCCACTTGGGGAAGCGACTCTCCCCCGACCCAGAGTGGGCAATCCACCCTTTTCCGGCTAAGAACCATGGCCTCAGATTTAGAGGTGCTGATTCTCATCCCCGCCGCTTGACACTCAGCTGCAAACCGTCCCAGTGAGAGCTGGAGGTCACTGTTCGATGAGGCCAACAGGACCACGTCATCTGCAAATAGCAGAGACGGAATCCGGAGGCCACCGAACCCGACTCCCACCGCCGCTTGGCTGCGCCTAGAAATTCTGTCCATAAAAATTATGAGCAGAACCGGTGACAAAGGACAGCCTTGGCGGAGACCGACCCTGACTGGGAACGGGTCTGACTTACTGCCGGCAATGCGAACCAAGCTCTGACTCCGACAATACAGAGATTGAATAGCCCGTAACAAAAGGCCATCTACCCCATACTCCCGGAGCACCCCCCACAGGATACCTTGGGGGACACGGTCATAAGCCTTCTCCAGATCCACAAAACACATGTGGACTGGTTGGGCAAACTCCCATGCCCCCTCCAGTACCCTCGCGAGGGTATAGAGCTGGTCCAGCGTTCCACGGCCAGGACGAAAACCACATTGCTCCTCTTGAATCCGAGGTTCAACTAGCAGCCGCACTCTCCTCTCCAGCACCCTGGAGTAGACCTTCCCAGGGAGGCTGAGGAGTGTGATCCCCCGGTAGTTGGAACACACCCTCTGGTCCCTTCTTGAAAAGGGGGACAACCACACCTGTCTGCCACTCCAAAGGCACAGTCCCCGATGTCCACGCAATGTTGAAGAGGTGTGTCAACCATGACAGCCAACTCCAAGCTGTATAAACTTGAATGCTCATTGGATTTAAGCATATCAGGTGAAGTGTATTTGTGTAATGAGGGAGCCGTGTGGCCTAAGGAGATCAACACCCTATATCAAGGCGTGCATAATTATCAGGCAGCTTCTTCAAAATCGGCCAAAAATGAGATTTAACTGACTAAGAAGTCAAAAATTGTAAAAAGTCTTTCAGAGGGATGCAGCACTCTTGAAATTGCTAAGATATTGGGTGTTGATCACCGAAACACCAAACGTTTTGTTGCAAATAGTCAACAAGCTCACAAGAAACGATGCAAATTAACTGCCAAAGATTTGAGAAGAATCTCACATGAAGTTACATGAAGTAAACATGTCAAACTCCAGAACTGCAACCTACCTGGAGTCCCCAGAAATCCAAGATGTTCAGTGCTCAGAGACATATCCACGGTAAGGAGGACTGAAACCCGACCACCACTGAACAAGACACATAAGACTGGGCCAAGAAATATCTGAAGATTTTTCAAAGGTTTTATGGATGGATGAGATGCCTCTTGACGGACTGGATGGATGGACCTGTGGCCGGATCAGTGAAGGGCACAGACGTCCACTTTGACTCAGACGCCAGCAAGGTGGAGGTTGGTGTTATTAAACATGAGCTAACTGGACCTTTTTGGGTCGAAGATGGACTCAAAATCAACTCCCAAACCCATTGCCAGTTTTTAGAAGACAGTGTCTTCAAGCAGTGGTACAGGAAAAAGTCTGCATCTTTCAAGAAGACCATGATTTTTATGTAAGACAACGGTCCATCGCATGCATCGAGGTACTCGCCTGCCTGGCCAGCCAGTAAAGGCCTTAAAGATGAAAGAATAATGACATGGCCGCTTTCCTCACCTGACCTAAACACTATTGAAAAACTAGTGGGTCCTTCTTAAACGGGAGATTTGTGGTGAAGGAAAAGAGTAAACGTCTTCTGAACAGGCTATGGTTGCCGTTGCACAAAAAGTTGATCGTCAACAGATGAAGAAACTGACAGACTCCATGAATGGAAGGATTATGGCTGTTATTGAAAAGAAGGGTGGTTATAGTGGTCTTTTTTTTTAAATGTCAGAAATGTTTATTTGTAAATTTTGAGTTGTTTGTTTAGTATTCTCCCTCTAACAAATGAAAATAATCAAGTGAGATGGGAAAATTTTTGTTTTTCATTTAGTTGCCCAATAATTTGCACACACAGATATTCTCCTAAAAAAAAAGCCAAAACCTCACATTTACTGTCTTAAATATTCAGGTTTGAGGTTCGTGAATATTTTGGATTGACTGAGAGCACTGTAGTAGAGCACAGCCCAGAGGGACCAGGACCACTCTGGGAGGGGAGAAATATTTTCTTTGGACATTTGATAGAATAACTAGAATCACAAAAGTTGACACATTAATTGGCATTGAAGACAATTGCCCAACAAACTCTGGACGTTGACCAGCTGGTGGCTCTTAATGAAACTTGGGGGGGGGTCAACAAAGTCACAAGGGTTCATCCTCTAGGGATCACAAATGTTTGAACCGGTTCACTGAAATCTGTCCAGTATTTATTCAAATATTTTACTCTGTACCAAAGAAAGTGTTAGAAGAATGTCACCAGCATCACTTTTGACATGAATTCTAGACTTTCTCCAGGTGTAACATGAGTATAACCAAACAAAGGTTTGTTGGCGCCACAGTACGTATTGATCAATTGAATATTCCAAGTGACCCAACATAAAAGATTTGTTAGTTGCTGTTTAGAAAAACAACATTCAAGGGTTTATTTGAATGAAAAACAAGTTACCAATCCAGGCAATGATGTTTGATGACCTGAGAGAGAGAAGAACTTTCCCCAGAATCATTGAATTATCTTCAAATACAAACAAAAAGCCACCGCGTCTCTACTTCCACTGTGCAAAAATGAAGCCAAACATCCCAGACAGAGATTATGTCATCTGACACCTAAAATAACAGAACCATGTTTGGGAAATGTTCACTTGAGGTGTGGGCGGTGGCCCATGTCCCATCTGCTGAGGTGGACGGGTGGGGTTTGAAGCTATATTGCAACCAACCACCAGGGCATGATCCAGAGATTTTGGCTTCATTTTTGGGCTGCTCTGTTATCTACCCTTATGTACAGTCAATGACCTACACTTGTACGCGAACTCTCTCAAATACCTTAAGAAGTCATATACTGAGCTGTTTCTTCAACAAAAGGTTATTCTGTCATACCAGCAATCATCACGTGAGGGAAGAATTTCTGCTTCCCAGATAGCTTAAGATTCGTCTTTGTATGTGTAAAAGGTCTGACAGAACTCGATGGTCTGTTATCTCAGACCAGGACTGACAGGCGTGTTGGAAATGCTTGGAAATGACATCGAATGATCAGATCTGATCAGTTCGTCTCTTTTCAGTCCCAGAATTTAGCACAGATCTCTGCAGCCTCCCTGGAGACCCGATGGTTCCCTGTGAGCTCCTACATTACACTGAAACTGCAGCTGGACTCTCCTGGTGGTCGGCATGATCTGCATTGATAAAAGAACAGATAAACTGGTTCTGAACTCTCTTTGAGGTCCTGGTGAGGGTTTGACCAATACTGACTGTATTAAAGAAATCTGAGTCGCTGGGATTGGAGGTGCCACTGTAGTGTTAACTCCACCGATTACCTGCCTCCTGTTAGTCACACAGTTCTTGTGGTAAAGGAAATGACAACCTTTTGACTTCAACATTACGAAAACGCAACTGTCGGTTTTTCCCCATTCACTTTTGGTCATAAACCCAGCTGGAAGTGTGACTGCACCCTGAGAGCTTTCCATTGAAATCCAGACATTAAACTTCTGCCTTAGGCAGGGACGTAAATGAATAAACAGAAAAGCCAAAACACCCGAGAAAGAGATCAGCTCTGGACCATCGAGAGTGTCAAGAAGCCGATCGTGTCATTCCGACACGAACACAGCCAGGCAAAAGTCAAGGTGCCTTTGAAGTTCTTGAAGAGGAGGTAGACAGAAGAGATGGATGGAACAGTGATGTGGTAATTTTAGTCCTTCTAAAGTGAAGTTGGGGGATTTTATTAACTTTTTTTTTCCTTTTGAGGTCAAGTTGTCGTCCGGTTTTGGTCAAACTGTAATTGTTCCTGTGGTGGAAGCAGTGGTCCACTTGAGGCCAGGTTGGTCTACGATGACATTCCGGCATTGAAGTGGCCCTCATAGCAGCGCCGAGACACTAGCAGGCTGAGATGAACAAATGGCAGTATAGATCAGTAAGGAAAGGACTGGATCTTGGTCAACTAACACTTCTAGTCAGTACAATTCTTTAGATAAAATATGGCTGTAAACTATAACATAGATATTCTGGTATCTAATACGATATGAACAAAGGCTTCTGGCCGGTGTTGGGTGCTGATATCCGGTTTTTCCTTGGTCTCGTTTGCTTTAATTGTCAAAAAACTAAATTCCCAAAGTGGCAACTAAATTACTTTAAACTGTGTAAATAAAATGTAAAATAAAGGATACGTATCGACTGCTGATCCTGTCAAATAGGACCGAACAACTGGATTACCAGATACCAGTCTGGTAAGCTTATAGTTCTGCCAAGGCTACATAAGCCACATCAGGCTGAGGAAAACCTCGTGTCCAGTTCATCTTTAGGGATTCCTGCCTCTTCCAATCCAGTCCGGTCACATGAATAAGATGACAATAATCATAATAATAAGATGATAATAAGCTGATCTTGCCAAAGGGCCCAAATTTCTTTTCCAAATCTGAACCTGTTGATTAAAAGGCCAAAATGTAAAGATGATGTGGCTACTTGTTCACATTGCTGGTATTTTTCCGATACTAATTCTCCCAGTTTAGCTTGGTAGCTACATTTTCAATCCCTCCTACTAAGCTTTGATTGGTCAGTTGATAACTGAAACCTGCAAGTGGAAACTTTTCTGATGCTAACATGTACAAACCAAATTACTTACATTTGTTTGCTGGGTAACTGTAGCTTGCTAGCATTTAGAGTTCAAATTTACCTGCAAACCTGTTCAAGAAATGTGCGACTCTGGCATCATCACACATAGTTCTGACTGGCCAGGTGCCGCTTCCTGTGACCAAGCTGCCTCCTCTTCCTCTGCCCCATTCTTGCTCCAGGTGAGGTGGGTTTTGTAGTCTTAAATGGTCATCCCCACAGTATGAAATTGTAATTGTGTTGCAAAGCATCTGGTCCGGTCCCAGACATTGTAGTCCTCGTTTTGAATGTATCCAAACCTGATGTGTAGTCTGTATGTGATGGTGACTTCCTGTATGGAAGGTTAGCTGCAACTCTGCTGGAGGAGGAACCGCTAGAAGAACCAACGAAATGCCTCGCCAGTGGGGACAGAGGGTGGTCGCTAATAATGTGAGACAAAATAAATGACAAAAAAATAAACAAATATATTGCTTTTTAATATCAAAATACCATCACTTTTTTTTTCCTCCAGTAAAACAAAATCTTCAGTTTTCTTACATCAGTTGGCACCAACCATTTCCCAACCATGATAGAGCAACATCCATCCTTCAATCAATCTTCAACAGCAAGTAATAGTTAGCTTAATATTTGCTGTCAGAGTGCAGTTGGAAGGATGTTTTTGGGAGCTGGACTACAGGGAATCCAGAACTGAGGCAGTTTATTGACTTTCCTGATGGGCAAATAGCTGAAGTGTCCATCTACGAAACTGCTGCAGCTTCACTGCTCTCAGAAAAGTAGCGCCAGCGCAGTTTTGCCATGCAGCTAATGTTTGCAGTCCCAGCAGGCTGCTTCACACTAGACAATTTTGGGCCCCTTCAAACATGTTTAACATTTAAGATTAAAAAGTATGAAAAGTATCAAAACTATTGCAAACGCAGCAGTAGACTGAAGTATCAGAAGTATAAGTACATTATAATAAAGACTTTAAGTACTTGAATCACTGATTGGTGATGGATGATTCGGAGGAGGCAACCAAATCAACCAAATTGGAAGTTTGTTCTGGACTCAAAAGAATTAAAAAGATGTCAGATGAGAAAAGTGTCCCATAAAAAATACCCAGGGGGCTTTGCTGTTTCACAAAGAAACTTTCTGATTTGCTGAGAGTTTGGCAGCTCGATATAAAAAAAAAAATAAAAGAGAGCCGATGAGGCAAGAGTGTGAAACCACCTGCACACACATACACAAACACACACACACACACTTGCTCTCACACATACACGCACACACCTGCTCAAACACACAAACACGCACACACACATACACAGGACTTTAACTCGAAGACGTCAGAGTAATTGAATAATTAACTGTAATTGAGGACGATTACGGCTGCTAATTCTTTCTCCACATCATTATTGACACTTTGTGGTTTGTGGGGAGGCCCACAGGGAGTGTGTGTGTGTGTGTGTGTGTGTGTGTGAAACAGAGACATATGGAGTCGTCACTGAGGTCGAATGTTGGTGTCAATGAATTATTGATCGCCACTAATTCTTGCTACACACACACACACACACACACACACTCACACACACACACACACACCACGGAGTAGATAACAAATATTCTCTCCACAACTGTGTGTGTGTGTGTGTGTGTGTGTGTGTGTGTGTGTGTGTGTGTGTGCATGCACTGGCAGTCTGCCAGACCTCAGCAGGGAACAAATCTTTTCACCACCATCTGCACAGCATTCACACACACACACACACTCAGCAGGCTCACCTGTTAAAGGGAGCCAGGACACACACACACAAGCATGCGCACGTGCACGCACAGACACACACCCGAAGCAAACGTGAAACTCAACCAAATGCTGAAAGTACAGCAGTGTGTGTGTGTATGTGTGTGTGTGCGTGTCTATGAGTGCATGTGTCGATCTGTGTGCGTGTGTTTGTGTGTGCGTGAGCGTGTGCCTATGTGTGTGCACGTGTTTGCGTGCGCGTGTTTATGCCTCACCTCCAGCGGCCCCCCTCCTCCCCCCGGTTTCTTCTTCAGCTCCTCACACTTCCTGAACTTGCAGATCTGATGACCCGTCTTCCTGTTTCGGCAGGACGAGCAGACGCCGCAGTTGATCAGTCGCCTGCACGGCCCGCACACGCCACACCGCTTCCTCTTCCTCTTGGCTACCGCCCCTGACGATGATTGCGAGGATGATGACAAGGCCACGCCCCCCGCGGTCGCACCTGATGACGATGGAGAGGATGAGGAGGGGCAGGGAGAAGAGTTGGCATGCTGCTGGCAGTCCGTTAACGCCCGTTGGCCACCTGTCATCTGGAAGGCGCTGCCAGCATCTGAAATCCCGCCTCCTGCCGAACCCATCGCCATGACAATGACCCCAGGTGGTAATCCCAGCCCCCCAAGGAAGCTACTTCCCATCACACCACCCCCGCTGCAGTTCCCACTGTCAGATAGTCCCATCATGTCTGGGTGGGCGTGTCCTTGTTTGTTCATGACACCACAGTCTGCCCCGCTGCCGTAACCAGGGAGGAAGTTTCCATTGCTAGACGCCATGGGATGATGATGCCGTGTTCCCTGCGTAACAGGAAGTGAGGAGGCGGCGTGTCCCTGTTTCTCACCTCCTCCCCCCTCACTGCTCCCTCCACTTCCTCCTCCTCCACCTGCCGAACCCCCACCACCCTGGTGCATGCTGGTGCTGTGGGGGTGTGAGGAGGTCATGTGCCCCGGTGTTGCCGAGGGGTGGTGGTGATGGTGGTGGTGATGTGTTGGGGCAGTTGCCACGGGTTTGGGGCGGCCCCAAAACATGGCTGCTGGGTGGTTCATGTTCATATTCATGTTTTCGTGGCAGCCCCAAGGGGCCGTCGCCATGGCACCGAGTCTGGCGGCTGCAGGAGGGAATATGGGGGCGGTAGCCGCCAAACGGGCTGCCAGTTTGGCAGACTGTGGAAAGTTTGTCACATTCATGTTCATGTTGACATTGGTTTTATAGAAGCTGGCGATGGAGGAACGGTAACGGTCCATCTCTGTGTAGTCCAGCATTGGCGCCAGGCTTGACACCTGCAACAGAGACCATTTTCATCATCCAATCGCAGTCAGGGGAACACGTGGGTTGTTATGTTTCAGCTCTGTTATGTAAATTGTTGTCCTGTTTGCAGGTCAGTGGTGTTGGATGATCCTCCTTGCAAATAAATCTTCTAAATTACTAGCATCTGTTAAGGTAACAACACAGATGAACTTGCCTTGTTACAACAGTTGGATCCTGGGGTTTCCCAGAAATTCCTGCTATGTCTGTCCCCTTGGGAAAATACCTGTGATTTTTAGCCTTGCTAGCAGTAGGGAAATATTCCACTGACGTAATATTCGACCCCACCTGGGACTACAAGTCCCAGCATCCCCTTCATCTGAACACAGACTTCTGGAGGTATGTTTCCCTGGAGCTCATGACTGCGAATTAACTTGGACTAGGCACTGGTACTCAAAACCTTTAAGGTATCTACCAAAAAACCTAGTGCCAAACAGTCAAACAATTCTTTCAACTACTTTTTCTCTTCAGATCCAGAGAAGACAGCAGCGTATGGTTGCAAATGTAATGCAGGTCGGTTGCCATGGACTCCAGCCACAATGACTGACTCAGCCACGCCCAAGAAGACAATGAGGAACACAATCTGAGACAAAAGTGAGCTGTGTTGGCTGGCTTGGAGGCAGCACGTGACAGACTGGACCGTGAAACGCCTCCAGCAGCAGGGAAAGACCAGAAGTCTGAGGACTATACCCCGGGCACCAAAACCATGTCCTTCACATGGAGAACGTGATATTGGGAGTAGGACAATGTTACTCTAAACATGTGCAGGGACCTGGAAATGTATGCTGGTAGATGCAAAGGTAGCAGTCATCATTGGACACAATGGACCTGAAGGTTAGTGTAGAATTCAAACTTGTCAACTGGTCCATTGTTTATTTATTTTTTTTCACACCCAAGAGGAAACTCTCCCCCAAAGAAAAAGCAGCCGCATCAAAAGGATGACTGACAACTGAGAATAAAGACAGCAGTTAAAATTCGATTCAAATGTCATCAATTACACAGAGGAATTGAACATGCAGAAAATTAAACTAGGGTTGGGATAGGTAGTGACCCCTGACCTGCTACACGCTCAATCAAGGCATTGTGGGATTGCGAAGGGATGATTAACAACCGTGCTAATTACAACTGTTCCAAAACCCCAAAATGGATACATAATTCACTGAATTCAGTTAAATTCAGAATAGAATTTAAATTCCTTGTTCTCACCTACAAAACTATTCATGGTCAGTCACCATCTTATCTTGAACAGCTCATAGTACCCTATCGCCCATCCAGAACCATACGCTCCCAGGATGCAGGGTTATTGGTGATCCCAAGAATTTCCAAAAGTAGAATGGGAGGCAGAGCTTTCAGCTATCAAGCTCCTCTCCTGTGGAACTATCTTCCAGTCTTGGTACGGGAGGCAGACACACTCTCTGATTTTAAGAGTAGGCTTAAAACCTTCCTTTTTGATAAAGCTTATAGTTAAGGCTGGCCTATCTAGCCCTTAGTTATGCTGCTATAGGCTTAGGTTGCTGGGGGAACACTCCATGATTCACTGAGCTTTCTTCTCTCCCCCCTCTGACTCCGACTCCTTCTCTGCTCCTGTAAATGTCCATATCCTTACACTAACTTTACTTCTTCCCCGGAGTCGTTGTGCTTTACCATCCTGCAGGTTTTTCTAGGTCGGGGTGGGAGGTGCTGCTGTGGTTCTGCCTGATGCCCCCTGGCCACATTAGGAAAGGAGGTCCTGTGACTTGGATCCTG
Organism: Mola mola; assembly: GCA_001698575.1. NCBI lineage: Eukaryota > Metazoa > Chordata > Actinopteri > Tetraodontiformes > Molidae > Mola > Mola mola. The sequence continues at coordinate 650,766 of KV751366.1, read as the reverse complement.
TGACTTGGATCCTAGGCTGGATTTCCAAGTGCAAATTGGGACCCACAGATCACAATGGCTTCTGGATCAATTGACTACACCTGCTTCTGGATCACTACACTTCACATATCCCTGGATTGACAGATTCTACATACTCTTGGACTCAGCAACACCCAGATCTTGCTACATGGAGTACAATGACTCCTGGACCAACAGAGTCCACCTGCGTCTGGATCACTAGACTTTCCATACATCCGGATTTATAGAATCCACAGACTCTGGGACTCATGGATGTTTTATGCATATTAAGTGAACTGTTGTTATCATGTTTTTGTGTTCTGTACAAGTGACATTTATTGCACGTCTGTCCGTCCTAGGAAGAAGGATCCTCCTCTGTGGTTCTTCCTGAGGTTTCTTATTTTCCCTGTTTAGGGTTTTTTAAGTTTTTCCTCAGCCGGTTCAAGGGTCTAAGGGCAGAGGATGTCACATCTGTACAGTTTGTCAAAGCCCAGTGAGATAATGTGTAAATTGTGATTTCAGGCTATACAAATAAAATTTGATTTGATTTGATTTGATTTGATTTGAATGCTCCGACCTGAAAGGGGAGGAACAAGGTTCAAATTGGTACAAATAGTCAGGTGAAGCGCAGCAGCTAGCGTCATTATGAGCTCTTGCTAAAGGTCTCGCTCCGTCACGTATTAAAGCAGACGTACGGAAAGAAGAGAATTCACTGGGCCCTCTCTGGACAAACAGATTTTCAGAGAACGACTGTCGAATGACAACTCACCTGTCCCTGTCCACTGTAACCATGGTGATTCGGGTGATGGTGAGAGGGAGCGGAGCTTCTCTGGAGCATCGAGGAGAGGTCGCTCTCCACGCACACCCCGCTTGTCATGCCTGACATGACCGCACACGCACTTGTGCGCACGCTCGCGCTCAAAGGAAGCCAGCGAGCAGCTAGTTCTGCGTGGTGGACACGTTTTGCTCTGTCAACAAAAACAAAGACAAGGATCACAAAGGCGTTGTAATCCAACACATATTAAACTGCTTTCTTCAACCTGCATCCCTGAAAACCTTGTTGTCTTTACGAATGTCACTGAAATGGAACGGAACTTTATGTCCAGTGACCCAACTGACGTCATAGCGTTCAGTCGGGTGGCTGCCACCCAAAGTTCAGCGAACTCGGAGTGGCAGAACAAAATCTGTGCACAGTCACATGGGCAGCAACCGGTTCCTGTTCTGCTTCCCTTCTGCCACCCTGCACTCACTGAAACGACTTGAGGCTGTTTACAACGTGCATCCCAACCTGCTTGAAGTGTCACAGATTTTCACTGACTTCCAACGGGCTCACAGTGCATCGTTACCTCCTTGTCCCCTATTAGTCCATGTTGATCCAGTGTCCTCCCTGCTCATCTGCTGTAACATTTACTTGTCTTAAAACAAAGGAAAACACTTGACGCTGCTCCTGAACGAAAGCAGTGAAATTAAAAGACCTGACCAACATCACAGGCCATCAACTTCCTTCCTTGCTTTACCACAACCATTGAGTACAGAAAAAGAAGCAACTCTGAGGCAATTCAAATCCAACAACTGATTTCTTTCAAATGAGGCGAGCGTCACATTTCCCCTTCTCCCTTTCACCTTAAAGTGCCCCTGAGCAAGGCACCAGATCCCAACCAGCAACGCCAGCGTTTGGGCTGCAATTGGCCTCCGTTTGCAGCTAAATCAACCGGAACACTTCCACAGCGTCATCGGTGTGGGTTGAAGCCAGAAGAAAGACCGTTTGAAGGTAGAGAAGAACGGACAACGGGTTGACGGGACGATGACTGCTGGAGAGGAACAGGAGGTGAAGATCACACTCATATTTACATTCTGATCAAGCTCCGCACAACCTGTTCACTCGCCCTGGTCAGGTGTGGGCGACCTCTGACCTCTCTGACCACACACACACACACACACACCATGACTGGGATACACTCAGTGTCTCTGATGAATGTTTGAGTGCAGAACCAAGACAGAGGGAAGGATTTGTGTGAAAGTGTGTGACATAAAATGTGTGTGGCCGTGAAGAGAGAACGGGAGTATGAGTGTGTAAGTGCGTGTGCGCACCCACTGTGTGTGTGTGTGTGTGTGTGTGTGTGTGTGTGTGTGTGTGTGTGTCTCCTCGCCCCCCCTTCCCCTCTCCCTCGAGGCGTAACTAATTACCCTGTCTGGTCAACCGGGCCGCCGCCAGCACCGACAGAAGGTCACGGTGGCCACCGGCCGCGAGGGGAAAACGGCTCTCCCACGCGACACATTAACCCCCCGCTCCTCCTCCTCCGCCTCCTCCTCCGCCTCCCCCCTCAGGCACAGTGTGAGGCAGGCGAGGGAGGAGGGGGAGGGAGGGGAGGAAGGAGGGAAGGGGGTCAATAAAAAAAGAAAGACCTGATAACAGCCGATAAATACCGTGAACACAGCATGCAGTCTGATGGAGAGAAGAGGAGAAAACGAGAAGATGGACGGCGTGTGATACTTACCGGGAGGAGGAGGAGGAGGAGGAGGAGGAGGAAGAGGGTGATGAGGAGAAGAGGAGGAAGGAGGAGAAGAGGAAGAAGAAGACCGTCTGGGAATTAGCCCGCCACGGATCATGGCTGGCGGGGAAGGAGACAGTGAGAGGGAGAGAGAGAGGAAGAGAGGGAGGGAGTAATCACCTGGGCTTGGCACGAGCGTGGCAGGGAGAGAGGGAGGCGTTAAATTAGCCGGGTGGAGGCGAAGGAAGCGGCTCTGAGTCGACCCTGCAGGGGTGGGAGAAGAGAAAAAAACACAGCACCATGGGAGGAGGGGGAGGGGTGAATAATGGCGGAGGTTATGAACGGATACGTGCGTGGTGGATCTTGCGACGGAGTGAGTGGAGAGGGGAGGGTGCTGGCAGGGGGGACATGTTGATGTGTGCCCTCCACCGTGTCTCCGTGCTGTCAGCGGAGCGCCGTGTGAGCGGTCTGATTGGCGTTGAGGCGAGGTGAGAGGAAAACAGGAGGCGTGAGACGGCGCTGATGATTGGCTGCCTGCTGGGAACAGAGGGAGAGAGAGAGAGACAGAGAAGGACTGAAGCAAATGTGCACGAGTATTTACGAGCAGAAAGGAATGTGGCCTGTGTGTGTTATTCTTTTTTAACATTTTTCGGTGATGCCTTCAGTGACGCGCCGCTGTGAGACGCTGTTTTGGACAGCTGGATGTAACAAGAAACCAAGAATGTGGCCATTTTATTGCTGCATTAAAGGAGAATTCCAGTGTTTTGTTTTAACCTGAAACCTCTACACTACAACGGCAGGGCGGCATAAGGCAACACTGGAAACAAATCTTCATCTCCACCCAACCCTCCTCCTCCTCCACCCCTCGACAACTTCACCTGACTGCATGTGAGCGGATTCACTGATCTTTACCTGAGGAGGAGGCCCTTTATCCCTGTGTGTTGGATCAAAGTGGATCATGAAAATAATCACTGATTGGCAGCAAATATGAATGTTATTTAATATTAATGATTAGCTGCAGCGATTCCACAGAGACAATACTTGTCTCCACTTGAAAAGGGCTCATTTACCCACAGCAGCAGGTCACAGTGGCCTTTGACATCCAAAGGTCAAAGATTTTCTGATCAAAGCTATTTGTCAGTGGCTTTCATCTGAGTTTGCTTTACATTCACGTGAGGCCAAAATGAGGCTGCAGCGACCTTAACCTTTGAACTATGACCTCTAAATCTAATCAGTTCATCCTTGTGTCAGACTCGACATTTGTGCAGTTTGAAGAAAATTCCTCAGAGCGTTCTTCAGATAACGCATTCACAAGAATGGACAGATGTCTGTACATCTGACGGACAGACACCCTGAAAACATAATCCTCGATCCGCCTCCTGCTCCCTCCTAAAACCACATCACTCGTTCCTTAGGCCGCCACCTACGGCTACACACACTTATAGCAAAATCTGTGCGTGTTTTTCACTTATTCTGGTCTTCCGACAGAAAAACAGACATAATCTTCTTGGTGAAGATGAAAAAAAAAGGGTGAGCCAAATGAGAAAAAGAAATGCAAAAAGGAGATTCGAGTTGTGAGAGAAAAGTCAACATTATGTGAATAAAGTTTGATACAGATGTTCAGCACCCCCGGGTCTGAGGCCACGGTTTTCTGCTGGTCCGGGTCAGGTTGCTGCCCGAGGCAGAGGAGCTCAAGCATCTCGGGGTCTTTTCCCCGAGTGAGAGAAAAATGGAGCAGGAGACGGACGGATGGATTAGGGCGACGCCAGCAGTGATGCAGAAGCTAAATCGGTCCGTTGTGTTTGAAGAAACGAAGGCCAAGCTCTCAATTTACCGACCTCGCTTCTGGTCATGAGCTTTGTGTAGTGACCGAAAGAACAGGATTGTGATTACACCCCTGCAGGCTTGCTGGGTTAACCCTAACCCAAACCCTACAAACATTTTAGGGCACCGGACCATAAATAACCGGAAATCAAATGTTTGTTATTTTATGCTTTGTTTGACTCGTGGGACTTTAACACGAGCGATTTAAAGACTGTACTAAATTCATAGGTGTACAAACAAACATAAAGATGGCCGCCATGTGGCTATTACAAAAATAAAACCGAAAAAATACCAGGCGCAGACAGTGCCATCTTGCTCCGTTCGAGTCTGTGCAGGCACGATTGGGCGGTGGAGCTGTGGTATCACACATACACCCGCCCGGCTCAACCACCAGCGGAGCGGATAAGAACTTCCTGAAATACCAGAAACCATCGGACATGGTTCCTTTGTCTGTGGTAAAATCGTGAACGTGTCACTTCTGATCGTACGGCTGTTGAAGCGTTGGTGTGCATCGTCAGGGTTTTGCTGGGTGATGTTTAACTTGTTGTGTGGAGATTGCGCAGAAGAAAAACCCTGTTCTTCCCGCCTTATTTCATGCTCATGGCCATTTTCCTTTTCCACAGGCAGAGAGAAAACCCCAGCGGCCTTTCTGCTTCTACCTGATGTATGACTTTTTCAAAATTAAATCGATGAAGGATTCCTTTCAAACCTGTTATTGTAGTTTGTCTTTTCACTTAAAAAAAATACTGATTTATGGTTAGTTTGTCGGATCAGAGTTGAGCTTTTATTCCGCGGCTACATAAACATTAGCCCAGAATCAGAATAATAGTTGTCTCTAATAGTTGTCTCAGATTGAGTTGTCTCAATATTTGTCTCAGAATAATAGTTGTCTCTTATACAACTTTGTGTTACTGAATTGACCAGCTGAGAATCGCTAACATGAACCAACTAGTTACCCAGTCGGTCATCCTGAGCGTCAGTAGACATGCCTGCAGGTGGACTTGTTCATGTCATGGAAGCATCAGGGCGCCGTCGGTTGAGCTGCACCTCCATCACGCTACTGAAACCACATCAGATAAAAGTGGATTTTAATCATTCAAATGTCACACTCATTTTTTGAGATAAATCTAGGTGATGTGTCTCCACAGGGGGATTTTATGTCCTTCCATTCTTGTTTGAGGACGGTGCTGTGGAAAAAGTTTGTGTTTAAAGTTTCAATAAGATGCTTATGAACTGCTATCATCATACGTACACAGTCCTGCTTTCATAATCACACATTTTCAGCACATTATACTTGTGTTTTCAGTTACAGTGAAGATGAAGCTAATAGGGCCGGGGACAATGTTCTTTTGTACCGATTCAATAGTGTTGTGACTCTACAAGTATTGCGATTATTGCAACTTTATTTTCCGTCTTAAAGAAAAACATTATTCATATTTTCACCCCGTACCCTCCACCTCCCTCAAGACCCCCCACCTGCACTGAAGATCTGTGAGGAGGACGTGTGTCGGCTCTTTCACAGACAGAACCTCTGGGACCTGACGGGGTGTCCCCCTCCTGCCTGAGAAGCTGTGCTGACCAGCTGGCACCGATCTTCACCCGGATCTTTAACCAATGTCTGGATCATCACAGGATGAAATGACTACAGGCCCGTTGCCCTGACGTCTGTGGTTATGAAGGACATCACAAGCCCCCCGCTGGACCCCCGCAGTTTGCCTACCGGGCAAACAGGTCGGTGGATGATGCAGTCAACATCATCGTATGCACTAACTTACCCAATAAATCTGATTCTGATTCTGATATTTTCACTGCACGTGACATGTCCGTCAGTCTGAACAACTATTTCAGCTGCATATAAAAGTGGAACAACACATGTACAAAACAATGTTTTTAAGTAAACTTCTTCCTTTCTCTCATTAAGGTAGTACCAAAATAAAAGAATTGAAATTGGCCATTTAGCTTGCTGCCTGTAGCTCCGAATGGTAACAGGGGAAATGGGCACTCACGTTAGTCGTGTTATCACAGCTTTGGTTCTGTGTAGCTGCGCCTTTCCTGGAAGTGTGAAATTCCCAAAGTGATTCAACATTTGCGGGCAGAGGTTGGATCACCGCTGGTCTGGGACTGTCTGCCATTTTCTGCCTTCGGCTGCTCTCAGCTCACCTCAGCACACCTTGGCTGTTTTCTTCCGGATACAGATATGACATTGCATCGTCTGCGCTACCATAAAAATAAATACATGTAGAAATATATTGATTGCGTAGAGAAAATTTCTATGTATTGTTTTGTTATTGTATTGTTTTATTAATGACCAAAAACAACCAGGAGCAGATGTATGTTGTTTTGGTGTTGTCTGTCCATCCAGTTCACATACATGTGTTCATCCGCCCGTCCATGTCCATGTCATATCTCAAGACCTCAGGGATGAACCGATTAGATGTCAAAGGTCAAGGTGACTGCAGCTTCATGCCCTCACTTGTGAACACGAAAAAAACGCACTGACAGTTAGCTTTGATCGGTGGACCTTGACCTCAAGTCTTGTGAGCGCACAATGAACGAATAAACGTTTGTGGGTGAAGGTGAATTGGCTAAAATTTGGAGGTCAAAGGTCACTGCAACCTTACATATTGTGAGGCGGCAGTACAGTGGGATTTCCACAAACATCCCCCACCGCTGTACTTGCTCTGTCACTAGTGTATTGTAGCACTATTGAGTCCTGGAGGCATTCAGGCAGTCAGTTTTCCAGTTTGATAAATTATTGTTTTCCTCTTTAAATGTTAACTGCTCTCAGGTACATTTGGTTGAGCAAAAATCACATTATTTTAATTATTGAGGCGAGATAGAGGTAGACTGGTTTACCTGCCACCTGTTCCCAGTGTGGTGTGCTAGTTGCAGGATTTTTCTGCTTCAAGCTTGGCTAAAGCTGGTCATCTGGTGGAGGAACCTGAGAAACACACGTTCTCCTCGGCATCACTTGGTCCTGTTTTCATCCCAACATGAAAAGACTCAGTGAGTCTGTAATGTGGAACTCACAGAGCACACCTGACGACTCGCTGTTGGTCTTCTTCTACGGCTGTCTATCAGTGAGTTAGTCGTTGCTGCCCTCCAGTGGCTATACTCGTAACACTACATCCTCCTTTTGGCTGAGACAATATCATTGTCAGCAACCACTGACTGTAATCTAGCAACTTCTTCAGTGCATTTTAAGTGCAAGTACCAAACAGAAATAATAAATGTAAAAAAAGAATATGTAATCAAAAAAAAAAATATATATATAAGAATGTCATCGATATATACAAAATATACACAAAAATACAGCGTACAGTGGGCTTGAAGTCACATGTTGAAAATCATATTCATTTCCAGAACTTTGAAACTCTTTGCAATTGTAACACGGTCCATTGTCACTGCAGACAATCTGTGGTATTCCATGTCTGACAAAGTTTGACTTCCTGTGTCCAATAACACACGTGGCCGACATGCAGGGAAGTAGTGCCATTCCTGGGTAATTCGAAAAACAGTCCATTAGCAGCAAGTAAATTTTACCATCCAAATGGAATATGCCGGCCCCTACTTTTTGCCAAGGTTCTTCTGAAATGTCTGTTATTACTGGTTCTTTTGGCTGTTCATCCATTCGATGTTTGCATTGCTCTCCCGTTCTGGCTCTCCGTTTGCGTGTTTGTGTCCCTCAATCAGTCTTTTTAGCATTTCCGGTCTCAATCAGTGAAGAATGACAATTGGATTTTTGCTGAGCAGAAGTCTGTTAACAACACTCAGCTCAGGTCGGCTCTTTGTTGAAGAACTGTTGACATTCACCTCCAGGCCAGCCCTCGGTGCGATTTTTGATGACTTCTTGCACTTGAATGTCTTTTTTTGTTTCTTCAGCAACGTGCCTGGATTTCAGGCGTGATAGTGGTGGTGACTCAGTGAGCAGGTTTACGTCTGTCTCTGTGGAGCTCTCACTGTGTGCTGTAGCTCGTGACAGAGCATCTGCCCGCACAATGACTTTACCTGGTGTGTAGATCGGGTTAAAGTCATAGCGCTGCAGTTTCATCATCAGCCGCCGGATGCGGGGCGACATCCCGCTAACATTTTTCTTTATGGTAGCAATTAACAGCTTGTTATTGGTCTCTACCGCACAGGTTGGTAAGCTATATAAATAGCTTTTTTTATTGTGCCTGAGTCATTGTTGTTGAGGCACAGGCGACTGGCCTCCAGTCTTCTCCCTGGGCCTGCAGTAACAGACAGTCGGTATATTGGTCTTCTTGGATGGATCAAAATACACTGGCCCCGTAGTGAGTGCAGTTTTCAGTTGTTTCCACCCATTTTCATGATGTCATCATGTAACAGCTGTCTCAGGTGCACAGTTTTAGAAGACAGGTTTGGGATGAATTTACCAATGAAGTTCATAATTCCAAGGACTCTTAACACTCCTCTTTTGTCTTCAGCATGTGGCATTTCCAGTATGGCGTTCACTTTTTCTTCACGCTGATTTGAGTTTCGCCGAACTGGCATTTTTCTTTATCTAGCTTGGGTCCATATTTTTTAATTCTCTGCAGCACCTGTGTGAGCCTTTCATTATGCCGCTCCAGTGTGGAACCCCAGAGCACAATGTCATCCACATACACCCCGAAGCCACAGATGCCTTCAGGAAGATCTCAGGAGCCGAGAATCACTGGCTCGGCCCCTCTCTCAGTTGTATCTTATGAGTAGAAGGAAGAACACCAAATCCTTTGAAGACGTGTGGATATCGATTCACTATAAATTCTACACTGCTTGAGACGTTCTTGTTGACATGGTAAACTCTTTTTACAAGTCAGAGTCTTAACATGCTTTGTCTCCTCGCAGTGACTCGTGTCCCTCTGGAACAACTACAAACATGAGGCTGTGAACTTCACCTTTGGCCCTTTCTTTTAGTTTACATTTCCCTTTGGTGTTACTGGGTCATCCGTTGTAGACTTTTAGTGGTTTTACCTTCATGGCGTTGAGATCCTGCTCCTTTGCTTTAGCTCCTGTGTCTACCTTGAAGGCCTCGGTCCACTTGTGCTGCTCCACTATGTTTACAAAAGCCGTTTCCATCCAATCCTCCTGTGTGGGACAGAGATGTTTCTGCTCGTCTCTACTCGTTCTCCTCTGCTTTGTTTAGTCTTGGGGAAGAATGGTTTTGCAAAATGATTGTCTTTTACACTTGCTGCATGCTTTTCCGAAGGCTCGGCATTGTTTCGGTCCTTGTTTCGTGTTACAACGTTTGCAATTAAAAGTTTGAGTATTTATGTCTTTTGGCGCCAGGACTTGCTGCCGGTGACTGCGGCGTCATCTTCTTCTGTGTCCCTCGCCGCTTCACTCAAAGTTTTAGCGTGCTGCAGGGCTAACTCACTAGCCTAGCATATCATCACAGCATCAGTCAATGTTAGCTCAGTCTCTCGCAGCAGCTTTTCTTTTACCACAGACCACAAGGGGGGCTCCTGATGCACCGTCTCCCCTCCTGGGTGGAAGTTAAACTTCTTCTTCTTTATGTCCCGTTCACAGCGAAATACATCCCAAGTTATAGAATCTAGAACAGTAATTCTGTAGAGATTATGACTGTATACAGGAGACAATAAGAAGGAGTGAAAAGAGATGATACAAGTTACAAATACAAAACAGCTTTAAGCAAATTACATTCACACAACACTACAATAATCAAACGGTATAAATAAATGCTCTATGAATGCTGTTAAACCCACAGTGGGAATATTGGACCTGGTATTGCACAGAAATATTTGATTAAAAACTGATCAATTGAGATCTGTTGACGTTAACAGAATAACCAGTCTGGACGGTGTAATAAATACTACAGTTGACACATTTATTACACATTTATTTTATTAAAACCTCACAAAAGTTGTGCAAAAGTTCATTTTTCTATCTTAACTAAAAAACTAACACTTGCATATATTCTATATTAGTTATAAAAAAAGGAATATTTCAAGTCATTTAATTTTGATTAATGGATTGTACAGTTACAGTGCAATATTCTAACATTTTCAGATGTGTTTGTTTTTGAGCTGTATACCATAATTAATTTAGTTTACATGGAATGAGTTTGGATACTAAATGCTTACTTTATAACATAACTTATTAGGAATCATGATACTCAAATTTTGGGTGATGTGCAGCGTTTAGTGGGATTTACAAGTGGCAGTGAAAATTTTTAAGCTAAAGTCATCATCAGCAACAGGACTTTCAGAATGGTGTATAATTTGTATGTTATCATTAATACAGCAACAAATAATGTGGCTATTTCATTAGTTGATTACATTAACAGAATATTATCAGAGGACTTCAGCCTAAAATTGCAATAAAACTGTAACATACAAGAAATAAAAGTACAGTACTTGTTTACATTTACTCCACTGCACAGTACCGGCTGTGGACTCTCTGTAAATCTCTGTGTGTTTTGTAATAACGGTGCTCAAAATGAAGTTGTGCCGTTTCAATATTTACTTGATGTGATACCAAATGTTGCGCAGAGTTGTCGTTGCTTTAGACTTAGCTGAAAAATAAACCCTAAACTTAGGATGCCATTTAATGGGACGTTGTAATTCTCTCAATTGTTTATGCAGTTAATACTTATACACATATGACTGACCCATGACCTCCTGATTCAGGAATCCACTTGCTGTTGGAGCTCCGTGTCACTGTCCATTTCCTGTAAATATCAGAGGATGCTGCAGCAAAATAACACCCTGAATATGGTCATAATACTGCATTTTAATGCATCTCCACACTTTTGAAAGAACGTTCCTAAACAAAAGTGAGCCCTGAAGAAACTATCAAAAAGCAATTTTGGTATAGTAACAACAACAATGCACATGCATGTATTTTTCTATTTCAATTCAGCCATGTTGAAAGGGGACATTACCAAATTGCCAAAATTTCCTGACCTCAAGCACTAGATTAAAGATGGAGTCACCTCTCTCAGTGCAAATCGTAACCAGTGTGCCGTCTGCTGACCAGTCTGCCCCACTACAAGCAGTTCATCAGCATCTCTGTGCCACTGTGCTCCTCATCTTGAGCTGAAAGCGGCTCAGCTGTCGCAGCTTGGACAGAAATACAATCTCACTGACTTTAAAACGCAATCTAGAAATCACCCCTGAGGATCCACCGTTCACCTGTGACCCTGAGGTGTGTTTAGTATCAGCTACTGTGCTCACAGGGTGGTGCATTAAGTGTTTGATGTAGATTCAACAATGCTCAGCTTGACCTAACTTAGAGAATGAAATTGGTGCTACTGTTTTTACTCAGTAGCAGGTGAAAATGTGATGTATTCGAGTATTGTACTTGGCATAAACACTTAAAACTATGATTTCTGATTCAAATAATTCCTTCAATACTTCAATTCAAACACGTTGCTGTTGTTGTACTTGTTCTATTTTCATATCGATGCAGAACCAATTTGAGCAAAATTGAGTGAAAAAATCAATTTTGCAAGTCTAGAGTTTACAAGTACAAGAGTTTACAAGAGTTTACTAGAGTTTACAAGTACATAAATGATGGATGGATAGAGTTTACAAGTACATAAAACACTTGTGTTGACGTCATCAAGAAGTGGCTTAAATCTTCAGAGTAAACTATAAAGAAATCGGAAGAATATAAATAACAGCAATGAACTATTTTCCCACTGATAGAAAAATTAGCTTGTTGTGTGAGGTAAAGGAACTGTGTTGTGTGAGACCATGGCCACCATCCTAATGTACGATGTTTTCAGAACTAAGAGAACATCTGGAGACAGAACATATACTCCCAGTGATGTGATGTGGGAGTGTGAGGCATTCCAGTACCAGACACCTTACGAGGAACTGGGATCACAGTGTTTATGACATGTTTCCATCTGACTACAAAGGGCCGAGCGAAACCTTTCGCCGTGTGCTCCTTCTTGCAAGAACAATAGACCTTGGTTGCATTTAACAGAAAACAGACTTCAAGATTATTTCATTTTGATAGTGGGGAATATTTTTTTCACCCACATACCTTATTTTTATTTCATTTTTTTGTTCTTTTTTGGGATGCATACAACAGTAACAAGAAAAGAGAACAAGTCTGTGTCATGAGGGACATTTGGCTCTGACCTCATCTGTAAGCTTTTGATTTACAGGTTTCATTCTTTCATAATGTTGACTTAATGTTTTTGGTGTTTATGTTTCACAAGGGATTTTTTCTTCAGCAATGAAAGTTTCAACATCATTAAAACAATTTAGATTTAGTTAAAATTGTCTTGATTTGCAGCTTCAATCGTTGTGAGAACGACAGTAGGATTGTAACCCTCCTGACTGACCTGGAATCTAAAAATAACGAGCACGATGCCATGTTTGCACTGAATTTACTGCTTTCCTCAGTGGATCAGAAAGCAATGCTGCTCCCACAATGAAGAAAATAGAAAACACTTAAAGTCTGTAAACTCTTATGTCCAGATGGCAGCCTCTGCTCTAAGATATTGTCAAGATGGAACCAGTTCTCCAGAGCTCAATGAATGGACCAAAAAGAATCATTCATTCACAATTCCTCCCACTGACTCAATTATGCAAAGACCAAAATCATTCATAATCATTAACCCCCCTCAATAATATCTAATTATTGTTATTTGTGTGAGAAAAAAGATTAACATGGTTACATTTCACTTTCCCTGACACACTTCTCTTCACCACATGATTAGATAATGTTTATAGAGTTATTCATTTCCAAAATGGAGTCAAACAGAAAATGTAGAGCTTTCAGGAGACATTGTTGTAAAAGCGAAGGATTGACACAGGCAGGCTCTGGATGACGCCCAATCAACGGTCGGGAAGCTTGGAGGAGGTCAACACTCCATCCCTCAGTCAGCACATTGACCACCTGAGAAGACAAGCAGACCCAATCTGTGACTGTGAGTGATTTTTCTCCAAATGTGAATCCAGGATGAAGTTGCGACGTTTGACTCTTGTCCTCTCCTCGGTTCTCAGTGTCACTAAGATGGCTGTCTTTTAATCTACTACATCACCCTGGTAACTCATGCTGTGAACAAAACCAGGCGGGGACCGGGTTTTGCTCCGAGTTTCATCTTAAAGTCGGCTATTAATAGCGTTTCCCTTGTCCTAATTCTCTTCCTGACGATGTGTCTCTATGACATACAGATTCTGGGCGGAGACAATTGATTAAAGGCTGTAGCTGGGTTTAAGTCCTACCTATCCCACAGATATAATTTTGTTCATGTTAATGATGAATCATCAAGATATGACAAGGTTAGTCATGGAGTCCCACAAGGTTCTGTGCTTGGACCATTACTATTTACTCTATATATGCTTCCTGTAGGTAAAATTATTAGAAAGCACTCCATACATTTTCACTGTTATGCAGATGACACACAACTATACTTATCAATGAAGCCAGATGAAACCCATCAGTTAGCTAATCTACAGTCATGTCTTAAGGACATTAAAAACTGGATGTCTCATAACTTTTTAATGTTAAACTCTGACAAAACTGAAGTCATTTTTCTGGGCCCCATTTAGACTTATTATCCAACACCATAGTTAATCTGGATGGCATTGCCTTGGCCTCCAGCACCACTGTCAGAAACCTGGGTGTTATCTTTGACCAGGAGCTGTCTTTTAAATCACATGTTAAACAGATTTCAAGGACGGCCTTCTTTCACCTCCGTAACATTGCTAAAATCCGGCACATCCTGTCTCAACTAGATGCAGAAAAACTAGTTCACGCGTTTTCTTACTTCCAGGCTGGACTACTGTACTTCTTTATTTTCAGGTTGCCCTAAAAAGATTTTAAAAACTCTTCAGTTAATCCACAATGCAGCAGCGCGTGTACTGACTAGAACTAATATCAGAGACCATATTGCCCCCATACTGGCTTCTCTGCACTGGCTCCCAGTTAAATTCAGAATAGAATTTAAAATCCTTGTTCTCACCTACAAAGCTATTCATGGTCAGTCACCATCTTATCTTGAACAGCTCATAGTACCCTATCGCCCATCCAGAACCTTACGCTCCCAGGATGCAGGGTTATTGGTGATCCCAAGAATTTCCAAAAGTAGAATGGGAGGCAGAGCTTTCAGCTATCAAGCTCCTCTCCTGTGAAACTATCTTCCAGTCTTGGTACGGGAGGCAGACACACTCTCTGATCTTAAGAGTAGGCTTAAAACCTTCCTTTTTGATAAAGCTTATAGTTAAGGCTGGCCTATCTAGCCCTTAGTTATGCTGCTATAGGCTTAGGTTGCTGGGGGAACACTCCATGATTCACTGAGCTTTCTTCTCTCCCCCCTCTGACTCCGACTCCTTCTCTGCTCCTGTAAATGTCCATATCCTTACACTAACTTTACTTCTTCCCCGGAGTCGTTGTGCTTTACCATCCTGCAGGTTTTTCTAGGTCGCGGTGGGAGGTGCTGCTGTGGTCCTGCCTGATGCCCCCTGGCCACATTAGGAAAGGAGAAACCTGTGACTTGGATCCTGTGACTTGGATCCTAGGCTGGATTTCCAAGTGCAAATCGGGACCCACAGATCACAATGGCTTCTGGATTAATAGACTACACCTGCTTCTGGACCACTACACTTCACCTATCCCTGGATTTACAGATTCTACATACTCTTGGACTCAGCAACACTCAGATCTTGCTACATGGAGTACAATGACTCCTGGACCAACAGAGTCCACCTGCGTCTGGATCACTAGACTTTCCATACATCCGGACTCATAGAATCCACAGACTCTGGGACTCATGGATGTTTTATGCATTCTAAATGAACTGTTTTTATCATGTTTTTGTGTTCTGTACAAGTGACATTTATTGCACGTCTGTCCGTCCTAGGAAGAAGGATCCTCCTCTGTGGTTCTTCCTGAGGTTTCTTATTTTCCCTGTTTAGGGTTTGTTTTTTTTTTTAAGTTTTTCTTCTTTTTCCTTCGAGGGTCTAAGGGCAGAGGATGTCACATCTGTACAGTTTGTCAAAGCTCAGTGAGATAATGTGTAAATTGTGATTTCGGGTTGTACCAATAAAATTTGATTTGATTTGATTTGAATTGAGCTACAAATCTGCAGAGCTGTACATTAAAGTACAGCACGTACAGGAATATCATCAAAACATGGGCCGGAGGTCTGATTACTGCAAATATGCACCCCACGACATCATGTGCATCACTACAGAACTGACAGTCCGGGGTTTTTCCAGCAGCAGCTCGTGTGAGAGTGAGATCCTGTCTGCCTTTTCTTCAGCAGAGCAGGACTCTGCTCTCACCTCATTGGTCAGCTGCAAAGTCATCTCTTACCTAATTACTCCAGATCATGGTGATGAAGGCAGGGGCTTCATTCACATACTGCATCCTGGAAGATCTTCGCCGCCGTTTAGACACGGGACAAGTCTGGAAGTTAAAGCAAAAATAACATATTCCTGTTGGCTGATGTTGCCGGTTATTTTGGCAGAAATGTAAACCATCAAACATTTCTGGTTCCA
>KV751366.1:604626-619668 GCA_001698575.1 Mola mola | reverse complement strand
CAACAGACCACAGTACGTGAGGCTTCGTGACTGTGTGTCTGATGTGGTGGTCTGCAGCACGGGGGCACCACAGGGGACGGTGCTCTCTCCCTTTCTGTTCAGCCTCTATACATCGGACTTCAGACATAACACAGACCACTGCCACCTTCAGAAGTTCTCTGATGATACAGCCATCATCGGATGTGTATCGGAAGGGAACGAACAGGAATACAGGGGGGTCATCATGGACTTTGTCGACTGGTGTGAGCAGAATCGTCTCCACATCAACACCAGTAAGACAAAGGAGATGGTGATTGACTTCCGCAGGAAGAAGCCCCAGAACACATCTGTGAACATCCAGGGTTTGGACATTGAGATGGTGGAAACCTACAAATACCTGGGTGTTCACCTCAACAATAAACTGGACTGGTCAGACAACACAGATGTCCTGTACAAGAAGGGCCAAAGTCGTCTTCATCTGCTGAGGAGGCTGAGGTCTTTTGGAGTGTGCAGGACACTGTTAAGAACTTTTTATGACACAGTGGTGGCATCTGCCATCTTCTATGCAGTGGTCTGTTGGGGAGGAGGATGCACAGAGAGGGACAGGAACAGACTCAATAAACTGGTAAAGAGGGCTAGCTCTGTCGTGGGCTGCCCTCTGGACTCCGTAGAGGATGTGGGTGAGAGGAGGATGTTGGCCAAGCTGACATCAATCATGCACAACACCTCTCACCCCCTGCATGACACTGTGGGGGCCTTAAGCAGCTCCTTCAGCCATTGACTGTTACACCCACAGTGCAGGAAGGAACGCTATCGCAGGTCCTTCATCCCAACCGCAATAAGACTCTTTAATTTAACATAATATTTGTCATGTGCAATCCACACTCATGTCTATTATTCATATTCATATCATGTGCAATTTATTTATCCAGTGCAATAACCATCCATGGTATATCTATATTTATATCTGTATATATGGAGGATGTATATAGTGTATTATTATGTATATAGTGTATTTATGTCATGTCTTCTATATTTTATATCTTTTTCTTTGTACTCTTTTTCATATCTGTCTTACTGTGGAGCTGCTGTGACAGTTAAATTTCCCCGATGCGGGATTAATAAAGTTTTATCTTATCTTATCTTATCTTATCTTAAAAATTCAGTGTAGGGTCCAGGTGCTTGATACACTATAAAGAAACATAGTTTGAGTTTTCATGGTTGGATCGGAAATGCTAAGAAGGAGATTTTCAAATGAACTAAATTTTTGTTTGGACTTCGGGTTTATTAATGTAATTATAATAAGTAATTATTAAGTAATGCTGCTTTTTCACAGAGAAACAACACAAGACACAGAAGTGGAAGTAAATCTTTTCTTTGCTAACAAAGTTCATCACGCCTGAGAGGAAAATCAACGTTTTACAGCTTCTTTATGAAGTTGGATCTTTTTGAAGCAGGGTACTGCTGAATGAACATAGCAGTTCTTCATGTGTGAGGGTGGCGTTAGGTCCTGGTCAAAGGTCCTGGTCTGGTGCGGCCCGTGTGGCCCCTGCTGCCTGAGCCCCACCGCGTGTCCAAACTAGACCAGACGGATGAGCACAGAGCCGCGGTGCACATCCAGTGTGGGTCCAGGAGAAGGGCTGTCTGCTTTTATGGTGCTGGCACTGGGGGAAACCTTATAGTTTCAGAAGTGTTTGGCTGCAGTACAAGTCTGGGCGGGACGTGCCGTGTGCCACCGGGACCTGACCACAGAAACGCAGTTAATGATGGAGTAAAAGAAAACCGGAGCCTGGCAGAGAGTGCCTGTGCCCTCAATGATGAAGAGGTGAGCCTTCAACAATGTACAATTAAGTGTTCCGATGCCTTTATGAGACAAGACAAAGGGCATTGTTGGGAATGTGACAGCCGAACCGCGTGATGTCATAATTACCGGGTGCATGTGTCAACCGAGGTAAATGTCACAGTTGCACCTGTCAGGTAGGTGAGGAAAAACTGGACAAGCTTGTGGTTGTGTTAATGTAGGAGCCAGATTTGAATCAGACGTCTTCAGCCTTTGATCGGTCCAGGCACGCCCAAAAATCACATTCTTCCTCTCGCACCTGATGTATTAATGTGCCTGCTCACTTCAGTGTGACAGATAATCAGTGTGTTTAATGACAATTAGGTGGCCTCAGATCTCAGCCAACGTTCCTGCCTGGGGTGTATAGTCAGTATAATATGCAGCTGGGAAATGTACTGTATGCTGGTTATGCATCTAACCGGTCATTAACATGTCTTCTGTGACATGCAGCTAAACAAACTGCTCTGATGGCTTTTACAGAGGACAAACTCGTTGTCCTGCCTTTTTCTATGTTCTCTCTGGGGTTCTGCGGGGAGCGAGAGCTGCTCCCATGTCACCAGGAGCTGATGACTCTGTTACATGCTGTCTGAACACAATAACACAGTTTGATGGATCATATGACGTGTTTCATTCATTGGTTTTCTACCACTGATCCTGTGCAGGGTCACAGGGGCCTGTCCCAGCCTCACTGGACGAGTCAGCGGTTCCGGAGCACCCGGACGAATCCCACGCCGACACAGGAAGAACACCGTCTGGGTCACGGACCTGGACCTGCTTGCTGTGAGGGGACAGTGCAAACCAGGTCAGCGCCGTGCCGCCCATCCCACGTTTCAATTAATAACCCAAATTTCTACACACTGGACCTTTAAGGTGTCCACTTGTTTGTGTGCGTTCTCAGTCATCCAGGTTGAGATACTCTTCAGCGCTTTGGCTGAGGGCATCTGGACACCCTTTTGGTGTTGAAGACGGTCCTCCTCTCATCCGAAAAGGTGTTCTGATGTCAACCACCTCCCCGACACAAACGTTAACGGCCCTCAGCTCAGCTGGTTGGGAAGGAGCGAGTCCGATTTTTGGGCCGAGTGGAGAAGCAGGAGAAGTCCACGTAGACTTGGATTGGGCAAGTGATCAGGCCGGAGGCATTATGGGTAACAATGCTGTTCTGATCATTCGGCTGTTGTTGGTCTGCGGGGAGATTCAGAGATTCACGTGTGGTTGTGGCGCAAGGTTCTCAGAACTCTTCACGTTTCTCGTTAAAATGTGACATGTGTCAGGTGCTGATGTGGTGAGAAAAGTTTCCAAAACGAGCAACATTACAGGAGCGATCCAGCAGATCAGTGCCGGGAGAGGTTTGGCTGCTTGTTGAAAAGACCCACAACAGCCCCGTTTTCACCCAGCGGTGCCGTTTGGTTCGGTACGACAAACACGTTTTTGCGTTTCCATTGTCAGCAGTCGTGGATGTTGAACTGAACCGTCCTGGGTTCATCGCCCTTGGTTTGGGGAAACAACTCGAGTTATCCGTTACCTTTTCAGGACAGAACTGCCGATTCCCTGCGGGGGAGGGGCAGAGAAACACCTGCAGCTTCTTACACTTGGTCGTAATTGTGTGAAAACCCCATAATAACCTCTGAGAATATTGTATTCTAAGTGGTCCAAAAACAGGCTTTAGTGAAATGTGCCCGAAGGTACTTTTCAGCAAATCAAAGCACATTTATGAGAGAGGCCGCTCCTATTGGCCGCTCTGCAAAGGTATGTGTGGACGCCACAACCCAGATCCGCCACAGTCACATATCGTTGTGTGAATTCAGCTCTTACCCAACAACATCCCTTCAATGGCAACAATAATACGTTCAATCTGTACAAAACACCATCGATTAAGGCAAACTCAGCCACAACAAACAAAGATGAAGCCTCGAAGTGGCTCCTATTCACACAGGTTTGATCCTGTTGGTCATCATCAGCAGCCGCTGCCATGTTTGCTACTGTTAGTGTACAGTGTCAGCGCCTCCTGCTGTTAAAATGCGTATCGCGATTCAGTTAACATCTCAACAGTGCGGAAGCGTCAGGTGTTTTCACGTGTTTTCAGCTGGCTCGCAGGGCGTCGTTACATCCCTGCTGACTGACCCTGTTCAGGCCACAGAATGTCCATCACTGATCGATTTTTAAAGAGCTTTCCAGCGGTAGTTAACCGTTACAAAACGCTCCCTGCTTTAACCTAACGATAATTATTCATTTCATTCCATCTTGGTAAAATGCAACATTTTACATTTTGAGTACAACGTACCCAACACCAGTCATGATGACTCTGTGTCTTATGTTTTCAACTGTTAGTTCACAACTGTCGTGTTTCCCAAACTTCTTTTCTGGAGACGCATTTTTGAACAATGATGAACCATCGAGACCTAATTCACAACAGGCCTTATGTATACGTCACCAGAACGGAGAATTAGTGCCTAAAATAAAATATCACCTGTGTCTCCCGTTCTGTTATCTGGTGCGTCGCTGAGATAAATCCACACAAACAACACGTTTGATTTCCCCAAAGCTGGGTTGTGGTTTGAATACTTGTCCCTTTTCAGTGCATCTTATTAAATTAAAACACACTCCCTGCGTCTGACACACACACACACACACACACACACGCTCGGAACAAATAAACCCATGAAACTTCCATGTGTTCTGGATCTTTGGGTTTTTCCCCACAATAGATGCTGTGCGTGTGTATTCCATAAGCATATTACATTAACAAAATACATCAAACTTGTCATTTACATAAAGGCAAAGAACTGACTTCTTTTGCCAAACAAAGAGTAATACGAAGCTAATAATTTCACGCGCTATCGTCCACCCGAAGCCCTTTCTAAGGAATATCTGAACGTTTTCTGCATGTTTTACTATAAACATGACCACAAAAATGGATTTAAGCTACCGAGCTCATATTTATTTTCTCTTCTTCTTCTACGTGTTTGAAAAGGTGATAAAATAAATGTAGGTGGAAATGATGGGCTGTTTTCATCTCACTGCGCAGCCGCGAGCGGGGACTCACGGTGTGCTGAGTTGATGTCATGCTGCAAACAAGCACAAGAGGGTGACAAAGCACTCGAAACAGGCTCCACTTCATCTTTTTTCATTCTTTCAAAAAATGCGAGAGGATGCGCAGACAAAAGAGAGAAAAACACGTCAGAGAATGACACAGAGGAGGAAGAACTTATTTTTAAAGTCACCATCCAGATTAACAAGTTTTTTTATTTTATTTATGGTAAAAAACGGAAAAGGGGGATTTTTTTAAACATTGATGCTCTGACAGGAGTTCGTCATACAGTTGTATAACATTTGGGGGAGATTACAAGCCTGATACTTCTTATGTACTGTTCAAATTCACCTAACAGTCCGTGTAAACTGGGGTCATTTTCAACACTCGGCATTTATGAATATGGAATTTACCAAACAATATAAATAAGGTTACCATGTACTAATGTTTCTCTGTTGATAATTAAAATACGTAATAGCAGACTTACAATCAACTTCAATGCTGTTTCTGATTTTACACACTATATTTCCTTCCACTTTAGTCCAAAAGGTAATCGAGTGACGCATCGATAAAATAGGTGGATTAAAGTTTCAGGCTCATTATTGCATAAATTGCACATGTTTTCATCATCTATTAATTTAGAAAGATGTGCATCAGTAGAATATATATATATATTGTGTAGAATCCTGGTGTGAACCTCCTTTATCTTATTGTCGATGCAATATTTGTATGGTAATAGCCGTGCTTTTCCCCAATCAATATATGGAAAGATATTATCCCAAAAAGCTTTTCCTCTGAGACTTATTTTCCCTCCTTCCTAGAATGAATATGTTTGTTGTTGCATTTACAATCCGAAATGTCAATAACCGTTTAATCATTAAATGAGATTTTATTCTTAACACTTCTTGAAACTGGAGATGAATTATCATGAGAACTCTTTTGTTACACGTTTAAATTCTCTACTGGTCCTAGGAAAACATCTGATAAGGAGAAAACATTCATAACTAAGCATTAAACCCTCATTATCAAAGAGATCACAAACATAAGTGATACTTTTATCAACCCAAGTTGGATTGAAAACAGATTTCTTCCCAACAATAAAGTCTCCATTATTCTGATCCAAACTAACCAGTTTCTCAGCGAGCCAACGGACAGTGACGTCACAGTCCCGGACAAAACTAACCGGAAGCGCAGCACATGAACATGAATGGATGAATAAATTCGCTCTTGTTGCCAGCCGTCGCATCGTGCACTCTGATTGGCCCGTAGCAATTCATCTCCGGCCAATCAGACGCCAGTGCGTCCGTCCTTAAAGCTTCACGCACACGCGTCGCCCGCACCGCCACACTGTCGGTGGGTGGGGGAGAAAAGAGCAACACGCTTCCGGGTTCCCTGCTTTACACAATAAAGTTGTGCCGAGCGTAAAAGTGAATGAAATTGGATGACAATTGCAGCTCGTTCTAAATACACATATGTGTTGTTTGCATTTGACAAATACATTTGTGAGCCATATTGATTTACTTTTACATTGAAAACGAGAAACATTTTTGTGTAAATGTGTAAATCCCTGCTTGGATTTTTTAATCCAAAAAGAATCTCTGTGGGCTCAGTTTGTGAATTTCGAAACTGATAGAACTGGAACTGGGCGGCACAGTGGTGCAGTGGTTAGCGCTGCCGCCTCACATCCCATAACGGGATAAGCGATAGAAAATGAATGAATGAATGAATGAATGAGACAGATGGAACTCCATAAATGTGCTTCATTCGTACTTCCGCGCGCCGTCAGCGACCTTTGTTTTGAAACAACCAGATGTGAGGCGGCGGAAGTGGCGTCCTGGTGCCGCACCGGCTTGACGTGCTTTGGCGCTGATGGCGGCGGGGCTGGCGGAGGGTCACACCGCGGAGGGATCGCGAGGAGGCGGGGAGCCAGAGAGCGGAGGCCCCGGCGGAGCGACGCGGACCGGCAGCGGTAGGGACGTTCTTGTCCGCAGGCTGGTAACTCAGAATGCACACGCTTGAAATACTGAAATACACAGTGTACTCCGCGCTGGCCTGGCTAGATGTCCGTGCAGAGGCGGGCTACCTTCTGGCACTGAGCACCAGTTTCATGTTTTATGTGTGTTCTGTTGGGATTCAGCGCTGGTGGCGCACAGAACAAATCCACAAGAATTACAATTCTGTGTCCTTTAAGAAAATTCACATTCACTATCTTCCACAGTCACTACATGTCAAGTAAAAACGTTTACCGTTTGGATGTTGACAGTTGTGGCGCACAGCTAAAAGAAGTAGTTCATATTTCACCGTGTTCGTGTGGGTTCCATCGTCTCAGCTCGTCCGAGCCGATTCCAGATCCGTCTGGACTTTGTGCATCTTGTAGAAACAAAGTTATTCCCAACAGATACGTAAAACACGGTCGGTCTCAGTCAGTCTGCGCTCACCAGTACTGGAGTGATGGAGTGTAGGAGAAATACTTGATGTCTATTAGAAATGATGAATGTGCACGAGACGGGTGTTAAGATGAACTGTTCACTCATTACAGGGAAGAGAGAACACTTGAGAGCAGTAGCCCAGTTCAGGCGTTTGGGGGTCACCAGGTACATGGATCTACTGAATCTACGTCCTCAACATTCAGACCCGCAGTGCCGCTTTGAGACTCACGAGGCAGCCGCACGGTTTCCATGGCAGAAATTGAGAACAAGAAAAGGATGCACGGCCCCTTAAATGCGCAGTGGTCAGAGAACATAAGCCAAACCAGCGTTCCAGGATGGAACCGGAGCGAGTCTGAGTAACTCACCACCGCATGCTCTTATTTCACCATGATGATGAAAACAGCCCATCATTTCCACCTACATTTATTTTATCACCTTTTCAAACACGTAGAAGAAGAAGAGAAAATAAATATGAGCTCGGTAGCTTAAATCCATTTTTGTGGTCATGTTTATAGTAAAACATGCAGAAAACGTTCAGATATTCCTTAGAAAGGGCTTCGGGTGGACGATAGCGCGTGAAATTATTAGCTTCGTATTACTCTTTGTTTGGCAAAAGAAGTCAGTTCTTTGCCTTTATGTAAATGACAAGTTTGATGTATTTTGTTAATGTAATATGCTTATGGAATACACACGCACAGCATCTATTGTGGGGAAAAACCCAAAGATCCAGAACACATGGAAGTTTCATGGGTTTATTTGTTCCGAGCGTGTGTGTGTGTGTGTGTGTGTGTGTGTCAGACGCAGGGAGTGTGTTTTAATTTAATAAGATGCACTGAAAAGGGACAAGTATTCAAACCACAACCCAGCTTTGGGGAAATCAAACGTGTTGTTTGTGTGGATTTATCTCAGCGACGCACCAGATAACAGAACGGGAGACACAGGTGATATTTTATTTTAGGCACTAATTCTCCGTTCTGGTGACGTATACATAAGGCCTGTTGTGAATTAGGTCTCGATGGTTCATCATTGTTCAAAAATGCGTCTCCAGAAAAGAAGTTTGGGAAACACGACAGTTGTGAACTAACAGTTGAAAACATAAGACACAGAGTCATCATGACTGGTGTTGGGTACGTTGTACTCAAAATGTAAAATGTTGCATTTTACCAAGATGGAATGAAATGAATAATTATCGTTAGGTTAAAGCAGGGAGCGTTTTGTAACGGTTAACTACCGCTGGAAAGCTCTTTAAAAATCGATCAGTGATGGACATTCTGTGGCCTGAACAGGGTCAGTCAGCAGGGATGTAACGACGCCCTGCGAGCCAGCTGAAAACACGTGAAAACACCTGACGCTTCCGCACTGTTGAGATGTTAACTGAATCGCGATACGCATTTTAACAGCAGGAGGCGCTGACACTGTACACTAACAGTAGCAAACATGGCAGCGGCTGCTGATGATGACCAACAGGATCAAACCTGTGTGAATACGGAAGAAACACAATGAACATGATTCAGCATGTAAACCGCCAGCAGTGCGAAAAGCTCCGGTTGGTTTTTTGTGACAAAAAACTGAGCACCGACCAGCAGATTTGCTGCCCCAGTCACAGAAACGAGTGCTGAGGACACGAGATGTATCATGTATTTGCGACAAAAGGTATGAGGCCGTTTTCTGCCATTAAAAATGACAGATTTCTGCTGCCCATCAATGCATCAGAGCCCAAATACTCAATGCCATCCCGGCAGCACTGCAGCCAGATTGTCACGTCAGCGCTTTATTAGGAGACGAAATCCAAAATATTTGAGAAAAATTAGGGATTTTTAAATTTGTAGTGATGTCTGAGACAGCAGGGGACCTCGTGAATGTGTCAGTTTCTGGCTGAAAATATCTTTTGCTGATATTCCTGCCATGCCTTTGTCTGTCTTTACCCTTAAAGAAGTTCTCAGAGTTTACAACCTGCCTGCCTCACAGGTGAAAAGGGAGATTTTCATTTTGTAAAGACCCTAGAAAGCAATCAGAGCGAGCAGACCTCCACCAAGGCTGAACACTGTGTGGAATTACAAGTTAAATGTGGAAATTGGTCTCATCTTGTAATTGTGAAAAAAAATCCTTTTAAAATTGGATGAAAATTTGGGATCCAGACGATGATCCAGATCAGCACCAGAATCTGATCGATTGTTCCTTCGACCATTTCCCACCTCTCAAAACTTCATCAATGGCGGTAAAAACATAACCTCTTTCTGTGGCGAAGATAAAGATAAGAAAATGACAGTATTTTGTCTTTTCTGTCCGAGAAAAACTGTATATGCAGTGGTTAATTTGAAAGGGGGTTACAATCAGCCAGAGGTTATAACATTGAATATCCATTGTCAAAACTTGAAGTTGGACTCGGAGCAGAAAGTGTGAACTGTCCTGGGCCACGGCGACCCGATTCCTGTGGAACCAGAGAGGACTGTTTGCTGAGAGTCTGGCTCCAGAACATGTCAGCAGTCAACGGACACAATGCGCTTGAGCTGTGGAAAAACATCAAACAAATTAGGATGGTAATGCATCGCGCGACTTAGTGATTGTAGTAAAGAAATCGTGTTATACTACTTTGTTCCTCTTGTAACTCGTCTTCGCCAACGCGGATCAGGGCATGTTCTGTAGTGAGTTTGTGGTGAACAGGCCCTTTAGAAAACAGTGTCCCGTGTACACATGGGCGAGTGTGTTGTCATCAGGCGGATGTGAATAAACACTCAGGGTCAGGGGCCACAGAATACTTTGTCAGAAAGGGAGCACTGTGTCCGCCCGGTTTGAGCCGGCGCGGTGTGGTCGACGTTTCAGAGCGTGACGAACTGCTGTGCTTTGTATCAATAAACTATTCTCTCTCTCTCTCTCTCTCTCTCTCTCTCTCCCTCTCAGAACCTTTTATTGGCCGACATCCTGCCCCGTTCCACCAGAACTCTTCGACGGTTGCAGTAGTTTGCTAGCGGAGGTGCCCTTAAGTTCAGACGACCTCTGAAAAAGCGCAAGAACACTTAGCCCGGACTGCCCATACGGGCATCTTGGTGTAACTGGACCTGCTGCAACAACCTCAGCTCATTGGGTTTCCAGGTGTAGCGACACAATGCCTCAAACTGAGGGCTCCTCGGCCGCACGTCCCTCCACCCCCACAGGTGGCGCTCAGTAGTTGGATGTCAAAGATAACACTTCCATGCTAGCAGCCGCCTGTCCTCACGTCCTCTCAGCTGTAGCACAAACTGCGCAAGTATTTCACCTACTCGGAGAATGTAGATCAGTTTGAAGCTGCCAGAAGTCATCAGCGAATAGCAGTTCAGTCTAAATCAAGCACCGCCCACTTCAGAGAGCCGATCCGGTTATAAATAAACAGTAAACACAGAGTGAAAATGTAGTTGGGCTCCCGTTGGTGTTAGGTGTTGGGCAGCTACCAGCTGCTAGCTGTGGCTCGGGACTAATCCAAGTGAAGCGGGGGTGCAATGGAGTACCACTCCGGTGGCAGCCTGCCCCTGCTGGGGAGACCGCGGTACTGCCCTGGGGCCAAAGCTAACGGAGGATACCTGTGTGAGACGGGACACTGCTGCGGAGAAACTGGCTGCTGCACCTACTACTACGAACTCTGGTGTAAGTTGGTCCTTCTCCAGTTTAGCATGTTGGTTTCCTGTTTGAATCCTCAACTTATCAGTTTGTTACAACTGCTAACTTCTAATGAACAAACACATCGTTCTGTCTCTCTTTTGCTCCGCTGCTGCTTCATACAGTCGATAGTAGCAACTGTGAAAGTCAAATCAGCATACGTTCATGCCCTACCAGCCGGTTACACCGGTTTCTTGTATGTTCAGCTAGGCTTCACTTTACATATTGCTGACTTAAGACAAGTTTCAACTCACAAACCACTGCAGCCTAATGTTGTCCCCACTCAAACACAAATTCAGATCAAAGCCACTGACAATGACTTTTGATCAGGAACGTGAGCACAATGTCTCATGAATGTATTGAGGTGGTAGCACAGTGGCATTTCTGGCCCCTGTGAAAGGGGGATCAGAAACAACCAGCTGATCTCTACCTTTCCAAACAGGCTCTCATGTTATAAATTCTGTCTGCACCTACCAATTACAGAACTCGCAGCTCTTTACTTCCTCCCCCAAAACACCAACAAAACAAGAAGAGCTCCTGTTCCTTTAAACATCCCACCCAACCTCACTGGTTCTGCCAATATTCATGTTCAGGTGTGTCCAACTAAAAACTGACTTATCAAGAATCATGTGATTCTCTTCACTGTCTGTTGGTTTGACCCCCAAACACTGAAGAAGCTCTGATGCAGAGATTATTACAAAACATGCAGATTTCTACCAATCACAACACCTCAGAAACCAGCCAGGCCTCCTTCTGGACCCACACTGGACTGTCACTCTCAGTCTGTGTGTTGAGGAATAGAACCACCAGGCCGTCAGTTTTCTGGTTATGTAAAGCTGAGTTGTGGCCAGATATTTACACCTTGTGATTGCAAGGAAAAGCCGTTGTATTG
This sequence comes from Mola mola, assembly GCA_001698575.1. Classification (NCBI taxonomy): domain Eukaryota; kingdom Metazoa; phylum Chordata; class Actinopteri; order Tetraodontiformes; family Molidae; genus Mola; species Mola mola. The sequence continues at coordinate 607,867 of KV751366.1, read as the reverse complement.
CTGATTGATCTACCTGTGATGTAAGCGAGTATATTCTTCCTCTCTTGGCTTTACTGAGCTTTTTCTAGCAGTCGCCACAGCGAATCCTCCTCCATCTCTCCCCGTCCTCTGCTTATTCTCTCACCACATCCATGAATCTCCTCTTTGCCTCTTGCCTGGTAGCTGGTAGTTCCTGGTAGTTCCTTCTACTAACATTTTCTCTGTTCCTCCTCTGCACATGTCCAAACCATCTCAATCTGGCCTCTCTAACTGTGTCTCCAAATGTCCGACCTGCTCGTTCTTCATCCCGTCCATCCTCGTCACTCCCAAAGAGAATCTCAGCATCTTTAACTCTGCTTCCTCCAGCTCTGCCTCCTGTCTTTTGGTCGGTTCCACCGTCTCCAAACCAAACAACCCTGCTGGTCTCACTACCCTCCTGTAAACCTTCCTTTCACTTTTGTCACAGGTCCTCCCTTTCATTCACACACATGTATTTTGTCCTGCTGCGACTGACTTTCATTCCTCTTCTTTCCAGTTCAGACCTCCACTTCTCCAGGTTTTCCTCCACCTGCTTCCTACTCTCACTACAGATCACAGTGTCATCTGCAAACATCATCGTCCACGGAGATTCCTGCCTGACCTCATCTGTCAGTCTGTCCATCACCACAGCAAACGAGAAGGGGCTCGGGGCCGATCCTTGATGCACCTCCCCACTGTCATACTGCTCTCATACATCTCCTGCACCAGTCAGACATACTTCTCTGCCTCATACAGAACCACAGTTCCTCCCTCGGCACCCTGTCATAGGCTTTCTCAGGATCCAACAAGACACGATGCAGGTCTTTCTGACCTTCTCAAAACTTCTCCATCAGCATTCTCACAGCAAACATGGCATCTGTAGTGAACTTTGTTGGCATGAAACCATCCTGCTGCTCACAAATCATCACTCTCAGCCTCACTTCCACGACTCTTTCCTACATCTTCATCATGTGGTTCATCAGCTTTATCCCTCTGTAGCTGCTACAACTCTGCACATCATCCCTGTTCTTAAACATCTGCACCAGTACACTTTTCCTCCATTCCTCAGGCATCTTCTCACTGTCCAACATCATGTTGAACAGTTTCTCCACCGCTCTCTCTCCTGGACACTTCCAAACCTCTACCGGTGTGTCATCAGCACCAACTTTCCATTCTTCATCCTCTTCAAAGCTTCTCTCATCTTTATTAATCTTTCTAAATTCCCGTTCCACAGTTTCCACCTCCTCCACCCTTCTTTCCATCTCATTCTCTGTGTTCCTGTGTTCTTCCCTCTTCTGGAAGTAGGTCTTCATCACAGCCATTTCCATTCTTTCTGCAGAATCCACCATCTGTCCATCCAGGTTCTTTTCCTTAACACCAAACCTGCCCATCACCTTCTCATCACCTCTCTCTCCTCTCTGGGAAAACTCTCCACCATTTCATCTAACTCGCTCCACAATTTCTCTTTCTCGTCCATCTCACAGCCAACTTGTGGGTCAGAACCACTGACAACATTCATCATCACACCTTCAGTCTCCAGCTTCACACTGATGATCCTGTCTGACACTCTTTTCACCTCTACAACATTCTCTGCCTGCTCCTCCTTCAGGATCCACCTGCTCCATTTCTCTTCCTGTCCTCACCATGATAGTTCAGTTTGAACCTGTTGCAGTGTTTCTATCCTCGCTGCCCTTCCACCTGCTCTCTTCCACACACGGAACATCTCCCTTTCTTCTCTGTATCACGTCAGCCAGCTCATCGTGCCAACATTTACAGTTCCTACTCTCAACCCTCCTGACTTTCTTCTTCTCTCTCATCTCCTGACGTGTTTCTCTCTTGTGTTTCAACTAACAGTAGCCCAATTTCCACTGTCAACAGCACCGGTGGTGGTCGTTGTTGACCTGAGCCTCGACCCATCCAGCATGAAATCCGTTTTCATGATTCCCATGTTTGATTTGCCTCAGTTTTTACGCTGGACTCCCTCCCTGACGCAACCTTCACCATTTTTCCAGGTTTGGGACTGGCACTAGAACTACACTGGTTTGTGACCCCTAGTGGCTGGTTTGGGATGTAAGCAAGGATGATGCCACAAAATAGTATTGTATAACAATTTAAAAAACAAACAATATAGCCCATCTCAAGTTGTACAAAATATGCTAACGGTGGTGGACTAAGTATCTGATATTACTCATCACTACATGTACTCTGCAAAATCTGAACCACACCTACATTGGTCAGCCACGAAATTAAAACCTGAGACAGTTGAACTTAAAACAATGATCATTTCTCAGCAGTGAAATGTTTTGGCATTCATTGGGATGCCACCTGCCCCAAACACGCTTGCAGACCAATCACAGCCCCATGGCACCTGTACAATGGGCCCCCCAGCCATAAAAAAAAAAAGCTGCTCAGGAGCTTCCAAAGGAACCCGACAAAGAACTTAAAGTGTCAATGTGTCCTTAAATTTCTCCAAAACTTCTTATCTGTGAAGGCCACATCATTGATTGGACTTAAAACTCTTACCTTATGAGACCTCTGGGAGGCATACCTGTAGCATCTAGCACCACGGTGTTGGTGGTTGATCCTTTGGTTCCTTTGGATTGCAAAATGGGGCCAACATGGATCAGATTTACTCGAGCATGTCTGTCCAAGGTTTTTCTATTAGAACACTACAAAAAAATAAAAAGACTTGCATTTAAAACGAACCTAGTTTTACATACTGTAATTTGAGCCTCAAAAAAATTCGGAGGACTTCAGTTTATGACACCTCAGTGACCTACTGTTTACGTATTTCTTGTTATAGGTCCTACAGATAATTTATTACAAGCAATTTTGCCACTCATAAGTCTTCCCTAGCTTTTACTGCGTTTGTCATGTCAGATTTTAATATTGCGCAAGTGCTTTCCAAAGCCCACACGTACAAAAGGGGATTAAGGCCAAACAATACGTTATTTGAGTGAAGGGATCATGTCAAAATTTGAGTTCTCACTTTTTTCTCAAAAATTTGACATTAAAACATTTTTAAAACCGCTGTGGCCCTAACCCTCTTCCATTCACTGGCTCCTGCTGGCTTCTACTGAAGCCATACACCTGTAAAACCACCTAGCAAACAGCCGAAGAGACTAATCAGGCAGAGTAAACCAGGAAATATGCCCTGGATCTCCAACTGGATTCACAGCTTTTTTGTGTTCAGGGTTCTGGCTGCTGTGGACCGTCCTCATCCTGTTCAGCTGCTGCTGTGCAG
>KV751366.1:585541-604545 GCA_001698575.1 Mola mola | reverse complement strand
AGAGTCCAGCAGCAGCAGAGACAGAGAGAGATCAGCATGCTGGCCTACCATGGAGCCAGCTCCTACCCCTCCTCCATGCTGGACCTCAGTAAGACAATTTCCCGTCCGTCTGTGTCTTCTTTTCTTGTTCTCCTTTTTTCTTCAGTCTCGTTTTCTTGTGTCAGCGAACGATGCTCGGCTGTCAGGTGACACGCTGCTTGTTTTACCCACCTTGATGACCTGGTGGAAATTTAAAGCTCAGAGACCAGCGAGTTTGCCTTCAAATGAAATTCAGTTCATTTTCAGAGATGGAGCTTGTTTATTCCATTCATGTCGTGCAACAGTCCTTCGATGGTTTGAATTTTTTCTAAAGTTGACTCGCATCTCCATTGTTGACAGATGTACTGACTTAATTACTTCTGAAGTCTTTATTCACTTATTTCAAATGAAATCGACTTTAACCTTTTTGAAATTGGTTTTCTTGGTTCACAATGTTCAGCACCAGTCTTAAATTGTGGTATTTTAAAATCTTTTAAAGTCTGTGTTTACATCCTTTCACTAATAAATGACTAATAGGCACTTGGTCCAGTACATTCCCTCAGCTAGCAATGTTGTCCCTGATATAAACTTTTTAATGTACATGACAAAGTCAGTCAACAATAGATATTAGATATATAGACATAAATATTTGTAGTAAAACGTTCAAACTCAGCTGAAACATCTTGAAACACTTTCTAATTTTACTTCTGTTGAGCGTTTCAGTGTCTGACGTCGATCTGCTGCCCTGTCCTCAGGTTTCCTGGCATCTCTGAAGCTGCCATCCTACGAGGAGGTGGCAGCTCAACCCTCCACCCCTCCTCCGCCCTACAGCTCAGTGTTCACCACCCCACGTTACCCGCAGCCCCCCCGCGCCTCCGACCCACACCTGCTGACGCAGCACGGCCCGCTGCTGCACCGGCGGCTCAGCGATGGCCCCTCCTCCTTCAGCTCTGATAACAGGTAGCAGTGCAGCTAACATTTCTGGGTGTACTAGCCTTTAGCTGGATATTTTTTTTTCCATTGGAGTAGAGACTCACAATTTGTTGCACATTTATGGTTGAAGCTGAGCTGAATGTTTTCATATTTGGGTGATTCATGAGTTTACATCTCTCCGGTAGCTCCAGCTGTTCCTGTGACTCCTGCTGCCCCTCCTCTCCATGTAGCTCCTCCATATCAGCACCTGTCACATATGAAACTGACACGAGCCATGCCACCACGCCTAGCGAAGCCGCGCCCCTCCCTCTTGAAGTAACCATGGAGACCATCGCTGCTGTAGTTACCCATCTGGAGGTAAATGATGTACAGTTTGTTTCGGAGAAGATGGATGCCACGGTTGCCATCGATCTCACGGATGAAAGTGCTGCCATGGCACAGGAAGCCATCGCCTTGGACCCTTTGATTTCCAACCAGGCCGCTCAGCCTGTTATTACTACATCTCTCACAATGCAGCTTGACCCAGCAATCTGTAGCCCAAGTACAGTCCCTAGTTCAAGTGTTGTCGACACAAAGCTCCTCTCGATCCAGATAATAAAAATAGAAGACCCCTCTGATGGCCCCAGAACCATGCCTGCCCCACAGCTCAGCTCAGTGTCAGAACCCTCTAACCCAACAGTGATCAATTTGGACAGCCCTAATTTCACCCAAACCCTTGATTCTTATGGAAACAATGTTCCTCATAGCCCAAGTTCAATACCATGCCCAGACACTGGGAGAACTTTGACTCTGATACCAGGCTCTGCAGGTCTCCCAAACCCAGACCCAAATCTTATCCCTTTGCCAGACGCTGCACCTTCAAACCAGACCCAAGCTCCAGACCAAGCACCTTCTAATCTTCCAATTACAGAATTGACCAAACTTGCTCTGGTTTCAGTCTCAGTAACTACAAACCTTTCCCAGGGAACAGATGTCATACCTACAAATATTATCCAAAATCCAGAATTAGAACTCACCAACATCACCCCTTTTCCAGAACCACTGCTTACAAATATCCCCCAAGCTCCAACCCTAATACCTTCAAAACCTGAAGTAATGCCAAATCCACAACTCAAGTCTACCATAGTCCCAGACTGTTCTACAAACCCAGTTGTAACTCCAGAACCTGCACACTCAAACATCAACCTAGCCACAGGCCCAGCACCCACTTTGCCAACGTTGACCCATTGTCAGAGTCCAGAACTGTCACCTGAATCAGTTTTGGCAGTCATGGGTGCTACTAGTCTGAGGTCACGCTTGTCCCACCACCCAGGGAATGATGGTGTTCTTGTATCCTGTCTTAATCCAGCTGCAGGACCAGCCAACAGAGGTCCTTCTCTCGTCCTGTCCCAGTTGTCAGAGCCAGACCTTACCAGTTCCTTATCACCTAATGTCCAGGCTGGTTATAGTTCTGGTTCAGAATGTGGATCATGCTCTACAGTCGGTTCCAGATTAGGTCAACTACCCAGTCCCCTGCCAATGCTGGACCTCCCAAAATTCACAGTCTCCTCCTCCCCCTGCCCAGCTATAACCATAGACACTGAATCTTACTTTGCTCTGTGTCCGTCTCTGACTGCGGCTATGTCCCCGTCCTCCCCCACGTCCCTTCCCTGCCCTCCAGCCATGTCGTCCATCTCGCTCCCTGCTTCTGTTTTACTTCTGGACCCCCTTACGGTTCCACACCATTTCAGCAAAGGTGGTTCTTCCTCTGGCCACGCTTCCTCCCTTTCCCCATCACCTCGTGCCACCCAGTCCCCCCCTAAACAGACTCTCTTCTCCCCGTGTGTGGACGTGTTTGAACTGGGACCTCCCAGCTGGGACGATGGAGACGAGGAGCAGGAGGAGGAGGACAATGACGATGAAGATGACGAGGACGTGGGAGCCGATGAGAGTCAGTATAGACATCGTCGACTTACTGGAGATTCTGGGATCGAAGTGTGCAGGTGTCGAGTGGAGGAGGAGGAGGAGGAGGAGAGGGAAAGGAAGGAGGTTGGCAGGAGGGGGGTAGGAGGAGAGAGGGATTATAAAAGAGATGGAAACCCTGATTTTCATGACAGCGTGGACTGCCCCGCCAGAAGTCAGATTACAGCAGGGGAAAGACTTCCGTTGTGTGACCCTACCTCCTCTGCTACACCGACATCTGAGGATGGTGGCAAAGCCGTCATTGTCATGGAGACGGTGTGATTGACGGACGAAACCTTTCCTCACCCAGGCAGGTGATGAACAGGAAAGTAATGACGGAATCCAACCTTACTTGAGATTAAACACAGATGATTGTGAGAAATAAAAGTGGTCAGAATATGTTAGTCGGACCAGCAGGTTAGCTCATTGCAGCATTGTTTGTCAAACTAAAAGCTAGAATTCCAGTCAGTCATGGTTCCAAAGTGTGCTGGTGGGTAACGGAGTTAATTTACTCTGGCTGAAGCTGGGCTAAATGATTACATTTATTAAACTGAACCACAGAGCTGCTGTCTGCAGTTTGCAAGTTATCAAGAAATGTCAAGATCTCTGCAGCCATTTTTGTTCTAGTTTAACAACTTAACACAATGCAGGGTCGTCTATTCATTAAGGGTGTGCATATCTACACTAGCGGCTCTGAAGCAACTGGTGGAAAATGTCTGTAGATCCATTAAGTGACGTCCTCAATCTGAGTCAATGGATGAACAAGGTCGATTCGATAGTGTTGGTTAAAGGGACAGTTGGCTCTCTTAGCATCAGTTTGAGTTCCCAAAATACTGAAAATTGATGCATAACAACACTTAGTCAAATGTGCCCTGCAGAAATACTCATATTGTGTTTCTGTTTTTTGTTTTTATTCGGGGGGGGGGGTTAAACGGGTCTCTCCACCGCTGTTAATGGAACGGAAGGTAAGATGCAAAGCTAGCTTTCATTGGCTAATGCTCTAATCTGCTTGTAAGAGCTGTGCTGTGGTGGTTAGCTGGACAGATGCTATAGCCAACTGCATTTTGTGAGCACAACATCAGTCAAACTTAAGACGCCTTCAGTCATTCGCTGCTCATTCGAGTTTGACATTACAAATGCAGTTAGATATCAAACAAAAAGAAAAAACCCCAGTGTTGCAATGATGACACAAGAGACTTACGGTAATTGCAAATGTACTAACTTGAAAATGTAGTTCAGGTCAATGTCCAAGTCAAAATTACAACCAGGAGACCACCAAACCCTCCGTCCTGCATAAAACGTGGTCACCAGAGGCCGTATCGTGTTGCTGACAGACATGGCGGATTTTTCCTGCACCTGCGTCACAAGCAGGAAAAGAACATCTTGAAATAGTTGATCATTTAGCAGAAAGCTCCTCACTGATGAGGGAAATTTGAAAACGTGCCTAGGACTTATGTAGGAGGGTGATTCACCCTGAGTGACGGAGGGACGGCTGATTCATTCATTGGTGAGACGTTTGACCAGCAGTCTGTCAGGAGAGACGGTTTCTCCGTGTACGGGAGGCTACAGGGTCAATGGGTCGTCAGCCCTGCAACAGAGAAACGCTTTTGCACAAACGGGAATAAACAATGGGCGCTTTTAGACAAAAACAAAGCCCCAAACAGAACGCAGACGAGAGCATGTCATCGTCCCAGTCTTTGTTTTTTTGTTGAATTTGAGGTCGGATACAATACGTCATAAACACCAGTCTTTGTTCAGTTCCTTTTCACGCTCTTTATAGATGCCTCAGAAGCCTCAGTTGCACTGATGAATAACTGATGCACCCAATGTTTGTCTCTGACAAACAAGAATTTTCAGGGTCATCTCATAGTAACAGTTGTGTGCAAGGAGGCAACATGTCAGTGAGGATTTATCTTGAGGACAGAGATTGAGTATGTTGATGTTTCCTGTGCCGTCAGGACGAGAGACGCGTCAGTATCAAGACACATTATATATTTGTATATTTCGTCAATGACTGAGTTTGTGTATGTAACCCCTGCTGGCGATTCTAAAATTCATCTTACAATCTGAGATTAGTGAAAAACAATATTTTTCATCCATAAGAATTAGTTGTTTCCAAATCCACAGATATTTGGCACTGATGAACATTTGCCATAAATGATTAAATTTGGTGTAAAACACTTTAAACTAGCGAGAGAATGTAACTAAGTACAGTTTAGTCAATATTGTGCTAAAGTACAATTTTAAGGTACTTAAATAGACTCTGTTTATTTTCCATGCTGCTTTATTCTTATACGCTGTAACACTTTGGAGGAAAACATTATACTAGTTAGGCAGCTGGTACAGTGTTGGCGTCGGCCTTGTCTCCACTTCCTCCCACTGTAAAATGTCCCTTTTACTACGGCTGCCACGTTGCGCCGGCGATGTCCCTCGGAGTCTGTGCACTGGCGTTCTGACTCACAGTATCGACTTCCCACCTGATTCAGTTCAGATTAAAAATTCATTTCAAACAAAAAATGAACCGTTAAACGAACATTAACAAGAAGAACCGAACATGTCAGAAACCACCTTTGGGAAACATTTATTTGAAGTGTACTTCAGTTTGGCCCACCTCCTAACATTGAGATGGGGCAGTTTTTGACTTATACTTCTGCCACCAGCCACCAGGTGTGCAGCCATCCAGATGTTTTGGCTTCACTTTTGAGTAGCCCTTATTTCGTCCATCTTTACATAAAGTCGATGCATGTAACCAGTCAGACAGCGTGGGGGGCGGGGCATAAACATAGTTACTCTACTGAAGTTCGGAGTACAAGTCATTTCCAACATGCATCATCTCATCGTTAACTTTGTTATTTGTCTGTGTCCATGGTGTGTTGAACTCTACATTCATGGATGTAGAGTTCAACACACGACTCTGGTTGTGCAGGATGCTGTAGAATTGGACTGAGAAACTGACAGATGTAAGTTGCAGCGTGCAAATGAGATGTGTCTTAGCTAAACACGTTCCCACAAAGTGCACTTGTGTTTGTGTTCTTTTATCTTGTTTTTGTGCGTGAATGGAAGTCGTAGTAGAGTGGACGAAGCAGACGTCGGAGTCCCACTTTGAGACTCCGAGATAAAGAGTGCGCAGTGAGGAACTCTTCTATGTGGGAAAGTTGAAATATGATGCGTTCAAGGTCTGCTGTGGTGCAGAGAACCACTGATGTACGATCGCCGATATTATTCACTCAAGATCCGCCTTTGGCAAGACTTCCATACATCGTTACCTTCACAGCCATGAGCTGCCACAGAAAGGACAGTGGCAGCCAGATCTTGTCTGAATGGCTCCGGGTCTTGGCGGTCAGTGGACCAGATTGGATCATACATGGGAAACGCTGGTTAAGCAGATCTTCGGCTGACACCCTGGTGGATTGAATCCATTGTGTCTGTGGAAGGAGTCTTAAAAGTTTGCTGAAGGACCATCTCGAGAAGGTTTTGGGGTGATACCAAGCCATTGATGTTGTGGTTGATGGTGTTTTTTGTTTACCTGAACTAATAAGGTTATACTGTGTATCTCTATGGTTACAGTGCCATTTCTACTCGACAACTGTTATTTAGCATTAGATGGAGCCATTCTGGCTCTGTGTGGGTGTTGACCAGAATGAATGAAGAAATGCTGTCTAAAATCTGTCTTTGGCTCGGGCTCCAAAAGGCTCAGCAGCTCTCCATCGGCCTCAGTTAGGGGATAAACCATGTTCTGCCATTTAATTGAAGATTATGCCCAGAACTCCTCAAGGTACGAAGAGTGTTAACATTTTCTGGAAGGGTGGAAACTGAAAGATGGGCAGTAATCCTGTCCAATAACTGCTGAAATAAATCCAGACCCATGAAGACAAAAAGAACTAACTCGATTTCAGACACAGAATCACAAAGACAGCAGAAAATAATCTACTTTGTTTGTGCAAATGTATTTGCATGTAGCTAAGTGGGTAGATCAAGCCACTATCCAGACGGAGAGTTCAGTTCTGGAGAAGATGTAAATTGTCCTGCTTCTGTGAGGTGTTTGAGTGTCAAATCTTCAGCCAAATCAGTGAGCAAAGCTTTGAAGATCTCCCTGTGCACAAGGCTGCTGTCAGAGATGGTCGAACACTTGGAGACCCGTCACCTCTCTTTGTTTTTGCCTCAAAAGTCTGTGTTCAATCAAAGAAGTTTTTTTTATCAGATTCCAGCAGATGAAAATATTCAAAGACTTTCACAGTGACTGCGGTCACGTCACAGGTCAGATTTAGGTTGAAGGGGGAAAAAAAAAAACCTTCACAATAATTGTCTTAACAGTAAAGTTAATCAACTTTTGAACTGAAAAAAAAGTGTCACCTGACTGAAGTGTGAAACCTGTCAAAGTTTCACATAACTCCAAATTTTGTTGTGCATTTTGGCTCTTTGGCTGATTAACTGTCACTACTTCCATGAGGTGCAGCTTCACCTGTGGTGTTTGATAAAGTAATTTCATTTTTAATTTGTCTGTATGTTTTCACAATTGTAGGAGCTCCTCCCTCTGTCAGAGAAGTGTTTTATCTCCTCTGTGTTTCCTGTCTGCATGAGGTTTCCATGAGAGGAGTTGAAGGAAACAGAGAAGAGATTAGTCTTTAGCATCCCTTAATATTATGATGATAGCAATGCTAATTATTAGTATTAATTAATAGTGTGTATGTGTGGACGTGTGTGTGACCTCAATAAACCAGCGTGTTCTAACAGTTTGTGAAGATATACTGAATAAAAGTGTCAACTCTCCTCCTGTCAGTTTATGTTGAGGAAACACTTAACTGCATAAGCACTAAAACAAGAAACAGTAATGATGTCGTGTTATGCCAGGCTAAAACTCTTCTATTTTTAATATGAGAATATTAATTTCTTGAAAGTAGATACCCAGTTATGAGAAAATATCGCTTTCGCTTTAGTTGTGTGAACAGCGTAACCACGGAGGCTAGAATTATATATTAAAATAAGCTGGCATAGCATTATCCTGAAGCTAATGTGTCCAAGCTTCCAACAGTGAAACAGTTAGCAGTTGGACTGAAAGGGTACAAACCCTTGATCAAGTGTGTTATATTTCCATCGTTTTTGTATTATCCCATTTAATAAAAGTTATTTGAAAACGCTGTTAGCTGACAGACATTAGCTCTGCTAATTAGTTACAGTACATGTCTCTTCTATCAAACACTAAATGGAATAGTTTTCTTTGGATGTCTGATGAAATTTTAAATGTGTGTTCCTTGAATTAAAAAGAATTTCTGGAAAAATCAAGCACTATATTTGTTTGAATTTGGCTGCTAGTTGTTAGCTAAATGAAAACTAGGTGAAGAGAAAAAGTAAATAGTTTTAGTTCATACTTGATTTTAATGTTTGCTTTTGTGAAAAAGCATAGCACCAAGTGTTAAATTTCTGACTACTCACAATAAGTGTGACTATGAACCCCTTTCATTGTCCCGCACTCCCCCACCCCGCCCTGGGAGCAACAACAACTTTATAAGGTAATGGCTGCAACACCACGCCCAGCTTCCCCTTCAGGTTAGGGGGCGGAGCCCCATCAGGCAGCCTGAAAGTCATTCGCTGGAGCAGAGAGGATAAGAAGAGGAAGAGTTCCAGTCTGGCCAAGGATTCACCGACACAGACTCGAGGTCCCGCCCCAAATGGCAGGAAACACGGCCGGCTGACCCGCTGACCCTGGTCGTCAAGAAAACGGTCTGGGAAGTTGGGAAAACACGGAGGTGGTGAGTTCAGGTGTTCCTCAGAAGGCTTATATTTCCATTTAAGTGTTTTACCTGGTTTGAACAGGTCGGGTTCGTCCCAGTGCTCGGGGTCGTGGTGAATCGACCACATGTTGACCAAAACACGAGTGCCGCGACAAACGCAGTGACCTCCGATGCTGTGAGAGAGGGAGAGAGGTTGTGTGTCTGCTTCCACCTGATTCATCATTTGGTCTCTCAACAGTGAGTCCAAACATGTCTAAAAGTTGCTTCTGGCTTGTTGTCAAGCTAGTTTTGCTCTCACACCGGGTCATCCGTACCCTGGCCAGCCCCATTGGAGTCACACGGTCCGGATCGGACAAGTGTGAGCCCTCGGCTCTGTGCACTTCCTCGACCCTGTTAGGTCGGACGAGGTGAGCTTCTGCACGGCACCGTCGCTCATGCATGGGCACTAGCACCAGGACGCAACGTGGACATGACACCCTAACTGGATGTCCAGCATCTCCACAAAAATCGATCGGCGCATTGCAGAATCGATAAATCCTGAATGTGATCTGAACAAAAAGACTTAAAATAAGCCGCAAATTCCATAAAGTTTCCGTCATGTTCTCCGGACGTGCTGACATAATTACAAGACATAACTGTACTCGGGCACGTTTGTGCTGGGAGCAGGCCAGCGGGAGGACGCACCCTAACAATCCCAAAGCCTTACGACAGAAATAACCAAGACAACTAGAAAACACTGACATAAGGAAACTGCAACCAATAAATATTTGTTTCTAAAGTGACTGAATCCAACTTCAATCCTGCTATTTTTGATAGCAGACTTAATCAAATGCATTACATCACCCCCAAATACTATGACTAGTTACAATTTACAAACTGAAGAAAATATTTCCTGTTTCAGTATTCCATAATTAACGACATTTAATTCTCTCTGTCATTCTTTTAAAATGGTCACTTTTACCCCACCGAGGAAGTACCAGCTGTCTGTCTGTCTGTGCAGAGGTTAGCTTGAAAAGGTCACTACGTTTTTGCAGGGGTAAAGTTAAGGAACGTGTTATTCAGTTCTGGCAGGGATCCGGATCAGTTTTGGGAGAGGCAGCACCCTGCCTTGAAGGAGGTTTTGGCTCTCTGAGTTTCGTTCAGACTGCAGCGACTTTATATTATCAACATTCTGGGAGGGAGAAATACAGGTCCGATCAATGCATCCTGCCAACTCAGGACAAATATTCCCCCAAATGTTTTAAATACTCATCCTTTTGGGAGTCTTTAAGATATTTCAGAAATTCATTGATCAGGTACTAAATGTAACATGTGTGAGCACAGGTTGGTACATATATATTCACAGATTCAGGGACACAATATTGTACTATATTAAAATTCTGCTGATGTGACGTTAACTGACCGTCCAAAAGATGGTGCCAGCATTGTTTGAGACATCGGCAGCGAGAGTTTGGCAGGTATGGGTGGGTGGGCCTACCTGCTGTCAGTCACAGCTGTGTGAGGAATCAGCACGGGGCTGACCGGGCGGATCCTCATGCCCTCGTTGATGACACAGTCCAGGTACGGCAGTCGGCCGCGGTCTGACGCACGAACTGGCCGCTCACTGCCCACATGCTCGTCCAGCTCCTGCTGCACCCGCTGCTGCACCTGCAGGGGGCGGGGCACAGAGGATGGCACAATTACAGTACAACGTCAAAAACGATGTCAAACTATGTCCAAAACTAGGTGCCCTGAAATTGCCAAAAACAACAAAAAAATAGAGAGAAGTCTTCAGGTATTTACGTCTCATAATGAATGTATCTCATTTCTGAAATGTTTCCCTGTTAGCGTTAGCATGAGCAGCAGTAGAAGTGTCAGCAGTGCCGCATTGACCTCCGGGTGGTGCAGCAAGTAAGCCAGGATCCACAGCAGCGTGGTGGACGTGGTCTCCACTCCAGCTCCAAACGCCTCAGCTGCCGTCATGAGGACGTGGTCCTCCGTTATCCTCTCATCCTCTGACCCACATGACTTCTCTGCTCTCCGGCTGTCCGCTTGGCCCATTAGCAAGGCGTCCAGAAGGTCTCGGGGTTCACCCTCGCGAAGTGAGGCCTGGGCACAAGTAGCAGAGGTGAGGCTTAAAAAGCTTTGATTTTCAGTTTTTAAAATGCACGTAACTGCTCAAAGGTGTTTCTGAAGATCGAAAAGTCACAAATTGTTAATCGAAACAGGTACGTATCTTCTTACCAGGGTTAGCCTAACAGTCAAGACTTTGAGACTTTTACTTTCTCTCCAATTTCATGGGACTAATCAGCACTTCACAAGAATACATTAGAAAAACTCAACAGCAATGTTTGGTTACAGAAATTATGACCCAGTTAATCCAGATAATCCCGGAAGTCACTGTGAGCAGTTTCCTGTCTGCGCAGGACAAGGTTCGACTCTACTACTACTCTAAGGTGGAGAGGCTCGCGCTCATGACGGAGCTGGAACATTAGTTAGCTTTGTTAGCTGGTTTCACGGAGGAACTGTTTTCTGTTCGTATCACCCAAAGGTATCGTGCATCTGCTCATGGATTAACGTCGAGCTAATTGAGCTGAGTAAACTAGCATGACATAAACAAAGCTTAAAGGGAATAAACGGTAAGATACGCTCACATTTTAAGACTACAAACAGCTCTTGTGTTCCAGTTTTTGAGGTCGTGTAGCTTGTTGATCCAGAAAAGGCACTCAAAAATGTACTTCCACACATGTGATGGGGATCTTACAAAGTAATTTTAATAAAACGCACCTAGACGCTACAAGCCCGGTTGTACGGCACTGGAAACACACGCTACACGCATCAAAACCGTCACTAGGTTGTCGAGAACAAAACAAGGAAAAAGATGGAGAGTCCACTAAATGCATTCGTTTAGGAATCATGTGCGCTGCTCAACTCTTCAACTGCGCGCAGGTTGATGACATCATGTCCAAGTGGCGCATGTCCCGTAAAGGTCCAGTCCGACTGTTACAATGTGTTTGTGTCTAAGCCAAACTATATTTTGTAAGAGCGCACAAGCGTCACACAACGACAATAGCTATATTTGAATTACTGTGCGGGAAAAGCCTCGTTCAGAGCTTTGTGGTTGCGTGGGACATTAAGGTTTCGCATTTTTAAACATTTAAACAGACGTAGTCCTCAAACAAAAGCCATAGAAATATGGTCTGGAGCCCTCTGATCGCGCTTTCACGCCAACACGGTTGTTGTTCTGGCGCTGGGTCCGTTCTCAGATCTGAGTTCCTCAGTGCTTTCTGGCGAACCACCCTGCGTTCAGACCGGTCTAAGCCGAACCAAAGTTCCCAAGGACGACGTCACCATCGGAGGGCGCTGCTTAATGTGCAACGCATTTTCTAATTTGATTCTAATCTGGTCTGGTGTTCTTGTGAACTCAGCTTTTGCCAACTCGTCTGCCAGAACCACATACAGCTTTGTTCTGCTGCCTTCGAGTTCCTCCTGAACCTCTGGGAGGCCCAAGTCACAACCAAACATTTTGTTTCCTCTGCAGACCACTGAACAACTTTCTTCAACGTACATTTGGTCTCCGTCCGTCTTTGTTTGTCTCTCGACTTCTATTTGTTTAATGATGCAATAATGCGGCAACCAACACTTTGCATTTATCTCTCCTTCCTGATAATAAGACACGCCCACCGAAGACATCACGGTTCGCAAGGAAGAACCAGCTATTTTCTTGTTCCCCTGCGAACCAACTTTTCGGGTTCCGAACCCAAAAAGTTCTTAGCGTGAATGCGCCGGCCATTTCAAAAGTAGGTGCGTGAAGCGGAACCGGCGCTATGAGGTGGTGTAAATACAGACCCAGTCTCTATTTGAGGAATACTGATATGGATTGTTAACACTGTAACTTTCTGGGACCAAATTCGCACTTGAAAGGGGACGTTCAGATTGACAGTCCTGCTGCTCAGACAAAGTCCCCTATAGATACTGAAGAACCCACAGTGTCTCCTTTAGCGCCATCCTAAGGAGTGTGAGAGTACTGGAAAACTCCTGTGGGTGTGTGCATCACCTTGTGCTCCTCCAGTTTGTGTGTCAGCAGTCGGTCTCTGACGGCGATACACTCGTTCAGTTTACTGAGGCTCCTGTTAGGAAAGAGCTGAAGAAGGGAGATGGACAGTCAGGGAGAGCGTCTCTGAGGTTCTCACACTTACAGCAACAGTTTGAAAAAGGATGGAACACAGAATGTCTAAGACAGTAAGGACATTTCTTTGGAAACTGAAGATATTTTCAAACGTGCATATTTAAATTCCAGGCACTGTTTCAAACTCTGGGCACAAAGTGAGGAAAGATTTAGAAATTACAGATATTTTGAGCAGCTGGAAACTTTTCTTTCCTTTTTTTTTTCAAAATGAGCAAGCTGGTTTCGGGTTTGGGTCTCGGTCAGACAAACCTTCATCCAAGGGTAAATGTCCACCAGTCCTCCTCTAGCGATCGTCTCCACGATGCCATTGTTGTATTGGAGAACCTCCTGCAGCTCAGCATCACTGTGGCAATAGGTGGTGCCGAACACCAGCGTGCACACGACATTGGTGACGGCCCGGGTCACCGCGGGAGATGGGTCAAAGCCACGCCGTTCGCTGCACAGTAGTTCAGCACACAGGCTGTCCACCGCGGACAGAACTGGACAGACGAACAAGAAGAATAAGGACGCGTACAGGGCTGCAGGGACATGAGGAATGGTGGGTGGAGCGGAGTACCGATGTCCTGCAGTCGACTGGTTCCTTCTCCAAACAGAGCGAAGGAGTTGTGGACGAGGCGGCGATGGGACTTCCAGAGAGAAGAGTAGTCTGAGAAGGCGATGTCTTTACCTCCTCTGGTCAGCAGGTTGGTGGTCACCTGCACAGGAAAGGAGATGTGTGGCGCTGTCAGACAATAAACTACATCAATGCCAGAATTTTTGTTTCACTCCCTCCACCAATGAAGGATTTCTACAACACTGGGGGCGACGGGGGAGGACGGGGAATGGGCAAGAAGGAACCCCAACATTTTGGATCAGATCTGTTGGGCCTTGGTGCTGATGTGCACTCTACTGAGCTCTTCTGGTTATATCCGAAGTTGGGTGTTAAGTTTGGAAAGTGTGTTTGGACCCTTTTGGTGCTGCTCAAAACATTTTTTCTAAAGTTAAAAGCAAGCAAACCAGCTTTAGAATCCGACCGCAGAGCAACTGGATGACTATTGACAGTGACCAATTTGGTGCTAGAGGAATGTTGGAGGTTCTCATCATCAGCTGGGCTCATCCACTGGTCTCTGCCGAGCCGGCTCCAGATCTGGTTCTTGGCTGGTGCCTAGTGCTGCTTCAGAATAGGTTAGAGCCAATTTTGCTAGAACCTCTGTGATGGGCAGCAGACAGGTCAGGTTATCTCTTCTTCATTTATGAGTCCAAGCCCTAGTTGTTAAAAATGAGACTTTATGGGTCATGGTCATGATAACTCCACCCCCTACCCCTGATGTAGGCAGCTCTTCAGTATAGACCAGCCGAGCGTTGGTGCTGGAACCAGTTTTCCTGGTTGACCAAAACACGAAGACCTGGTTCTATCAGGGCAGCGCTCCCTCTCTCTCTTTTGATGTACATGTCTCACCATGCTCGGCCGCCCAGCGAAGTCCTTCCCTCTGTGCAGGAGGACCTCTCTGGCGTGCTGATGGTTGTTCACCACCACGGTGTAATGAGGACCAATGTAGAGAGCAAACAGGGCTCCGTACCTGCAGCACACACGGCACGGAACAAACACACTCAACGGAGCTCAGCTGAATTCCTGTGCCGCTCATTATGTTCTTTACAAGCTTCTGGTTCCTGATAAAATGGTCATGTTGCACTTTCAGCACCAGATATAAGAATTATCACATCTAATCTACACTAAACAGAATGAATTTGAATACACTGAGAGGATACCGGCGGACCGTCACTCATGTTTTCTATTTTTCCTTTCGACTGGAACTTACGTGGTCGTAAAGTCAGATGAAATTAGTTAGAATAATTGTACTTAGGCAGCTGAAACTGCAAGCTAAAAATGCATGACCTTTATAGAAATTATCATAATAATTCCACAAGGCGGAAGACTTACTGTTTTGTGCAAAAAGGTTGACTCGCCTGAACACCTGCTCAGACAAAGACACAGAAGCCGGGACATGCACTTAATTAAAAGTGAGCAGCAGCTGCGTGCCTTGATAAACTGTTTTTTGACTATGTACCCATCCGATTGTATAATCTCTATGTGACGCTGTTATTTGCTTCTGAAGGAAACAAAGGGCGACTGTGAAACTGCATACAGTGAGGCCAAACCACAAATTTCGGTCCTCCCAGTTCTTGCATGATAAGTGTGTGTATATAAAGAGACGCTCCGGAGAAATAGATCTCCAGAGAATACTTTGACCTACCTATGTACTCACTGTATTGCTCTCCTTGCTGCAAGGAAAACAAAGCTTCGAGAACAGATACTGCTTTCTTGGTGTTCCCGTCGTCTCCACCTTTGTTACGTCGGTGCCTGGGGCACTAAAGAATAAATTCTACCGACAAAATTAAACTGCTCCAAACTGTTTATGCTGTTGCAGATCTCCTTTTTAAATTGTTGCTCCTGCAGTGTGATTTATACTAGTTTCTGGATTAACAGCAGAAGTAACAATTGTAGTAACGCAGTAGTAATACTACTGTTTACATATAAAAGTCATTGATCATAGAAGAGTTAAACAACCTTTACTATCTGAAAGAAACTCTTTTTGCATTGACAAACAGCTGGAACATCCCAACATTATCGGCTCAGGGAAAGAAAGGAGCTCGGAGACAAATCCCCTCCGACTACGCTCAAACTGTAACTGTAAGGGTTGTTGTTTTTTGCCTCATCTGTTCGTACAGAAAGACAAACAAATTTAGATTTATTGCAAAGTAATGTCTAAATATTTAGCAGATTGCCACAGCGTGAAATAAAGTGACAGGAAGCAGACAGTGTTTTACGGTTAGCACAGGGCTGTGTGACTGCGGGTATGTTAGCAGACAGGAACATTCTTAGGTAGTTAGTGGAGAAAAAGGGATTTTATTTACCATGTTCCATCACTCCTCCAGTCGTTCCTGACGACCGAACTCCAAACTGGAGTAATTTTCTTTTTAAAGAGGTATATTGGTATGAAATTCTAGAGGCTCAGAGTTCAGGAAATAGGGCTTCGGTTGAAAAAGTTCTGCATTAACGAGTTCTTCCAAATATGAACAAGTTCTGCAATAGCTCTGAAGTTCCTCGTAACGTAAATGAGTTCTCCTCAACTTTACAAGGGTCTTCTAAACATCAGAAAGTCCTTCGAAGCTTTAATCGTCAGAACCATCGTGTTTGAAATGACACGATATGTAAGAGTGGCAACGTCAAGTAGTTCCCCTCAATATTAACAAACGCTTACAGATCTAACTTCAGTGTTGCATCCTGTCCTGGTTCTGCCTTCTAGGAGGTTCAGGGTTCTCACCTGTGGGCCAGCTGGGTAAAGAGAAGGTGCGGGGGGAGGCCTCCTGCCAGCCAGGGGAGGCTGCCCAGGACAGGGAGCCAGGGTAGGCAGGGGATGGAGGACCCGGCCGGAGGAGGAGAACGGCCGGGTCCGGTGCCACGAGCGGACCGCCGAGCAACCAGGAAGGAGACGACCGCCGCCGCGATGAAGAGGCCCGGGAGGAGGGGGGGAGGAGAGACGAAGACGGTGAGCGAGGAGAGGAGACGAGCGAACATGGCTGAGATGATGTGAGCGCAGCGGCCGGCGACTCCCGCTTTTAATCCCCCTCACATGCAGAGACCTTGGAGAGGTCAGAGGTCACGTGTGTGTGTGTGATGTTATTGTTTCCTGTGCGTCAGTGTCCTCACCCTGACCGTGTGTGTGTGTTTATCTGGGCCAGTCAACCTTGATATTATCAGGCTGCGTGTCACTGTTGCCGCGGTGACCTCAAACTGAGACAATCAGACTCTTTCCTTCTATACAACACTTGTATGACGAAAGCTGTTTACCGATGCACAGGTGACGCGCACTGATGTTCTGGATGGTCGTCGTTGGTTCTCGTCTTACATTATTAGAAATGATGACGATGATCCATAAAAGGTTTTATACAGAAAATCTTAATTTGTAAAATGTGTAAAAAAAAAAATGCTCATGTAAAGTACTTGCAGTCTTACGCTGTTTCCATGAGGCGGTGGGACACGTGCAGCCCGTCACGCTCAAATTCCATCTATCAAATGTTTGTTGTATGGCCCAACGTCAAAATTGGCCCAAATCAGGCTCACGTGTGGTCCGACAGTCAAAGTCTAACTTGACTCTGCAGGAGGTCAGAGGCTGACACGCTCTTCAACTGAGCCGATGGAAGTGAGAGTACCCACGCTGCTCTGCTGCGACACGCCGATTTCCCCCTGCTCAAATTGCATCGTGGGAAATGACGGCGGCCGGATCCGACACGCAAGGAGAAAGTGGGTGATAGATGATTTTCCCGGTTCCGGCTCGTTACTGACCGACTGCTCCGCCCGCCAGATTCATGAAGTCTGAGTCAGCAAGTGAAGACGACGGGAACTGCTGTCCCAGGTGTGTGTGTGTGTGTGTGTGTGTGTGTGTGGCACGTGGCAGCGTGGCTTGAAAATATTCTCATCTGTATTTACAAAAACGCCACCTGGTGGCCAATCCGGAGGTCAGAAAATGTTGAAAATCTAATGAGGTCCCAGTCTGTTGGATCCCTACCAAAGATCCAGCCTCAGATCGTGTTAGTGCGACCACGCTGACACGGAGGACGTGCGCTGGTGAAAGAATCCATCATTACAGCAGGAAACAGTCGGCACTGAGGGTCGTGTGCGTGTTCTGTGGTCCTGACTGTCACAGGAAGGAAAGGAAGTGGTTGTTACTTCCATCACTGCTCACTGTTCTGAAGGTGCCGTGCTGTAGTCGCTGACAGTCCCACCGATGATTTAAATTAAACACAAAGCTACAGGCACAGTGGTGCAGTGGTTAGCACTGTCGCCTCACATCAACAAGGTCCTGGGTTCGATTCCCGGGTCAAGACATTCCTGTGTGGAGTTTGCATGTTCTCCCTGTGTCTGCGTGGGTTCTCTCCGGGTTCTCCGACTTCCTCCCACAGTCCAAAAACATGCAGACTGGGGGTTAGTAGGTTAATTGGTCACTCTTACTTCCCCGTAGGTGCGAATGTGAGTGTGGATGGTTGTTTGTCTCTGTATGTCAGCTCTGCGATGAACTGGCGACTTGTCCAGGGTGACCCCGCCTTCGGCCCAAGATGCTGAGATAGGCTCCACCACCCCCCCGACGACCCCTAACGGGATAAGCGGTAGAAAATGGATGGATGGACAAAGCTGTTGTTCTGACTCCCTCTTGCATAACGTCTCCCATTTCCATGGCGACAGCAGCGCTGTGCAGGAATGTGACACGTCCGTCTGCTCTGCACGCTGGCCGCGCTGACAAGATGATGATGATGATGAAGGAAACATGGCCATGACCGCGGCAACTGTTTGTCCTCCGCCAGCAAACCCCACAAACCTCCCTCCTTCCTCTGTCCTGATGTGTGTCTGGACTCGGGGCAGACTGCTTGTTTGTTTGTTTGTTAGTTTGTTTGTATAGAGTCGCGTCCCCAGCTCTTGTCCTTCATCATCCCTCCATCCTCCCTGCTGCTTGTATAACCTCTGGGTGCCGCAGTGAAGGAAACCCCCGCTCCCCCAGCCCGCCGACGTCGCTCTCCCGCCTGTCCTTTTATGGTGCGGGGACTCCCGCCGTCACGGCCGGAAGTGGCCCATGTTTGGTCAGCTACGAAGCTCGCGGCGGGGGGAATCCCTCGCGCCGGCGTCGACCAATGAGGCTGGGACGGGAGTTACCTAGGAGACGGAGAGTATAAAGGCTGCCGCGAGTCGAGGAAGCTCAGCATCTCCAGCATCTCCATCATCTCCAGCATCACCGGGCCGGCCGACGGGACACCGAGAGCCCCGCGGATTGTTACCGGGAATCCCTCCAGCCCCGCACGGGAACCAGCGCAGATCATTGCAATGCTTGTGGAGCGCGAGGACAGCTTCATGTCGGAGTTGGAGGACGCGTGCAGCGCCTGGGTGGACAGCGTGGGCTCGAGCCGCAGCGACGGGAGCGACTCGGACGGGGGATCGCCGTTCTGCCGAGGTGCGTTTAGGTTCCAAACGACCGCCTGCTCACATGAATAAGAGCGTTTTTGATAGCTGATTCCTCGTGAATGTGTGATGAACTGAGGAGACATTATGCAATAATGACACCTTCCTCCTCTCCCCAGTCTTCTCCCCGGGAACTGACGCCTCCGACTCGGATTTCTTCTCCGACTTCAGCGACTGCTCCTCGGACACGCTCTCGCCCTCGCTCGGCTACACCGGTAGT
>KV751366.1:568014-584698 GCA_001698575.1 Mola mola | reverse complement strand
CGACTTGTAGCCTGGAGAGGAAAGAGGCGTTTCAAGGTGTCCTGACTGTGGCTGCGGCCGTGGCGCATGCGTGCGGCGTCCTGCAGGGGGGCGGAGGTACACCCTCCGCTGTGGAGGGGTTTAAAGGAGCAGGCCGTGTAAAATACAGGTTCTGGACGTTTCTGCATGAGGATGTGAACGTCACAATGTGGTGTTTCCTGTTTTGACTTCAATATTTTTGACACCAGGAGTTCTATGTTTGTACAATATCTCTATTTTTCTATGCTGCTCTACCTCTGTGTTAGTGTTTCTCACCGACGAAGCCCACTTGGAATTTCTATGAAACGATTGTAACTGTGTGTAACTGTCATTGTGGCGCCTCAGTGCCCGTGTGGGATATGTGTCTGTGTACAGATGAGAACGCGGTGTGAGCTGAGCTCCGGGTGGCACACGTGGCTGTGCACGTAAATGTTCTGCATGGAGGCCTCCGCTGTCAATAAACAAACAAACAAACAACAGAGTCCGGTCCTTTCCTCAGCAGCACCGCCGTCGCTCACGTCCTCGACAACAGGCCGCTGTTGCCGGGCGACCGTTGAACGGTTTGGTCAGATTTATGGGCTGTCGAGATTGTGTTGCTATGGTAACACGAGGATCGATTTTGACTGCGCGGAGACACAAACCGAAACGTCATAATTCCGCCACAACAAACACTTCCTGTCTGGGCTTTCGGCTTCCCTCCGGCGGCCCGACCGCGTCTTGACCAGCACGGCGCGCCCTGATGTGGTATCACCCTTCTTCTCCCGGGTCAAACGATTCCACCGCCGTGCCTGAGAAACACATTCATTTCTATAAATCTCATGACCTCAGCAGGCACATACGAAAACCAGCAGGCGGCAGACGGCTCCGGTTGGACGGTGGAGGTGTATTTACACAGAACCCGGTGGAAGGGTGGTACCACCTCAGCTGGGAGGTTCCATCTCGCCCACGGACACTTGGAAATGCTGACCGCGGGGGCTGGGAATGGGAACAGCTGAGCCTCCGATCAGAGGACGCCCCTCTGCCGGTCTTCAGGGGACACCCAGCTGGGAAGGGGCCCTGTGGCAGACCGAGTCCTTGCTGGAGGGATAATATATCCCATCTGACCTGGGAACAAAGCTTACCCCGCCCTGCCCAAAGGTCAACGTCCACACTAAGATCCAGTAGCGCTGGACTCTTAGACTTCCTGAATGTCCTGTTCTGAGAGGACAATCCTGGTATTTTCATCCTAAACCTTATTTCCTGAACTTTGAGGGTCTAAAACGTCTAGACTTCACATGACTCCAGTATGGATTCGCTCACTAGGACCGATTAGCCTGACAAGGCTATACGATGCCACACATGGGGCATGAAGACCGTCGCTAAGCACTTTTTCACCACTAACTACAATTAAATGTTTCCGCTTCTTTTCATTAACGGAGCTCCTGGAATCAACCACTCAGTTAAAACATGGAAACTCAGCCCACAGCCTCAGCTCATGATTGGTTGATTCTGTGGAGCGGCGTTCTTTCCAACATGTGGCCTGTGTGGACATGCCTGCTTCAGGCGAGTCTGATATGCGGAATTTTAGCCTCTTACTTGACCGTCCAGGCCAAAGCAGCCACGAGGGGTCACAAACCAGTGCGGTTCCGGTGGCGGTCCCAAGCCCAGACACATGGTGAGGGCCGCATCAGGAAGGACATCCGCCCTGCAAACTGAGCCCGACCGAACACGCGAATGACGAAAACCAGTTAGACAGGAGGCGGAGTTAAAGATGCTGAAACTCTCTTTGGGAGCGACGAGGAAGGACGGGATGAGGAAGGAGCAGGTGGGACGTTTGGGAGACACAGTTAGAGAGACCAGATTGAGATGGTTTGGACATGTGCAGAGGAGGAACAGATGATATGTTGGTACAAGGATGCTGAAGATGGAGCTCCCAGGCAGGAGGCAAAGAGGAGGTTGATGGATGTGGTGAGAGAAGAAGATGAAGAAGCAGATACAGTCATGTGAAAAAATCTGGACAACCTATGAAAGCCTGTGTGTTTTTTTCACATATTTAGACATAAGTGGATATCTGATATCAATGTTAACAATACTGAGAGAATCAGGTCATATAACTGAACAATTAAAAGTGAAGAAAAGACTTTTTCAAAGTTTCTGTAAAATGTAATTGAAAAGAAAATTGCAATTCCTGGTGAGGAATAAATCAGGACATTTCCTCATTCGTTCCCTCTTCAGATGGCTCAACTCACACACAGGCGTCTCACTTCCGCTGCACATGAGTGGAACATCGTTTTTTAAAACTCAGACGTGTAGTCTGGCGTGCTACCTGCTGCCGAAGCGGGACTGAACACCACCGAGAAATCCAAAGAGCCGTCTGAGGCCTTCAGAGAGAAGATTGTAGCAGCTTAAGGAATTTAAATCTAAAGGGACTGAAATCGGCCATTCCGCTGTCTAGTGTCAAAAGAGGCTACAAGTGGAGGACATTCAAAACAACTGCCAACACGCCGAGACCGGCCGTCCAGGCAAGTTCACTGCAAGATGCTAAAAGTAGACCGACGGCACACGCGTGACTGTCACGGAGGTGTGCAAGGACGAACTTCTGCTCTCTAAAAGCCACTAAGGCCAGACTGACGTTTGCAAGTGAGAACGTAGACAAAGGCCACAATCATGCTCTTGGGACTGATGAGCCTAGAATTATTTGGACAGCAGAACTGAGGACACGTGTGGCGTAAACCGAATATTCCAGGGAACGATGCTGCAGCAGGACCAGGCCAGCTCAGCACCACAGAATCCATCCTGAATCCCACCGTGTATCAGAAGCTGCCTGAGGAACAAGCTGAGGCAGAACTGGACCCAAAACATAACAGTAACTCTACCCAGGACCGGCTGGGAGGTCCAGATCTGGACCCCACTTGAAACGGTCCGAACGTGCGAGAGGCCCCTCAAACATGTCACAGCTCAAAGGATTCTGCGACGAGGGGCGGGGCAAACCTTCCTCGCACCGATGCCAGGAGCTGGTAGAAGAAGTTATTTCAGCTGCGGGGAGGGGGGTCTCCTAATGAGCAAAACAAGGTTAATGTTTGCTGTTTACCTGCCATGACATCACTTTCTTTTCCCGAGATAAATAAAAAGTAGATCAGAACATTTCTTAATAAAGAACTGAATATGTAATGGGGTGTCCTAATGTTTCCACATGACTGTAGTTGGAGTGAGAGAAGAAGAAGCAGAGGACAGGGAGAGATGGAGGGCCATGATTGGCTGGTGCTGACGGTTACTCTCCAAATTCTCCACGACAGGAAAAACAACAACAACAACAACAACATGAAACACCTCCACCATGCATCTGTTGTCAGTCTCCGCGTACAAATTGTCCGCCTGCTCTTGGCGCCCCCTGGTGGACACGAGTCTCCTCTGACGTTGGCTACCGCACTGAGCTCGGAGTACTTTTACTTGACTGAAGTATTTCGAGTATTTCCATCTTGTGCTTGACACATTTGACTTTTCACTCCGCTTCGCTTGTCTGATTGCAGGCTCCCTTTTTGACATTACTTCCTGTCCACCTAAAATTTGTTGGATAAAAGTCAACGATTATTCGATTATTTGATTGTTTAAAAGTCGAAAACAAATGAAGAACGAGAAGAATTTTCCCACAATATTCTGTCCTCTGAGTCGGTGCTGAACTGTTCCTTTAAAAGTACCCAATCAGCAGCGCGTTGGGCGGGGCTGGAACAGACGCCCCACACGGTACCGACTGATCCTCCGCCATGGCAACGGGACTGAGGATGCGCTGACGGAACGGGTCAGAGGTCACCGGATCCCACCGGATCCCGGAAAGCATCCTGATACAGCTGAGTTTCCTGGGAGAGAGGATAAAAGTCCTCCTTCTGAAAACTCATTAAACTAGTAAAGTTCTGGTTAGTAAGTTGGTATTTGAGTCGATATGAACACAACAAATATCGTTGTTTACAAATTTCAGCTTGTCACTGTAACTTTGTGCAGCAAAACGTGGCGAACATGGTTCCGTCCTGACGCACAATGATCCCTCTCAGGACCGGAGGTCTCAGCAGGAGTCCGTTTAGGTGGCTGTGCTGTCTTTTGGAGCCCCCTGGTGGCCGCAGCGCTGCCGGGCTCCACCCCTACATGTCTCAAAGGAAGTAGCTCCCTGCCAACCGTGTCATTAACATCAGCTGGTTAGCTTGTGTCAAACGTTGAATATCAGGCTGCATAAAGACAGCTGAATGATGTCCTCCTCCTCCCCGCTGTGGGGACGACTTTCGTTCTTCGTTCGTCTCTGAACTCCGGGGGCACCTGCTCAGCCGGCACGCCGATGAGACGCTGCTGCTGTCGCAGGTAATCAATCCTGCAGCGAACGATCAGTCATCGATGTTCAAGATGCTCGGCAGAGTTGAAAGCAGTGACAAATAAACAGCGGATAAACTTTCCACTTCCTGTGGAGCCAACAGAAGTCGCTGTTTAAAAAGAAAACGTGCCGGTTGTCGGATAGAAAACACCTGCAGACTCTACAGGGCGGAAACGCAGACGGTTCTCGCGTCGAGCGACACACACGGTTCTGCCCGTTTCAAAAAGCCGTTCAGCGGACTGTGTTTATACGGGATCATGTATTTGACCATCATGTGACGTGATGTTTGATTTTATTAGCTTCTCGGCACCAGCTACCAAACTCCACACTGGATTCGTTTCCAAAAAAAAGCTCACGTAACAGAGCCGAGGCTGAAAAATATCATATCTTTCCTTTAAGTCAGGGCGGAGGAGGAGAAGTTTCATTACTGTGTGTGTTTTCACTCTCAGTTTCGTCAGAAGCGTCCTGGACTGATGATGTCTCGCAGGTTAAAAGTCGAAGGATTCTGCTGACCTCAACACACACACTTACTTCCACCCTTGTGAGGACTCTAACAGATACAGTTCTTTCCTGAGTCCTGTACGCTGACCTAATTCTCTCGCAAATATAACCCTTAAATCTTAGTCTTGACCTTCCAACAGCCCCACGTTTTTAAACCCTGGACACAGGTTCCTCACTTGGTGCAGCGTTCTTATTCAGCCAGTCCTCACTATGAAACAAGTACAGGAACTCACTTAGACACACACACACACAGCTTTGTATTTTGACATATCCAAGTAGTTTTTATGCCTCAGGTAGCCCCAAAAATAACCCTAAATGTGACCCAGAGTCCCAGAGGCAGAACAAAGTGCAGAATAACTCCAGTCATTGCTCACGAAACATCAGGTGAAGCTTTAAGGTTCAGTCACAAATATCAACAATAAGGAAGTTAGAACCATCTTCTTTTCCACCTTGAAAGCCGTAATCCGTCAGTTACTCATCCTGAAGCCTGAATGAAATGATCATCCGCGACGTTGTGTCATTTCACACTGAAGATGAGCACTAACACGTCACACACGTTTGCACAAGATTCCCTGACTCACATCAAAGACAGCGATCAGTCCATCAAATGTGTTCGAGTTGTTACTGCAAGAGTCAATCATGTGTTTCAGCATCTTTATAGAACTTCAATGTGTTTTCATTGTTTCAGTATCAATAAATCTTTTTCCTACAACTTTTGTCTTTAGTGAACCACAGACGCTGGACCGTCCCTCCGTTATTACAGACAGTGAACTCACCACAGAGGAGTCTGGAGTCGCGTGTGGGACGTCCTGAAGCGAGACGAAGGCCAAGTGCAAAGGTCGTCCTCAGGGGTGTGGTGGTGTGTGTGTGTGAGCGAGTAAAACTTTTCATCTGCGGAACTCAATCATTGACCTTTTACCCCTGGAGAGAGAGAAAGGAAAGTGTGTGTGTGTGTTGTGGTCTCCATGGTCTTCCTTGTACGGAAAATGCTTCTTCGCCTTCTGCTGCTGGCAGCCATGTTGGTTCTGCTCCTCTTCTTCAGCTCCTTGTGGCTACGTGAGTTTCTTTCTCCGCATTTGGCAACTTACTGAGCCAACATGGCCGAGTCGTCAGGACTGTTTGATTTTTACTTGTCCCCTATCGGCGATGTACAGCTTCTTGTGAAGAATATTTTGTTGTAGAGTTCGTCCGATTTCCAATACCAATATCGAAAACACTCCCGATACCGCAGAAAAAACTAGTATTGGAGTCAGCAAGTACTGATCTATGGACAGTCTGATACCACTAAACTCTCCCTGCTGTTTAGCGGCGGCCGGCATCCAGCCACCTACGACTCCATCATTTCTTCTTTTCTGCTCTAAAAGCTGACACCTGTGCTATCACTAGCAGCTACTGCTGTTGAGCCACAAAGAGGAACTCGTTGTCTTTCTTTTACAGGGTGGCATGTGTTGCCAATTTTAACCCAAGCAACCTTGTTTGTGTAGGCTCTCAGTCATCCAGGTTGAGGTCGTCCTAAGTGCTTCAGTTGAAGGCATCTGGACGTCTTTTTGGTTTTGAAGACGTTTCACCTCTCATCCAAAAGGCTTCTTCAGTTCTAAACACTGGTGGGGGGGTCCCCAGTATTTAAACCTCTGGTAGGGTTGTTACACCTTGGAGGGGGTCACCCGGGAGTCGTTGACCCTCTGTGTTTACACATCCAGTCACAAGTTCATTAATGAGTCATTTTGAGGTGTGACTCACTGATGAGGTTAAAACATTTGGGAAGGGATGTCAGGACTACATTGTAATTTGGCTGATAATTGGGGTCTTAGACCACCACCTCTGTTTAATGAGGGTCTTTCCATTTTGATGTAGATGGCCTCCTTCATTTCTCAAACCATCTGTCTTCTTTGTCCAGAATGTGCACGTTGTTGTGTTCAAATGAGTGTACTTTTTCCTTCACATGTAAATACACGGCTGAATCTTGTCCTGTGGATTTGGTTCTTGATGGTCTTGCGGTTATTTAGTCTCCCCGTGTACAGGTCAGAACACTCCTAACTGCATTGGACCGCATACGTAACATTGCTCAGCTTTTGTTTGGGTATTTTAAAGCACAAAGACTCCGGGGAAGAAGTAAAGTTAGTGTAAGAATATGGACATTTAGAGGAGCAGAGATGGAGTCTGAGTCAGAGGGGGCAGAGAAGAAAGCTCAATGCCTCATAGAGTGTTCCCCCAGCAATCCGAGCCTATGTTAATAGGGAGACCTGAAAATAAAGAATTACAGTAATCCAGCCTGGAAGTAACAAATGCGTGAACTAGTTTTTCTGCATCTTGTTGAGACGGATTTTAGCAATATTACGGAGGTGAAAGGTTTTACATGTGAGTTAAAAGACAGCTCCTGGTCAAAGATAACACCCAGGTTTCTGACAGTGGTGCTGGAGGCCAAGGCAATGCCATCCAGATTAACTATGTTGCTGGATAATGAGTCTCTAATGTGTTTAGGGCCCAGCACAATGACTTCAGCTTTGTCAGTTTAACATTAAAAAGTTATGAGACATTCAGTTTTTAATGTCCTTAAGACATGTCTGTAGATTAGCTAACTGATGGGTTTCATCTGGCTTCATTGATAAGTATGGTTGTGTGTCATCTGCATAACAATGAAAATGTATGGAGTGCTTTCTAATAATTTTACCTAAAGGAAGCATATATAGAGTGAATAGTAATGGTCCAAGCACAAAACCTTGTGGGACTCCATGACTAACCTTGTCATATCTTGATGATTCATCATTAACATGAACAAAATTATATCTATCAGATAGGTAGGACTTAAACCATCTTAGAGCAGATCCTTTAATGCCAATTTGGTGTTCCATCCTCTGTAGTAAGATGTGATGATCGATAGTGTCAAAAGCTGCACTAAGATCTAATAAGACTACCTACCTACCTAGACCTCCGGGTACCCAACTCTCCTCTCCCCTCCGGGGTTAGGAGGGGGGTTCAACGTCTCCTACATGGTAACGTCATGCACTACCTTCCAGCACTCTTTTCCGGGCAGATCTCCTGTAACCTGACCTGCCTTCTGCCCCTGACCATGTCTCCTCGTCTCTGCCCCGGTAACCTGACCTGCCTTCTGTCTCTGAACTTTGCAGCTTCCTGTTCCCTGTCTGCCTGCACTCTGCCCGGACTTCATCTCCGGATATTCCGTCCCAATATCAATGCTGAATAGTAGTCTTTTCTTGCTCGGCGAAGGGCCTTCCTGTATACTTTAAGGCTATCCTGGCAGGCCATGCGTGACTCTTCCAGTTTAGCGGAACGCTGTTTCTTTTCAAGTTTATGAGTTTTCTGTTTTAACTTGCGAGTGTTAAGATTATACCACGGAGCTAGTCTCTTTACTGGTTTTGTTTTCTTTTTAACTGGGGCAATGGAATCGAGTGAAGCACGTAGAGAGCCGGCAGTGAAATCAGCAAGGTGATCAAGCTGGGAGGGGCTAAAATTAAGATATGACTCCTCTGTTATTTTGGGATATGGCACTGAAATTATTGCGGAGGGAATCATTTCTTTAAAATTTTCAACAGTGTCCTCAAATATGCATCTGCTATAATAACTAGTGACTCTTGGTTTATAGTTGATGAGCAGAAATTCAAAGAAGAAGATAATGATAATGATCTGATAAAAGCAGATTTTGTGCTCAAATTCAATGCCATATGTCAGAACAAGATCAAGGGATGTGATTAAAAGTGTGTGTTGATTCTTGTACACACTGACAGAAGCCGAATGAATCTAATAGTGAGAGAAATGCCGTACCAAGGCTGTCGTTTTCAATGTCTACATGGATATTAAAGTCACCTACAATAATAACTTTATCTGTTTTGAGGACCAGAGCTGAGAGAAACTCTGAAAATTGAGATAAAAATTCAGTGTAGGGTCCAGGTGCTCGATACACTATAACAAACCTAGTTGGAGTTTTCATGGTTGGATCGGAAATGCTAAGGAGATTTTCAAATGAACTAAATTTTTGTTTGGGGTTCGGGTTTATTAATAGGGCAGAATGAAAATGGCTGCAACTCCATCACCTCTTCCAGTGTCTCTGGGAATGTGTGCGTTAATGTGACTGGGAGGAGTGGATTCATTAAGACTTATCACACATGAACTACACCATTCGAGGGTCTAAGGGCAGAGGGTGTCACACTTGTAGTTTGTCATATGAACTACACCTTACTTGTGACCCTGAGCTGCATATACAGAGAGGGTCAACGACTCTCTGATGACATGCTAATAAAGTGGAACGTCCCCAAGTCCTACATTCATGTAAAAAAAAGCCATGGACAAGATGTGTATATATAAACAAACACTGGTATCGGATCAGTACTCGGTATCGGCCAACGCCCAAAGCCCAGGTATCGGAATCAGTATCAGGACTGAAAGTATAATATCGGAACATCTTTAGTTTATTGTTTAAGTAATATTCTTGCGGGAGGCAGCAAAGACACAAAGTCATTGTCGAACTTCAAAATCTAACGACAATAAGAGCAGCCGAATTCTTTCTGCCACCGTGGCCTGACTCAATTAGGAAATATGCGCCCAAGCATAGTACACATTATGTTTGAATGGGGAACATTCTTAGGCTTTGCAGTTCATCAAAGTATTTCCTGTGTACAGAATGTTCGTTATAAACTTTTTGAAATATAAAACTATGAAATTATTGTATATCTGATCAATTTAACCATGTTGTGCCGTTATGGTTTCCGCTGGATTAAGTCAGTAATAATTTGTCAAAAAGGTGTTTTTCGCTCGACAGCTCAGGGAGGAGTCAGAGACTGCGGCAGTACCTGGCATCCATGTTTTAACCAGCGAGCGGTGAGAACAAACACAACTTATCTTTATAAAATCTCAACTTACTGAAACCCGATTCAGACTTAAACTTGAAGCCTGGAACAGTTTGTAGGGCTGTGAGAAAAGCTCTTCAACATGAAAAGTTGTTTTTTTTCTCTTTATCTTTTCCTTAAGCCTGAGCCTCCATTGGCCTTTGGGGACTGGGCAGAACCCCGCAAGGCCCCGCCCATCATCCGTGAGTGTCCTGGCCAATTGTTTCAGGCCAAGCACTTGTTGGAGCATTTAAAGTCCAGCCTTGCAGACACCGATGATGTCCTGCTGGAGCCGTACCTACAGAGCTGGGATCAGCTGCTGAAGTACACACACACACACACAGCCACAAAAAAACCCAAAACTGCCAGCAGCTGGTTAGCCTAGCTTAGCATAAAGACTGGGGAGAGCAGCTTCCTGATTTTGTAAGCAAAAATCTTTAAATTATCGCAGTTGTCATCACCGTCAGTATATTGAGACGCCCCAATCCACTAATGCTAACGTTAGCTTTGATAGTATCCAGGACGAGCTGCCACATAATCTGCGACACGGTGTTGAAATCTGTTAGCTGGCCATGCTAATGTTCGCAGTCATCACTTCTGTTCCAGTTTCATGGAGTCTCTCGGGACGATGGTCAGTTTCTTCTCCCAGAAGATGAAGGAAAAGATCAAGCTCATACGGGAGCTGTCACTCAAATGGAGCACAGATGCTCATGAGAAACGTGCTGTGTCGGCCCAGGCTGGACTCTTCAAAAACCAGGTGAGTGTCACAAAAGCACAGCTGGATAAGATGAAGTCGGTCTAACGTGCAGCTAAATGGATTCGTTTTTTTCCTCGAGGTGTATCGTTCAGTTCGATCTATGGTGGAGGCGGAGCTGAAAGCGGGTGTGGTTGATTTCTCTCGCCGCACAGATTCCGGCTGCAGGACGCTGCTGCGGCTGCATCGCTCTCTGCTGTGGCTCAAGCTGATGTTGGAGGGTTTGGCCGAAGGACCGGACGCAGACGGACGATACAAAACAACCGGAGAACTGAGCAGGTAACATTTC
This sequence comes from Mola mola, assembly GCA_001698575.1. NCBI lineage: Eukaryota > Metazoa > Chordata > Actinopteri > Tetraodontiformes > Molidae > Mola > Mola mola. The sequence goes on along the minus strand of KV751366.1, from coordinate 573,953 downwards.
TGACTCCATGACTGGTTAAAAATGCTGACCAACAAGATTTTCCCACGTGATGCAGGTTGACTGCTAAAACACTCGTATGTTAGCGATGCTAACATGATCGCAGCGAAAATGTGTGAACACTGTGAATAAAGATAGTTGAGGTGAAGCAGAAACATCTGGACACCCCCTGGTGGATGGCTGCAGTTTGTTTTTTAAAGTCAAAGGTCAGCAGGGGCTCAGTCAGGTGTTCCACTCCATGAAATCGATTCAATTGATACGTTTCCCCACAGGGACGCCTACCAGGTAGCATTAGCCCCCCATCATCCGTGGATGCTCCGTCAGGCTGCAGAGCTGGTCTTCCTCGTTCTTCCGGACCGACAGTACTTCCTCAACCTGGTGTGTGTACAAAGTCAGCAGGAGGCCACACCCATCCTGCACGTTATCATGCATGCCCTGATGCTCGTGCACACACAGACTCAGCGAATCCTGGCCGAGCATGACATGCTGGAACTACCCTGACTGACACCTCCGGCCTCCCTGAGCAGAATGTAACCGGCGAGTCTGACTTCTCATAAATGGGACTTCCTGCACAAATAATACGTTGGGTTTTTGTGATTGTGGTTTATTTTGGTCACCGGTACGAACAAGAAAGCTCACTTTTTTTTTACAGTGAGGTCCATTGAGGAAGCAGTAAAGCTCTTCATCCTGTATTTCTGTTTAACAGAGGAAAACATACACTTTAATGACATGGAAGCGTTCAAACAAAATATAAATGGCCACAAGCATCACTTCCCAGGTTCCAACCTGTGTATCATGAAGCAGCTCACTGAAGTCCTGCGTTTGTCATCAGATTTAAACAACACTGCTTGTTGATGACAGCAGCGCCACCATCTGGCTGGTCGGGCTCATATTTGAGAAGCGCTTTGATTCCAAACTGGCATAAACTGAGTAAGTTTCTCCAGTGTTCTGATCAGGAGTGATTACAGAGAGTTTACAGGCTGAAAATTTCCTGTCAGCCCTGAACGTGACATTTAAAATCGGACTTACGGCAACAGAATGAAATAAGATTTTAAAACATCAAACCAATTGAAGTTACACTGCAAGAAAACCAGTCATAGTGTCGCCGTTCAGCTTCTACACAGCAAAACTGAAGTGCACTTCCTGTTCCTGTTGGCTGCCATGACCCTCCCGTTCAGCTCGTAGCTTTGGTGTGTTTTCCTCTCAGCCTGGTAGCAGGTGGAGATGGGCGGAGCTGCTGATTCTCAGTAGGCCGCATCCTTAACGAGAGTCAGTTACTAAAAGACATCAAACGTTAAACACGTACCAAAATGAAGGTACCATTATGACGTGCTTATTTGGCTCTGGAATGTTCCCACAGTAGCCATCTTGTTGATGTCATAAGAACAATAGCAGCGTGTCTCCGTCCTGTCAGACGTGATGTGCGTTCAGGGAAGGGCTGTGGCTCTTCATGTGCGTTTTCAGACAGTGGCTCTGGGTGAAGGCCTTGTCGCAGAGGGAGCACTGATATGGCCTCTCTCCGTTGTGGGTCCTCATGTGGACCGTCAGGTGTTCTTGACGAGCACACGCTTTGCCACAAACTGGGCACACAAAAAGCTTGATGCCCAGGTGGCTTCTCACGTGGTTGTTCAGGTGCGTCTTGCGTTTGAAGAAGCGGCCGCACTCGGAGCAGCCGTAGGGCGCTTCGTCGGTGTGGACGCGCATGTGGGCATTCAGTTCGCCGTTGGATACGAAGCCTTTGTTGCATATGGCGCAGGTAAACGGCCTGTCGTCGCTGTGCGTCTTCATGTGGGCGGTCAAGCTGCCGCCCGACATGAAGGTCTTGCAGCAGATGTGGCAGAGGTACGGCCGCTCTCTCACCGTGTGGATCTTCTCGTGCGCCTTCAGCGTGTTGGAGAGTTTGAAGCGCTTCCCGCAGACCTGGCAGCCGTAGCGCCGCTCCCCCGAGTGAGTGGCCCTGTGGCGAGTTAAAGATCGCAGGTCATGCACAGCCTTTCCGCAAATGTTGCAGACGTACCTATCCCTGCCCGTGTGCGCTTTCCTGTGAGCCACTAGCTGCGCCTTTAGTCCAAAGGCCTTGGGGCAAATATCGCACTTGTGCGGTTTATCGGACACGTGCGCCCAGCGGTGAATGCTCAGGCCGGACATGTACGCGTAGCTTTTGTCGCAGACGTCACATTTGTACGGCCGGTCTCCGGTGTGCAGGGACGTGTGGGCGCTGAGGCCCGTGACGCTGAGGAACGACTTCCCGCAGTAAGAACAGTCGTGGGTTTTCTGATACCCCCTGAGGTGCCCCTTCAGCTCTTCCTCAGACTCGAAATGTTCTCCGCACACTCCACAAACGTGCTGCGGCTCGTCCACGTGACACCAGGCGTGTTTGATCAGACTGCCCTGCAGGCGGTACCAGACCCAGCACACTCTGCAGACCTTACTGCCCTCTGTCCACTTGCCCTCCAGGCCGGGTGCTCCCTGCTTCCTCCTCACCTTCAGGGAACGCGACTTCCGCTCTGGCTTCCAGTCTTCGTCAGAGTCGTCTCCACTCTCTGCGCCGTCCTCGTCCTCGGCTTCCTTCGGGTCCACGTCTTGCGTGCTGCTGGACGGCGCGTCCGCTCTCCTTCCTTCTTCACGGTGGACGGAGCTGCTGCAGAATGAGTAAAATTAGAAAATACTATAATCGGGCTTAGTTCACAGCTTCTTATGCAAGAAATCAACGCAAAATGTTATTTTTAAGGATATTGCCTGCATACAATCATTTTTAGGTTTACGTCATCTCCAAGTGAAGAAACAGGAGTCCCCCCAAAGTGAGGACAGATGACTAAGAATCAAGATAACGATTCCAATCCTCCCAACAAATAATCAAACAGAGGTTGAACAAGAAAGCGACTCTAACAGGATTTAAAGAGTCTGTTGCTCTCCGTGAGAATAGTGTTCTTCAGATCATCTGATTATAAATCCCATTAACTAAATTTCCACAGATGATGTTAAGCTTTTACAGTCCTTCAAGTTAAGTTTTTTGCCAGTGTTTTCAAACTACGTCCTATTGCCTGGTCCGTCGAGGTCCAACGTTTCACAAAACACTTTTTAAAAAAGGCGACTCCAGTATGGAGTTTGTCTCTGGGACCAATTACTATATTTTAATTAAACAGCAAGTCAAAGCATTCAAAATAAATCCCTTTTTCTCCACTAACTAACTCAGCATGTCACTGAAGTGTCTGCTAACACGGTTATCCGATCCCTGCAGTCAAACTGCCGAGTGTTGTGACTCAATAACTGTAAAGATGCTGTATAAAACCCGTTCGCATGGTGTTTTTACTACCTGCCTCTTAAACCCCAATTCTGAAGATTATGTTAGGTGTTTGCAGATAGATATTCTTAAATTCTACACACTAAAACGGACATTGGAGAGGATCTGACTGCTATGTCGGGATGTATTTCCTACTGACACGGGAAAGAACCAATGACAAGGTAGAGGGTGGGACATCACATTGAGATGAATCTGGACAGCTGGTAACTACAGCAACGGTCGTAGCGCACACTGTCACCAGCTAGGTAACCGCGGCAACAGTCGTAGCTCCACTAAGCTCCACTGAACCTTGAAGATTGATTGACAGCTAGATGCCATGATATCATTGGCTGAAACTGGCTGCGCGACGATGTGATTTCACATGATATGTGGTTTTAACGGAAGAAAACATATCAGATTTTAAGCACAAAAATACAAAGAGATGTGTTTTTTGTTTATATCATTCAATGGGCGACAATATGATGAAGGACGTGATGTCAGCGGGGTTAAACTGACAGCTTTTTATTTCAGATGAGACTAAGATAATTGGATGGAAAACTCTGGTTAATGGCTGAACTGTCCTCAGTAAACAAAAGCAACATCTCCAAATACGATTAACCGATTAACTGCTGATAGTCGAATATTCATTCATAATGTTTGATAACCTGCTGTAACTGGTTACTAGAGTGGTACAAAATGTAGGATGTTTGTTGTGAAGTGCCCTGAAGCGACTATTGTTTGCACTCGTTTATTTTCTCGTGAAGGAACATTCTTGTTTTTCACCCCCGAGCAGGTTCGTGCCAGTGTTTGTTTGTCTGTTTGCAGGATAACTCAAATAGTTACAGATTCCGATGAAATTTTAATCAGAGGCGAGATTTGGTCCACCCTACTGATGATTAAAATTTGGTGTCCAAAGGTCAAGGGTCACTGAAAGGGCTAAAAGCAAGATTTTTGGCTGTAACTACAGACAGAATCGACATATGGAGGTCAGACGTGTTATTTTATAATTCACCGGGTACAAACGGTAACTTTTGGGATTTCTAAGTCAAAGCTCATTGGTAATTCTATGCAAAAGAAAAGCGTGTTTTGGGGAATTTCACTTGGCTGGCAGACTCTCAGTGCTGTCCAGCAACGCTCCGCTCAGTTTCCTGCTGTTCTTTTTGAATTACCTTGAGCTGACCTCCGCTTCACTCTGGAGCGGCTCGGCGGTGGTCCTCTGTGAAAGGTGACACTCTTCCTCCTCCTCGTCCTCTTCTCCTGTCTGAGAATATCAAAACATCTAAATCAACCTTCCGTGTTTATCTTGAGACAGTCTTGGACACATCAGCTCTAGAGACGCCCGCTTCCCTCTGATGTGATGGAACCAGACGACACATCACGTGGAGCTAAAAAAAACTCAATAGCTAGGCAGCTTTCAGAAATCATGACCCGACTACTCGGGCTCATGAGCAGCAATATCATAACTCCGCCCCACTGTGTGATGTCAGAACGTGAGCCGGCGTTAGTGATACTAACACAGCAGTATCGGATTGAGCTCTTCTTGGAGCAATCATTTGGCGATCCTCTCGTGATGACGTCGTCCTCTGCTCAAACCTCACGTCTTCTCCACACATGCTCTTTGAGTTAGCGATTGCAAGCTAAAAGTTGTGGGTCGCACTCTCAAAAACATCAGCACCACATCTCAGCGCTCAGATACAGACTGTTGATTCGGCGCCGTCATTAGCTCCACTGGAAATTTGGAGGCCGAACTAGTGTAATCCCCATTACACCTCCATGATATTAACGAGAGAGAGACAACTGACCTGGAGCGACGTCCGTGGCCTCATCTCGCTATGTGAAACGCTAATCAGGTGGGATTAAGGCATCAGCCAGCCACGGGACAGGACACGGACTCTCCAAAGTAAATATTAAAAGACTAATCTCTGCATTTAAAGAAGTGATATCAGATATGATTTGTTTTTGGTTGTTGTTTTTTTTTTTTTTTTTAAACCAGCCAAACTAAAAACCCACCAGCACGAGCCCATTGTTGATGCGTGTCATGTGTCGTCTAGTTCCATCACATCAGAGACAAGTCAGACGAACTCTCCAGCTGGAATCTCCAAAACTGAAAAACTCGCCAAAACACATGAACGGAGCTAAACACTGAGTGACACACAACCGCAAGGGTATGTCCCCAAAACCCCTGATGTCTACACAAAGGCAGGAGGACAGCAGGATTAGCTTCGCTTCGAGTCGTCACTGTTAGAGCATCGATGTGCATTTTGTTGGGTGCGGACTGGATTCAGTTATGGAGATATGAATGAAAATATATTTTTTCAAGATGAGCGCCAGCTGATGGCCAATCCTGACATCAGACATGAATGCTGAACATCTAATCAGCACCAGATCTTATGGATATCTACTGCACCACATTCACAACAAGGGTCTGCACGGGTGCTGATGACTCCGTAACATGTCAGATTTTGGGGAACGTATTAAATAATATACATTCGTAGATTGTCGGACAGAGTGTGGTATGAGGAGAGGACGACACTGCAGTATGGACCTTCAGCCGGACGTAGAGGAACGTCTTGTCGACCCGGTTGCCCTTCATGCTCCTGCAGATCTCCTCTGGAGTCACCGCTGTCAGCGGGAGGCGTTGCAGCCTGCGGCTCCTGTC
>KV751366.1:548158-562204 GCA_001698575.1 Mola mola | reverse complement strand
TTCCTCGGCGGATTACAAACCATCCAAAGCAGCGATACTGAGAAGAGTCATGGCCGACAAACTGACAACCGCGGCGCAGGAAATCTTCGCGGTGGTGGAGAGAACCGTGGCCGGCTACGAGGAGGAGGCTTCGGCTTTGAGACAGGAGATCGAGCGGCAGAGGAGGCAGCTGGAGGCTGTGCTGCAGCCGCAGGTGTCACTCTGTAGGATAGGTTGGTAACTAACCACCAAACTTCATTCAAAAATCTGGCTATTTGAATTGAGGTTTTCTCACAGAGACACATTAAACACCTTTGATTTGCAGGATTCCAAATTGAATGAGATTTCACTCATCAGTACACTGATACTGGTACTGCACATGTTGTAGTAGTTCTACTTTCAGTCAGAGTCGGTTACATAGACTTGGTGCCATCCAGATGAGCTGCTGCAGCTGAACCCCCTGGTGGGAAGGAACCACACACACATATGAGCCGAGTGCGTCTTTAAATACGTTTTCTGCTGCTTGGAACGACTCCTCAACTACACTTTAGAGGTTTCCACTCCAGTGCGCTCATCTGTTAGTCTGACTTAGTATTGACTTTACAGAGTCATAACAGAAATGGAAACTGGAATGAACCTTCTCAAATGTACATGTTTCAGGTGGACTCTCTGAGGAAGAGGAGCAGCAGCCCATTATCTTTAATGGATATTCATCCATTTTTTTCCTCAAATCATGCTAATGTACATGACATTATAATAGGATGATTATTGAGTACTTTTGTTTTAATACTTCAGCTAATTTTTTCTTGAATTTCACAAAACCAAAATTTGTTTTCTTCAGATGTGGAGGCATCTGATGGCCAGGTTGAGGAAGAGGAGGGTGAAGATGATGATGATGATGATGATGTTGAGGAGTCTGCTGAGGAACCGGTACAGAGCACCAGTCCAAATCAGGAAGATCTGAGGGACTTGGATCATCAAATACAAAAGAGAAGGTTCCAAAATGATGTGATATTATCACATAATACATTTGCACTGATGCACAGACTGATGGATCCTTATATTTCTTCTTCCCTGACTGGATTATTTTCTTGCAGAGGTTGGTCATTGAAGATGAATCACAGGATGAGGCGTCATGTGAACCTCAGAGTGCGTCTGTTAAAGGACAGCCACACCAATACATTAATAAAAGGCAGTAAGTCCAGCAGACTCAACAGACCAAATATACCAGCTGAGAAAAGTGTTGTGAATTCTCTACAAATTTGGTTAAAATTCACTCTACTTTTGCAAACTTCACTGTTTCTCTCTTCTGTCTGAAAAATACCTGTAAAAGAAAGTCTAGTTTGTTTGTTTTTTCTCCGTCAGTGTCAAAGTCTGCCATGCAGACAGTGAGGTGCCAACGAAGCCTGCGGGAGCCCGAATTCCTGGACCTGCTGAGGTCGACCTTCCCCCAGCTGACAGGAGAGTTTGATGTCTTTACACTTAGCGCCACCAAGAGACTGACGCCCTTGAAACTTCTGACGTTGACGCCAGAGGAGATCCAGAAGTCCATCAAATCCACAGGGAAAGGAAGATCGGCCCTGTATATCAGACTAAAGGTATTGTTATTTCTCTGTCAAGCTTTCAGCAGAAGGTAATAAGCTGCAGCGATGGCTTACGGGATGTGAGAGCGTTACGCTCCAGTCTAGGGGTAAGAGGCACAAAACAAAAGACGGCGTGTCGGAGAAGCAGTGCAACAATTACAATATTTACAACAGTGAAGCTTAACTTCAGGGTGAACCCAGGCCAAAACAAAACCCAAACTATCTGTCCCCGGTATAAACTAAACCCTCAACATAAAAATAAAAGAAAAAGAACTCAGTGTCTAACTCCCCAACCGAAACCAAATACAGGAGAGAACGGTGATTAAAGGCATGGCAGCTTTCTATGCTGACCCTTCCCTGCTATCTACTGATACCAATATGAAGGAGGAAAAAAGTTCAGAAACCAATATATCAGCATATATCTGTCTCTTAGATCAATCTTCAACTGATCAGAAATACATAAATATACACACACATTAAAGATCCCTCAAATGCTGTTATCAAATATTTGATGAAAAGATAAATAACGAAGGAAAGATTTTTTTTTACAGTTAAACAAAAGTATAATTTAAGACATGTAATCGTATCAATATTTCATTGTTAATGTAATCACCAACGTTAATTAAATTAAGGTTCAGAAAAACTGCAGCAACTTTTGCAGCAATTACAGCTGCACATCTCTCTGGCATAAGCTCTCTTTACATGTGCAAAATTTCTTTGTCAGATAAGAAATTGAGGGATTGGAAACTCAGAATCATCTGTTTATATGGAGGCTAAATCAAATAATCCAATCATGACGTGCGTATACATGAACAAGGCTTTAATCAGAATAACAGCATGTTGACATGGGCAGATTTGTCTAATTTTTCTAAAATAACTGCAGAAGAAGAAGTTGTACGCCGACGTGGCGACACTTTGCACTTTCGCACTTTTCCCTATAATTTAAACTCGGCACTTTAAAGAATGGACCTGCGCAGGTTCTGAAAGTTCTACTTTTGTTTCTACTGTTCTCCGTCATCAAGCTACAGGCTCAGCGATGCATAAACCTCCTGCGTTACAGGAGGAGAGAGCAGGAGGATGTGAGCGGCACACATGCGCAGTGAGGGTAATTTTACCCCAAACAAGAAGTCACGATCAGAATAAGTGAGTACATGGACGCGGTTCGGAATAATGATCAGTATAAACCAGCCTCTCCATCGGAATATAATTTCTTTCCGAATGAGTCGAATCGGATCAAAATCTTCCAATTGACGTGTTTACATGAAGCATTTTTATTCTGATCAGCCTTTATTCCGAATATTTGTGTCCATGCAAACATGGCTATAGTGTCAATATACTTCCTGAGAACTTCAACACTAATGTTATCTTCTACCTTCTGTAACTCAAGCCAAAGGCTCTCCTTTGAATGTACAATAGATCTGTCCAGTTTATTTTCCAACTTGTCTCAAATTTGCTCAGTCCTTGAAGACACTGTTGCACCATCAGTCATTGTGGTGTTGATCTTGTCACGCAGTTCTCGTGAGGTCTTTCTTCGGTCCTTAAGACTGAACATTTGAGATGCTTCACTTGTCTGAAAGTTTCTTTCTCTACCTCTCCCCTTTCTGAAGTGTCTAATGTGTACTTTTGGACTGCAGCTCAAGTCCTTGACTGTGCGGCGGTAACTCCTGCCAGCGCCTTTATTCAAACCCATTGCTGACTCGTTAGTTCCTTCTTCACCTTAGCCATGTTCAAAGAAGAGCAACATGTGCTTCAAAACTTGTTCTAGAAGCTTTGAATTTATACCAATAGGTGGTGTGGCCTCAGTAATAAAACCCTGTTACCAATCACTTAATGAGCCCGATAGGCCTTGTACAATCAAAAGAATCACACAGCTGTGTTCTATGACTCTTGCATGAGCATGATTTTAACCACGATTACACCTGACAAAGATTACACAAGTAATTTGGCTTCTTCTCTGAAGGAACACTGACAGTGAAATAGGCCTAGCTTGTTTTTTGTAAGGGAAATTATCTAATTCTCCTTATGTTGGCTCTATTCTTTGGTTTGTAGAGCATAAAGATGACTTTGTAGATATTTCATTTGTTAAATTTTTAGCCAAATGTCAGAGCTGGAGAAGGGCAAGACCACTAAACTACCTAAGAAGTACAGCAAGCTGTCCATAATTGAGGCACTGGAGACTGCCAAACAGAGGCTCACAGCCCTGACTGCTCGCCTGAAGAGGTACACTAGAGACGTGGAGACCCAGAGAATAAACAGGATGTTCACTACTGAAACATCTCTCAGTGGGAGGGTAATAAGACGAGGGCGGACCCATCCAGGGATGAGACTGAACACTACTAGAAGGGCATGTGGGAGAAAGAGTCATCACATAACAGCAATGCTCAGTGGTTGGTGGACTTGAGAGGACCCCAGCCATCTCCCAGAACAAGACCCAGTAAACATCACAATGGCAGACATCCAAGAAAGTCTCAGGGATCAAGAGCTGGACAGTACCAGGCCCTGACATGATCCACAGCTACTGGCTAAAGACGCTAACTGCACTCCATAATCGCCTGGCAACTCTTGATTTATCTGATTTAACGTTCATTGGTTTTATGGCTTGAAAAGTCTTTTACTTTTCTATTATTTCAAAAGATAGACTTTGTGATGCCGTAAGTGATGCACCACACTAAGTTCTGATTCTCAAACTTAAATTATTTATTTAAGTAAAGATTTAATAAAGATAACAACTGGCTGCACCAGTCTGTTGGTATCAAACTGTAAACAAAAGAAAAAGAGTAAAAGATGGTACCTGCTATCTAGTGACTCTTTTTTGGAACTGCGGTGTGTGCTTCTATACATCAAATAGAAGGACATTACGCTTCTAGAATAACTTTTTTAAAATTTTTTGAGCCTGAGCTTGAGCCTGAAACACCTGGAATGTAACTATGGACATGGCTCTTGACAGACTCAGTCCACCGCTAAGGGTTTCCACGGCTGTAATCTGATTCAGTGCTCTCTGCTGCCAGTGCCAGTGGTCCATGTGTCTACAGTAACAGCCAGTCTTATCTGAGAGCTTTACTCAGACATGTGATCTCACATTGTATTGATAACTTGGCTCTGGTGCTTGAAGCACTTTGTTGTTGGCAGATTTCACAATGTAAATGTACCCTGTTTTCCTTTCTTTTTTTCAGAGAGCACAGAATTCCAGGAGCATTACTCCACAGAGCAAAAACAAAGCCAGAAATGGTTTAACGAATAATGAAAACCAGCCAAGTTCAAGGTGAGCCAAGAAAGGAGTGTGGTATCCCTAGGTGGTAATGATACAACTCGATATGTAGACGAGTTCACAGCAGGCGTAAAGACATATTCCTGCAAGTATACAGTACGTTCTCCTCTCTTGTAAAACGGCTGAATATTTTCTTCTCCAAACAACTACCATCAGTAAACATTATTATGGTCCCAACAATGAAGGTACTTTAATAATGGAGCTACGTTTCTATCTTCACTTCCCCAAACAGTCCCGTCGAGGAAGTGGAGAACAACAACGCACATCATCTGTGCAGCGACTCGGGGCAGCAACAACAAATGGAAACAGAGAGATACGGAGAACAACATGGGATATCAGATGACTTCAGTGCCCCAACCTCTGAAGCGGATGATGAGGTGGAGGAAGATGACAGGGATGACAACTGGAAGCCACACAAGGACGATGAGGAGAGTGAAGCTGAACAGAACTTACCGGAGACAACGGGGAAGCAACAAGCCAAACATTCGGGAGGCAAAACAAAGAGAGGGAATCGGCGGCAGTCGACTGATAACAGCCACGGGCCTCTTTCCTGTAAAGTCTGTCATGCTCTGAGTGGGTCGATGAACATGTTAGTTAAACATGCCAGGATTCATGTGGATGACCCAGAGCAGCTTTGTGGGGTGTGTGGAGAACGTGCAGAGTCTGCAGAGGAGCTGAGGAGTCATCTTGAAAGCCATCAAAAAACACACAGCTGTACCACCTGTGGAAAGTGTTTCGTCACTTATCGTGGTCTGCATGTTCACGCCGTTCTACACACAGGAGAGAGACCGTACAAATGTGATATCTGCCACAAAACTTATGCACAGAAGAGGACTTTAGACATTCACCAGTGGGACCATGTGGAGCAAAAACCTCACAAATGTGATGTCTGTAATCAGTCTTTCTTTGTCAAAACACAGCTGAGGATTCACAACAGAATCCACACAGGGGAGAAGCCTTACCGCTGCGACGAGTGCGGTAAATCTCTCACTAACTTGCGATCATTATCCAGACACAAGTTGGCACACATTGGGGTAAAGCGTTACAGCTGTCGGGTTTGTGGGAAGCGGTTTTTAACCCCTGCATTAGTGAAGCATCATGAGAAGATTCACACAGACAGGGACAGACCATATCTTTGCGATGTCTGCTGCAAAACGTTCCACACACGACCACAGTTAAATGCTCACCTGAAAACACACAGTGAGCAGAGGACCATGTGCAACCAGTGCGGGAAGGGATTGTCATCTGAAGGAGCTCTGAGAAGACACATGTTGATCCACACTGGGGAGAGACCATATGAATGCTCAATATGTGGACAGAGCTTTAACTGTATGAGTACTCTCAGGAACCACCAGAAAATGCATGCGGGCATTAAGCCGTATGTCTGTGGGGTTTGTGGAAAAGCATGTGCTCGCAAAGCACACCTGACAATCCACATGAGGACCCACAATGGAGAGAAACCATACCAATGTAGTGTGTGTGAGAAAGCCTTTACTCAGAGCCACTGTCTGAAAACACACATGAAGACCCACCGGGGGGAAGAAAAGTCTGCAGTGGAGGAACTTCTTAAAGACTGATGGACTGATACTTTTTTAAAAATTAAATGGTGGAAAACTCAAAATGACGCATTTGAATATCCTGAAATGTAACTTTGTCTTGAGTGTTATCTTTCAATATTACTGCTCTCCTATTTTCAGAATGGCAACATTTGGTGCTCACTTCATTGTGTTGTGTTGAGAAAAAACCAAAACGTACATGATGCTGCTGAATGATGAGTCACATACTGTTTCCCCGTATTGTCACCAGGCATTTATTTAACTCAAACTACAGCATGAAGGCTTATTTAAGTGATTGGTCTTTCCTCGCATGCATGGCCGTAACATTTCACCCGTTTAGTTTGATCAGACATTAACTGCTAATTTCCCACCAAGGCTTTTATTGAGAAACATTTGTAGGAACATAGAGAACTCACTGATGCCAGTCATGTCAAGCTCGCCGTTATACAACCACATGAAGTGGTAGAAGTGGACTGAAAGTAGTTTCAACCATTTATCCGTGACTTTTAGCTACTTTTCTTGAAGTTGTTAATCCATGACTTGACTTCCATGATTTCACAGGCAAACAGCGTTGTGCAGGATCTCTACACCATTAGGAGAAGTGATGGTGCTAATTGCAAAATTGTGACTGTGAGGAAAATAGCCTGGAAGAAGGAGCAAGACCGTTGAAAATGTTAGAAAATTTGGGATAAGCAGAAACAAAGGAGAAAGTCTGTGTTTTTCAATGTAAACTAGCCGAACACCACAGAATGACATGATGCTGACGGCAGCAGAAATCAAGCCAGAGCAGACATAAGGTAACTTTAACGTTAGCAATTGATACTGACTATCAAGTATGTCTGCTAGTTTAGATGAAGGCTGATTCACATGCAATCAGTGCAGTAGCTATTTATTAGCTTCAAAGTTATGTTCAAGACCACAGCCACAGAAAATAAGATGCTGCCATGAACTAAGCTATATTCCTTTCATTCAGACAGTCATAGTGTGCACACACACACACACACACACCTACTGTCATCACGACAGTTGGTGTTTATTTTTGTTAACTTACCACTGAGCATCTATCTCAACTACAAAAGTTACTTACAAATCCTTGAAAGGGCAGTTAATCAAATTACAATGTTAAGAGTGAGGTGACACCTTTCAATGCTCCAGAATATCCCTTTAATTATGACACAGTATTCCTTTATCCATAAGTTGAAATAACATATTTTAAAAGAGCTGAAAATCAATTGAGACTCTGAATTGACAGCTCCTGGTACTGAATGCTTCATAATTGATAGTTGGTGAATGGTGGAAAGGCGGAAAATGAAGTAAAGCGTTACGTAATGTTAATCCCCGAGTGGCTCCATGCTTGTTTCTTGCTAATCATGCTAATAGACTCGGCTAGCTGTGAAGAAAGCTTCGGTTCGGAGGGGTAGTGCGGCAGGACGAGTAAGAGAGGATACAACAAGGTGAAGTGCGGCCTTTTACAATGTTTGCGACAGCTTCGAATAATTTCTCATTAGTGTCCTTTAATGTCAAGTTAGTTGTGATGAGATGAGATAAACTTTATCAACCCTTTTGGGAGGTCCTCTCCAGAAACTTAAAATCTCACGTTGTTCTGGTCACACAAGTCAATGCCCTCGTATTTGAACGAGGTTCAAAGATGCAGCAGGAAATAAATTTGTTTCCTTTTTTGTTGTACTACAAGTCAGCTCCCTAAAAAACAGAACCAACATTGCCTTCGACCAAAATCGTTCCCAGCTAGATCTTTGCTTTACGACCACCTATTTCAAATACAAGGAGGACTTCTACAGACACAGTGGGTTCCTCAGTGTCACCCATAGGTGGACAGCAAAGTCTTGTCCACCTTCAAAGGAACAACACCTAGCCACTGGTTTAGGTACGTGTATGACACCTGGCTCACCATCAGAACCCAAGAAATAGAGGCCTTCAGGGAACATACAAACTCACTGGACAGCAACATCAATTTCACTCGGGAGGACACTAAAGAAACGTAAACATGACTTCCCAGCGCACTTAAAACCCTGCAACACCCTCAGACAGAGACTGGTTCATTGTGAGGACAAACCAGCCAAACACAAGCTGAGCAGTGAGGAGTTTACTGAGCAAACACCCGTCCACCGACGCTCGGCACCACACAGAAGAGCCAGCTCCTCAGGACCAGGCTCCAGGTCAAAATCCCTCCACAGACCATTCCACTCCTGTCCACACCTTAACCCATGTGATCTTCATGACTCACACGATGACAGAGAGAGTTAGCAGGTCATGTGACCACGACCAAGGTTCAACGACCCCACCGGAGGTTAAATGCCTCTTACCTTAAGTCCCCTCCGACTGTTTAGAACTGAGGACTCCTGGACAAGAGGTGAAACAACTTAAATATCAACAAAGAGACGTCCAGGTGCCTTTGACTTTCTAATACTTCTGTCAAGGAGGTTATGTTTTTGACAGCATGTACTTGATAGTTTATTTGTTATTTATTGTTTGGTCGGGGTTGGGACGTTTTTGCTGATGTTTTTAGTTTTTTAAGCCAGATAATCTCGATCAATACACTTCAAATACCTCTGGAGTTATAGATTCCACATGCTCTTGGACTCTTGCATTTCATAATGGACTCCCAGGGAGGAGGAGCTACTGGTACGAGGTCGCCTACAAACGGATGCATCACAATGCTCATTTCCTTTGTACAACATTAAGCCTTCAAAGGTGGCTTTTAAAAGAAATAATGTATTTCTAACTATTTTAGATGATCATATGCTGTCCACGTTCACAAATTGTTTATTTCAACCAGTATGAATATTATTTCAATTCAAAAATAAGATGTCAAACAATATTAATAATGAGCAGCGCAGGTCTTTGAGAAGAACGTATTTAAAATCTAACCACGACCAGCAAGTCTGCCGCCTCCGTTGGTGACCATCACAGCTGTCACCTCTCAGTCTTTAGTCAGTGGGGATTAGAGAACACAGCCGGTAAATGATTTCCAAACAATGGGCTGCCTGGGGAGCCGTAATACGAGAGTGTGGTTGAGGTCGTTGCTAACAATTTGATATGGTATTTAAATGACATTTTCAAAATCTGCCTCAGTGCTGTGGGAATCCCTGACTTACCACAAACACTTGGTGATTAAAGGAGAACCCTTCACACCGAAGGCTGTGCAGAGAGCAGAGACACGTTGTGTTTCATCTCCATCTGATGTGCGTTAGCAGCGCTTCAACTGCTGCCACTTTCTAATCTTTAACCCCCCTTTCACAGGTGTATCACGAACGGACGCCGAGTCGTCTTAGCGTCTGCTGGTTGGCGCCGTGAGCGACATTCCTAGAAAAGGTTCATGATGTCCTATTGGTTTTACAGTCACATAGCTGTACCATATTTCCATTAATCACAGCAGGCCTGACTTCTTTTAAACTCACTACACCCCCACATGTTTATAGCAAATGTTCATTAACAGTCGTCTCCATGCAGCGTCCTGGTTCTGGATCCTGCGTCAGAACAACACAAGCATTATCCCCTAACGTGTAATTATAACCTGAAGGAGCGTCAATCTGGCTGAGTCAGATTCCACAGAAGACTTTCAGTGTTGTATTAATGTTTGTGATTGACAACGTCTCCAGCCAGGAACATAGTGTACATGTTTGTGGAGTTAGGTACAGGTGTCTATAAGTCTCGCTCTCACACCGTCACAACCTCTTAAAGGAAGCACTCAGAGAGCGCAAACCTTCGCCAACACAGCTACATTACCTCCAACACTTCCTCGATAGCAGTTTACCTTTCAACCTCATTCTTGTTCTTACTGCCAGAGTTTGGTGTCAGGGATTGTTGAACATAGGTGTGAGAAAGAGCTCATGTTGTTGGCGCCACCTGATGGGTGACAGATGGACTGCAGATCCAGCTGGTTCTGGCTGTGCGATGGACCCTGGGATTGGTTACACCATGACACCAGTTAGACCTCTCTATGTCAATTCCCCCTGGCGATATGGCAAAAAAATATGTTTTTTGAGCTGTTAGAAATCAGCTGCAGGTTGGACTGAGACACCTCCGACGAATATTTCATTAAAGTCGGTCAAGCAGTTTTTTTAGATAATCCTGCCAACAGACAAATAAACTCATTACGTCCTTCAGTTTCAGGTAGAGATAAGAAGAAGAGGAACGCCCTTTGCCGTACAGGTACAAGGGTTTAATGCGAGAGATATGTGAAACCTTCAGATGACATAGCGTAACCTAATTTCCACAGTACATAGAGTGCTGAGAAGGCTGGAGGGTCACACATGACTATCACCTGGAGTTCATGTTCAAAACTCAGCATCACCAGTCCTCTCGTCAGCCTCACCGTGCGCTTCCTGCGCCTCCACTTAAGCAAACGACATCAGGTACCTGCTGACTAGGATGAGCTGCCGTTGGTCTTTCATGGTTACTATCCATGAAATCTGTGACTAACATGTAGCTGCTTTGACTCCTCTGTCATTGCTTCATTGGTTGCCTACAGTGTGAAAAAGAAAAGGAGGGTCAAAACATGTCCAACATTAACGAAGAAATTGTTTTCCCAACAGTCTGAGGGCAACTGAACACACTGATGATATTCATTGATCAATTGTCAGTGAGCTTTGCCCTCACACTCAGCTGCAGTCCGGATGAGCCTCAGGGCGGCGACTCATCCCTACCCGGAGGCAGAAAAGGTTCACCAAATTCAGCTTATAGCTTTACGCAACATACCAACACATCGTGTTTGAAACGGCAGAGTGATGATATTCAAAAAATGTGAGATATATAGTCACAGCGGGACAAAGCAATACATTTAAATGGTGTTTGACCTGCGACTGGATTTATTTTTGGTGGCAGAAAGAGTTGACTGGTTCACTGTGGGCTGAGTCTGAAACGGGTCCGTCCACAGTCAGCACAGAGGTTTCCAGACAGCTGGTGTAAGGAAACTGATTCATTCCAGCTTTAACGTCATTATCAGAAGACGAGAAAGTGTCCTTCCACAGTGACACTGAGTGGGCGTCTGAGCAACCTTTCCCTGGTGTCAGCTCAACCCAACATTCCCGCCACATTTGGAAGGGTGAGCCATCCCATGCAAGTGCAGTTCGTACCATCATGCAAAACCTGGCAGAGAAATCCCAATGTGAACAAACCCCAGTGTCTCCCTTTATTCTTTGGATGTTGAATACTTTAATATTAATTTAGGATGTTTTCATATGTTTTTATGATGCTTTTTGCAGTTTTAAATGCTTTTTATCACAGTTTTTTTTATGTTCACTTCCCCTCTTGTTTAAATGTTTTATACCAAACGGACGGGTTTTTTGTTTCGGCTTGGCTGCCAGACTGTAAGTTAAGTTTGAATCTCGCTGTAATGCAGATGGTTCCACACATGAACACTGCTCCTGATTTCATATCTTTGGCCTCTTGGAATGAACGCGCTTTAGGTCACCCAGTTAAACAAAGTTTTTTCACCTTATATTTCTGCACAAACCCATGTCAGAGCCACTCAATAGAGGAGACTCAGGGCTAATTGGATCTCAGTCACCATTTACATCAAAAGCTCGAGGTGTTGCTATTCTTTTTCGTAAGACTGTGACTGTTAGATTTCAGTCATCCAACTGACCCTAACTGCAGGTTTATAATTGTGACCGGGCACATGGATTGATTCCCTGTTACACTAGTGAACACGGACGACCCAGCTTATTTTGGAAGGTGTTTGCCCCGATACCGGATAATGATTTAAGCCACATAGTGATAGTGGAGCAATTTTAACTGCTATCTGGACCCATATTTAGACAGGCTGCCTGCTGCCACCCCCCCCCCACCTAATATTCTTGCTTTTTATTCACATGTACACAGGTCGTACACAAGGATCAATTACTTTCTAACCAATTCCAGGTTAATATCTAACATTAACCACACCAAATATCCCTACATGATAATATCTGATCATAGTCCCATCAGTCTTAACCTTAAATTGTCCTCCCATAAACAGGCTTATAGGTGGTGTTTTAACCCCCATCTCCTTGAGGATCAGGCTTTTAAAACGCACATCACCACATACTTATCGCAGTTACTTGAGACCGATGGAAACAAGGAAGTGAGTGAGACAACACTTTGGGAAACACTCAGAGTGTACATTAGAGGGCAAATTATGTCTTACCAAGCAGCACGGAGAGTAGAGCTAAGCGAGGCAGGTTGGAGGAGATTGAAGAGGAACCACAAACTACTGAAAGAGGTCTACAGAAACTCAGATAGCTCCATTCGGATTACAACACAATTCTCAACTTATAATTTGAATATAAAACCATCCTGGGAGAACAAATAGGCAACATATTACTTAAACTTGAACAGAGGCACTTTGAGCTTGGAGACAAGCATGACAACGAGGAAGTGAGTGACACAACATTTTGGGAATTAGTCACAGCTTCCAGGGAGAATTTAGACTTGGATTTTTTGTTGCCTGAGTTGCAGAATGCTATCAGAACATACCCCACCGGCAAAGCGGCTGGCCCAGATGGGTTCGGGCCAGAGTTTTATAAAGCCTTTTACGGGTCCTTGCACCCTGTCTGCTGAGAATGATCCGAGATACGTTTAAGAACAAACAGCTTCCATCCTCTCTCAGCGAAGCAAATATTTGTGTTTTATTAATAAAAGACAAGGATGAAACAGAACCAGGTAGCTACAGGCCTTTTGCCCTACTTAATTACGATCTGAAAATAATAACAAAAGTTCTAGCAAACCGCCTTGGTAAGTAATGTAGCAGTATCATTCACCCGGACCAAACAGGATTCATCCGGGCAGGTGTTCCTTCTGTAATGTCCGCAAAATCCTTAACATTATGTAAGCTGACTACGACAATGATGACAGAGCTGCTATTCTGTTATTAGACGCTCATCGGGCATTTGATATGATACAGTGGCCTTATCTGATTGCACCACTTAACAAATCCGGATTCGGAGACAACTTCATAGAATGGGTCAAAATATTATATAGCAACCCAAAATCCTCCGTTGTAACAAATGGAGACAAGTCCGGTCCACCCTTGTTGTTCAATATAGCGCTGGAACCCCCTGGCTATTGGCATTAGGGAGCATCCAAATATTAAAGGTAATAAGTCAGACAGCATAGACACCAGGGTGAAACCGTACGCAGATGACCTTCTTATCTGTTTAGCTGACCCGAAGGCCTCCATCCCCATCCTACTAGAATATATCAATTCCTCTGAGAGTATCTCCAGTTACACCATAAACTGGGGAAAGAGCGAATTCATGCCCATAACAGACCAATTTACTGACGACCTCATGACAAAGCTGCCTTTCAGACTGATGAAGGAATGTTTCTCCTATCTGGGCCTTAATCTGACTAAGAACCCTAAGCATCTTTTCAAATTAAATTTTCTACAGTCAATAGAAAAACTTAAAACAAATGTTGAGTCTTGGAGGACACTGCCCCTATCTATGATTGGCCGGGTACATGCTATCAAAATGGTGAGCCTGCCCAGACTTTTAAACTTTTTTCAGAACTTGCCCATATACCTAAGTCCGTGAAGGTTCTCAGTTATCCAGATCATCTTAATCTCGGAGTGTTTAGTAGGAAGCAACTGGACTTCTTATCTTGTTTGAAGATGTTTCGTCTCTCATCCGAAAGGCTTCTTCAGTTCTGAGGGTCAGTG
>KV751366.1:512131-543341 GCA_001698575.1 Mola mola | reverse complement strand
AAAAAAAAAAAAAAAAAAAAAAAAAAAAAAAAGTGGAAAAACTTTAGCTGTAATTTTGTGGAAAGGAAACGATCTTTGAAGGCACCGCCCTGTAAACTGCTAACGGGAGATAAGCAGGGAGCTTCACGTGTCTCAGCCAGGCACATACAGATATTACACAAGTCGATTCAATTCCCAGTACTTCTGCTGAATCATTATGGGAGAGAGAACACATTTTCACTGACAGTAATGACTCAAAGTCAACCAAACGTCACGTCTTTTCATTGACCAAAACCAGACAATTAATGACCAAAATGTGCCTGAAACTAATCAGCGTCATACCGAATCTGAGGCTCCCCGATGCAGAACTACCGCAGGAGACGGTGCTCAAAGCTCTTGGCCTAGAAATGACTGTGGTTCCTGTACTTTTGCGTCTTTGGCATGAACAGGTGACCACGTCTGCATCTGCATTCACCACCTGTTTCAACGACTTTTACAACGACTCAGCCCCAGGAGACTGTATCATTGGACCCCCACCAACAAACATGACCGAAGTCATTGTCATGGGCCCGAGGTCCGAAATTGAATCCAACTTCCGTCAGGAGTTGGCAACCATCGTGTCCAACATATCATGCTCTGTGTTGTTAGACACGCCGTACCCTGGTGGGTTTAATGTAAGTGTACCTCACTGTCATGGGTTGCACATTAAGATTGTTTCACTCCAAAAACTGCTGTCTCTGTGTTGACTCTTCAGCTTCAGATGAAATTAAACACTTTTGGAACGGAAGCAGGTGTGAGTTTGTCGTCCATCAACAGCGACGTTTATGTGAGTACATGTAAACATGTCAGTCAGGACTTGATTTCGGCAGCTCACGACCGTCGTTCACTCTGTGGACAGATTGTGTCCAGGAAAAAATCCCTCTTCATATGTGAGCTGCTCTCTCTCCAGAGGCACATTTCCACAGACTTGGAGTGGCCGTCATCAGTTGTCTTCTGCTTTATGAGGGCGCTGAGGGGGGGAGGAGCCAAACACACCACTCAGGCATCTGACTGTGTAAGGTTTGTGAGGTGGTGTTAGCTCAGATAAACTGACTTTATCGCTAACAACTTTGGTTGCCATCTTAGTGTTTTTTAAATGTGATATCGGAGGTTACCGTTACACCAACATATTTAACATAGTCTCTGTCGTAAGATTACCTGTATGCAAACTGTGGAGAGAGGAACTACTGAGCCCTGTGTGGCATGGCTCATCACTGCTGTTTTGTCGTTGCACATACATAAATGATCGCGTCATCAGTTTACATTTGAATGTCGGCATCATAACACACAGTTGGAAAATAATTTATGAAGAGCCAAAATGTCACTATGATAAGCAAGGACCGACGATCTCTCACTGTTTATCGCAACCCTCCGTGTTGACGTTCCAAATAACAAATAGCATTTGTAGAAGTTAAACGTTGAAAGATTAATAAGTAGAACTGTGATTTTTATCTCGTTTAGATTTTATTTTCTGCAAAAGAAAACATTGAGCAGTTTCCGTTGAATGTCTGGACCTCAGGCCGGAGTGAATGGGATGCAGTGGGAAAGGTTGTTCTGCTATATGACACAGTTGGTACCAAACTGTCGTGTAGTACCTCTGAGGGTTTATAAATGGGCGTTTTTACAGCTGAAGGCCCCTTTATTTATGAATCTGTTGATAACCAGACACACAATCATGAAACTTTCAACATTATGGCCAGTTCATGCACATCTCTGACTTTGGAATTATGTAGGGACTTGACATCTATTTTTACTTTTATTTCAGAAATTTCCTTCCAATCGAATGCAGGTTTGTTAGGCGTGGTTGATTTGTGGAGGGTTCTCTCGCTCAGTGTCTGTACAAAATATGGCTGATGAACTTCTGCTATTTGAGCATCATCCTGCATTGCCGTTCCCTGTCAACCTCTTTAAATGATCCCAGATCAAAATTGAATTCCCCTTTGCTAGATCAGTGATCCCAATAACCAAATTTGCTGTTGTTTTTCTAATTTGTTTTTTCAAATTTTCGCCAATTTATTGACAGTACGTAATAAACCGTGCAAGGATTTTTCCAGCTGAACCTGGGTTTTATAAAGTTTATAAATAATAATGTTTATTCATTCCACTCTGGAATATGGACAAAAAAAAATCTGGGAGATCTCAAAGTAAACAATAGAGTAAGACCGGTTGTTGATCCACTCAATTCCTTTTAACAATTCAATTTTCAACAGCTCCCTCTGGTTTATGACTGAATATTAAATCTCTGTGTTTTTGAGGATTGTCTTTTTCCTCTTCGTCCTTCAAATAATTATGTTGGTCAAACGTGCCTGAGAGTGTGTCTATTGCTTCGTTAAAATCACTTAAATTACATCTAAGTCGTCCCTGTCTAATGATTCAACTGAAAAGGCCGGTTTGAGTGAATGATCAGTGGAGGACCTACGAGTAAGTGTGCAGTGGAAATTGCAGTGAACACAGTACAGCGAGCCTTCCTGAGCCCACGGAAGGTTGTATGATAGATCTCAATCTATCAATCGAATGAAACGCAGCTGATACTTCCCCTGCGCTCTAATGAGGTTCTCACCACATCACAATGTAGAAGGGGACATGAAATTATAGCGCAAAGCTCTATTGTAGTAATGGAGGTATTGAGTCGGGCATTTACCTGTAAGAGTGACAGCAGTTATCCTGCAGATGAGCCAGGTCAGTGAAAACATGTGTAATACCTCCATAACACAACACCTACGTGAGACTTGACCTGCCTCTTCTGAACCGCAGCAGGCTGCTCCTGATGCTGCGTGTTGTTGTTTCAGCTGTTTCCTTGACTACGTCTGCTCTGTGATCGGGCCTGCCGTCGTCAACGTTCGTGGTGGACTTGAGTATGTCCAGGATCGGTGTGAGTACACCCTGCTGAGTGTTTCCTCAGACCAAAACTTAACGGTGACTGGGAGGTTCCAGGAACGCCGTCGTAAAGATGTGAGCTTTTTAGATCGTGTGACTCTGAATCTGTCCTCTCCTGTCCACCTGGAGCAAGGAGGGAGAGTTCTGGTAAGCAACCTGAAGCCGCTGTCATGTGACATTGCGTGTCAGCCCTCGCCTCTCTTCTCAGTGACATCAGACGTTTTAATTCCGATTGACCAAGTGGTTGTTGCTATGACAACAGATGTGCCAGCCAGGTTGAACCAACATTTTCTCCACTTTGTGTCCCTTCTGTGATGCAGCTGGAAGACGTAACGCTAAACATCAACAGCACGGCTCAGCAGGTTCTGGATGGTGTGAGGGTCTCCAAGGACCACACTGGAGTCACTGCCAGGGTGAACCTCTCCAACACACTTGAAGCTGTTGTGTATTTTGATGGCTACACTGCACTGATCGGCCTTAAAGGTAGATACTATAATTACCACCTGGAACACAATGAACTACTGAGCTTCTGGAGCATTCGAAATGTACTCCGAGTCGTTATTTAGTGAGTTTGAATGTTGATATTGGTCAAATTCACATTCTGTCCTCAACCCTTTCAGGTCCTGCCCAGGAAACAGTGGTCTACGGTTTGTGTGACTCCAGTACTTTGGATGAAGTGAAGTTTCTTGAGTCTGGGAGCAAGTAAGACCTCAGACATGTCTCTTACTTATTATTATTCTTCACCATAAGTTGTGAAAATGGAAAAAAAATATCTTTTATGGAATGTCTTATGTTTGTGCTTAAATCTGTGTTCATTTTACAACAGTAAATCAATCCAATTGAATTTGTGTTGACCGAAATCACAAGTTAGATTTTGTCTCAGAGAGTTTTTACAAACTGTACAAATGTGACCCCTTCTGACCTCAGACCCTCGAACTGGGTGAGGAAAAACTTAAAACCCCAGGGAGCAAACAGAAATCTCAGGAAGAACCACAGAGGAGGATCCTTCTTCCTGGGACGGACGGACGTGACACAGATGTCACATTTACAGAACACAACAACAACATTGCCTAATAAAAGTAAAAAATATATGAGTCCATCAGTCCAAGAGCACAAGAAATCCATAAATCCAGAGACACGTGTAATGTACTGATCCAGAAGCTGATAAATAATAAAATAAATGAAGTCCAATAGTCAAAGACAATGTGACATAAATGTAAATCCAGATTTATGTGTAGCAGATGTAGTCTGTTGATTCAGATGTATAGTCCATGGATGCAGATGGTACCGGGCCATCCAGACCAAGAACCAAGTCACATAATCTCCTGTCCTCCTTGGAAAATGGTGTTAGGTGATCCCGATCTATAATCTCAAGCCACATGATCAATTCACCACCAGCCAGCAGGCCGCAGACAGATGAACCCCATCGGCATGTCACAGGAACCTGTGAGACGAGGAAGCACAGAGACTAGAGGGAAGGCGTGAAGTTAGTAACATGCATTACTGGCACAGGAATGAGTAGAGAGAGGGACAGATGTAGGAGCTCAGTGCATCATGGGAATTTCCTTGGCAGTCTAAGCCTACAGCAGCATAGCTGTGCGCAGCCCTGTGTGAGTACTAACTATAAGCTTTATCAGAAAGTTTTTAAGCTATCTTAAACAGAGAGGGTGTCTGTCCCCCGGACCTGATCTGGGAGCAGCTTCCAGAGAAGAGGGGCCTGGTAGCTGAAGGCTCCGCCTCCCAGACGAATTTTGGTGCAAGACCATTTGAAATCATATAGAGGAGCATCTAGGGCTTTATAGGTGAGGATAAGGATTACCAACTCTTTTCTAGATTTCACAGGAAGCCAATGTAGAGAAGCTAAAACAGGTGAAATTATTATTTTTTCTTGTTCCAGTCAGTACATGAGCAGCAGCGTTCTAGATCAGCTGGAGACTCTTTAGAAACTTCATAGTGCAGCTTTATGGTGGAGAATTACAATTGTCCAGCCTGAAGGAAACAAATGCATGGACTAATTTTTCTGCATCTTTTTGAGCGAGCGAATGTCTTGATTTTTGCAATATTACGAAGGCAGATCTTGAAATTTGCTTTATGTGGGAGTCAACGGATAGATCCTGATCAAAGATAACTCCCAGATTTCTTACAGTACTGCTGGAGGCCATCCAGTATTACTATATCATTTGATAAAGCATTCCTGAGATTTTATTAACTTCAGTTTCAGATGAATTTAGCATAAAAAAAGATTACAGGTCATCCAGGTTTTTATGTCTTGAATACCAGCGTGAAGTTTAGTTAACCTGTTGGTTTCATCTGGCTTCAAGGATAACTATAACTGTGAATCATCTGCAGAGCAGTGAAAATTAACAGTGGTTTGTGATTCCTTTAAGGAAGCGTGTATAGGATGAATCGAATTGGTCAAAGTACAGATCCTTGTGGAACTCCATAACTAACTGTGGTGTACATGGATGACTCATCGCTGACATGTACAAACTGATATCTGTCTGATAAATATGATTTAATCCAGTTTAATGCAATTCCTCTAATGCCAATTAAACTGGCCAGTCTTTGTATTAGGATCTGATGGTCGATGGTGTCAAAAGCAGCACTGAGAACTAACAGAACAAGTAAAGATATATAAGTGCTTCTTCTGGTACAG
Source organism: Mola mola (assembly GCA_001698575.1). NCBI lineage: Eukaryota > Metazoa > Chordata > Actinopteri > Tetraodontiformes > Molidae > Mola > Mola mola. Next base: position 537,790 of record KV751366.1, on the reverse strand, counting down.
TTAAAAGGTCATTTGTAATCTTGACCAGTGCTGTTTTTGTGCTATGAAGCTTTCTAAAACCTGGCTGGAAGACTTCAAATAAACTGTTGTTACGCAGAAGGTCACATAACTGATTAGCTGCCACTTTCTCAAGAATCTTGGAGAGACAGGAAAGTTAGAAATTGGTCTATAGTTTGTGAGTGTGGGCTGTTTAAGGAGAGGTTTAATCACAGCGACTGTGGTATGTAGCCTGTTAGCATAGATAGATTGATTATATCTAGAAGAGAAGAAGTGATTAGGGGGTAGAATTTCATTAAGCAGCTTAGTTGGGATGGGATCTCAAAGACAAGTTGCTGATCTACTTGAAGTGAGGTTAGCTGCTGAAGGTCAATGGAAGTAAAGCAGTCTAGGTAAATCAGGTTCCTGTGTTTAAAGATAAATCTGTACCACTTTCGGACAGATGTTGATGAATTGTCTCTCAAATAAGTACAATTTTATTATTAAAATGTTGTGGGTTTAACTAGCAAAAGGACCCAAACGCACGACACAGACTTTGGAGCAGAGGGTTTTATTGTGACAAGGTGAGGAGTTGAGGTTTCTCTCAGGGAGCAGGGCCAGTGTTTCTAGAATCAGAGGAGATTGAGGTGAGTAAAATCAACTGGTAAAAACACACAGAGTCGTAAAAATGACACGTAATTCTCAGAAAGTAGGCCAGAGCAACGAGTACCACGTGAATGACTGGATGATCTGACGATGAGTGACTGAAGGGACTGATGAGTGATGATCCTCAGGTGTGTCACCTGCTGCAGCTGCCACTCAACAAACCTGCTCCTACGAGGGAGAGAGAGAAACACAGAGGGGAGGGGCCCGGGACAGGATCTCCCAAACTTTTGACATAAAAATGCTAGTGTTTCACGTTCCTGAGGATGGAACTGCCAGTTAGCAGAGCTGGCTTCTCAGCTGGTGTGTCGCTGTGTGGGGAGAAGCTACTAGAAACATGAGTGGCTGGATGGTGTACCACGCCCTTTCGATTAAGGCTACGCTTCTTTCAGACAGTCACCCAGCCTTTCTGCTTTCCCAAACACCCAGGAGCTGCCAAGGGACGGCTAGGAGGAGCTAAGCTAGTCCATTCCACACCAACTACTGCGGGCTTGCTAGCTATTGCAACTAATGAATTTGCTTCGATGGTGCTGAGCTGCAACTCCCAGTCACTCGAACTCACTTCCAACGCTGTAAACAAACTACATTTATTCCAAATACTGTTGTCCCTGAAGGAGAAAGAGGAACATCTGACACAGAGAGCAGCAGAGGGAGAAGCCACTGCTAATCGCTCTGCTCAACTTAGCAAAATGTCAAGTGCTTAAATTGTATGCTTAGCGAGAAAATTAGTTTTGTAGGATTTACAGACCTTAAGATAGAGCAGAGGAAAACATTAGCAACAGCCACGAGCGTGAGAGAATGCTTACTATGACACATCAGAACGAGTGAGGTTTTTTTGTTATTTTACTTTTGAATTGTGTTACAACTTTTGAAAAATAAAGTTTTCGATCCTTTTGACTTATGGACTTCCACAAAGCCAATATGTATCTTTGCTGGACCCCATAACTGCTCTGTATCGCCCCCTAGCTGTAACGTGCTATACAATGACACTGCTGACAGTACCATCAACTGCACCATGATGACTGAACGGTGAGCGGCTGATACATGACATATACCAATACAATTTTATTTTAATAATGGAAATCTATTTTATTGGTCACTGACCAATACTGCAATGATTTAATGACATACTAGAGCAACTAGACACTGCAATGCTATTTATGTAAGTAGGTACCTAAAGTTGGTTTGTGTTCAGCCTATAAACACATCAAAAGAAGCACAGATTTGGATTATCCACCTTTTGTTCACAGTAACAGAATACTTGATTCTTCAATCCCCCTAACCCTGTCTCTGTACATCTGGAACAGCTGTAATCGCCTTAGGGAGGCACCCTTCACCACGTGTCACAATCACACAGACCCAGAGCCCTACATATCTTCATGCAACAACACGTTGTGTAGATATTCCAGCAATGGATGGACTCTACTGTCAGTTCCTCGAGGCCTACGTTGGAGTCTGCAACATGCGCAGTAACAACACACTGGATGACTGGTGGGAACATAACTGCTGTAAGTTTCATCTCCCTTCAATGCAGTTGTCAATTTCAATGATGAGTTCATTTATTTGGCACATTTGAAAACAACATCCATTGACCAAAGTGCTGTACAAGCTCAACAAAAAACCAAACCCAAACTAGAAATATAAAATCAAAACAGTGAAGCAGCTGAAGCACACATATTTACAGAATTAAAACTTATAGAAATGTGAAATAATTCTATATGATCTCAAATTTTAGAGTTTAATGTCTTGTTCTTTGAATTAAATTATCAGTTGACGGGTTCATTACGGTTTTATGTTGGTTTTGATTATAATGTTGATTATGTTTATTTATTTATTTCAGTGCAGTTTTTCTTATTCTGATATCGTGTCTCTCTCTCAGCCCCCCGGCCTTATGTCAGGACAAGATCTGCAGTGATCATGAGTTCTGCGGTTACAATGAGAAGGGTAATCTCGGATGCTTATGCCGGGCCATCTTTGCCGACCCATACAGATCGACAGACAGTTTCGGTACGACAATCGAATCAACATTTTAACATCTTTAGAGTCCTGATCCTCAGAAACACAAGGCCTTTTAGACATATTGATATCGAGCAACGCCTTCCTTCTCTCCACTGACTTTGTGGGGGATAAAGATATTCTCAGAGGAATAGCTGTTTAATGTTATCTTTGAGGTCGGAGAACCATAAAAACTAGTCATTTGTTTCCAACCGTTGCTTCTGCCTCCTGCTCTGAGGAACAGAAAAGACAAATGTTACCAAAGCAGGACTGAATGGTTTGAATTTCTGTGCCCTACATGGTGTCACACAAATCTTTCTTCTGGAACAGTCAGTGTTTCATTTATTTCTCTTGTCTGTGCTGCTGGTCGTTTAGGTGGGCCGGCAATCTGCGAGCATAACTCTGCCTCCGTTACTCTGGTTGGTTGTCTCCTGGAGGAAAAGGACATCGACTACACAAAGTTACACCTAAATGATGAAAGCTGCACAGGTCAGATAGATGAACTGGACAAAACAGTGACCTTCGGGTTCAACTCCAGCAACGCCTGTGGGGTCGTGGTCATGGTGAGTTCAGTTCTCTCAACGAGCAGCACTTTTTACTGAGCTTCTATCCTTCTCTGGTTTGAATCTCTGACCTCTCTTTACCCCAAAACACCTGAGGACCGTCACACCAGGTATAAAGACTCGTAGCAAACTTTTCCCATAACAGCATGTGAATCTCTGTTACCCTGCAGACCAACAACAGCAAAATAATCTACAAGAACACAATTGTTGTTGACAACAATTCCTCTGGCGTCATCACCCGCCAAGACCAAGTCTTCATTGACTTCTCTTGCTACAACACTCTTCCAGCCAATCGGACTATGTCCTTTGCAATCAGACAATCGTGAGTGGTGGCTGTTGACATTTGTTTGACTTTTTTGTTTGTTTTTTTTAATTCTGAAGGTTGTTCTTTGGAGGTTGGTGAGTAAAACAGCCAAAGCTTAAATGTGTGTGTGTGTGTGTGTTGCTCTGCAGCTCTGTAGTCCAGGAGATCACATCTGGCCCTTATAATTATTCTCTGACCATGAGGGCCTACCTCGACGCTGCCCACACACAAGTTCTAGAGTCAGACACTGAAGTCGAGATGAACCAGAAGATCTGGATGGAACTGCACACTGAAGGGCTGGAAGGTGGCTTTTTGGCCCTGGTAATTGATTCCTGCCGGGCAACCCCCACCAGTGCCCCCACCTCAAGTCCAAGTTACAACCTAATTCTAAACAGGTGAGACACACACAGCAGTGGTAGCTAATCGTTGCCACTTCCAGTCCAAATGAATCAGTAAATATTGGTTTCTGTTTGTGAACAGTTGTGCAAACACAGCTGATGGAATGGTGGAGGTGATCAACAACGGACAGGGAACATCTGCCAATTTCTCCTTCAGCGTGTTTCAGTTTTCTGGAATGTCTGTTGAAGTCTACCTGCACTGCCACCTCCGCCTGTGTGCCACTGCAATCACAAACTGCGTCCCGGTAAACCTCACAAATACACCCGACGCACACTCAGAAAACCAGCTCCTCTTGAGTCATGTTGCAGCTGGAAGCAGATTTGTGTGTCTCAGAAACATTAGACACCATTTCAGCTGCAGGTGGCACTGCAACAACTTAATTAATCACATCTAGATATTCCTTGAGTAGAATTTAGAGCCATCCTCATGTCTGTCCCCCTTTGTGTATTTGAACTCCTTTCTAAATGCTAGTAGTTTGACAATATATATGAATACAGAAAATGTAATTGCTTCCTGAATTAATTCTAGATAGATACCATATTGATCCTCTACAGGAAATGATTTTGTTACAGAGCTACATAGCCAAAGCAAAGCACACTAGACTTCCAACACTAAAATAATATGGATACTCTTCTGTATTTAGTACAAGATACAAAGATTAATTACTGAAAGTGCCAATGCAGAACTAATAGGGAAAAACCTGGATATGTAAACTCTTTGTTCCATGTTCCAGTTTTCAGTATCAGCAGCCTCAGTCCAGAATCAATGGATCAGTTCAGGCCTTCAACAGCCTGGACCTCTTATCTCTTTTCCTTCTCTTCTCTCTCCAAGACTTGCAATGGAAATTCTCGGAGACGGCGATCTGCCACATTGAAATATGTAGATGGAGCTCCAGGTTACATCTCTATGGCCTGGACTAAATAGGTAAGACACGACTCTGCAGCTGACTGGTGGCATCAGAGCCGTCTGCAGACTCATCCAATACATGAAAAGGAACCGATGGAGAGATCGACAGCCACACGTGTTTCCACGGAGCAATCATGGCTCGGTCTGACTTTCTTCTCAGGTTGTCAACATGGTGCTCGGACAGGCTGACGGATTGTCGACCCCTGCGTTGATTTACAACTTCGTCCTGATCCAGGGCTGGCTGTGGGCCCCCTTTGGTTTTAGATTGGTGTCTTCTGGAGGGACGGCACAGTTGTAGCTGCCGTAAAGATAAACACACTCTTCAGAGTCCCTCCATCTCACAGAGGCTCACTTAGACGATGGAGGAACATTATGAGTGGGGGGGGGGCACTTAGAATTAAAAATAATAAACTTGTTATAGTATGGTGTATCTACAGTAATCTATCTTCTTTTAGCGTTCTTCCTGAGGTTTCTTATTTTCCCTGTTCAGGGTTTTGTAAGTTTTCCTCACCTGGTTCGAGGGCCTGAAGGCAGAGAGGGTCACATGTGTACAGTTTGCCAACGTACACATGTGACAATGTGTAATTTGTGATTTCGGGCTGTACAAATAAAATTTGATTTGATTTCATCTGATTTTATTAAAACAAAATAAAGCATTTTGGGTAAAATCAAAATGACTCAATATTCTCTCCCGTCATATCTTTGACAAAAACTCCAAACGTCCAACACGGGAGTGCAGACAGAACTTCATAAGTAAAGTAAAAATCCCTGCTGAGAATCCACTGAAAATATTTCAACTTTTATTAGTCAATCAATTTCATACAAACCAATATTTACATTCAACAAATTATTGAGTGATGATTCTAATGATGACACCGAGGCAACCAAAAAAAGGGAAAATACAAAGAAAAGACAGTCCTGTAGTGCCATAATTCTTTATCATCGCATCATTTGGGGAATAAGAGTCACATGATGCACAAAACGCCTCTTTTATGTGAATTTATATGGAATCTGAAGCAGAATGTCTGAGTTAACAAAGACAGCTGAACATATTCTGATACTCAGAATCTCAAACTGGAGTTTCATGTTTGTCTCACAAAGTCTGGATCGGTTGAACCTGCTTCATGGGACACCACTGAGGTTCCATTACGTAGAATATCTCATCGTGATGTGGCTGGTCACACACACACACTGAGCTGGAGCTTTGTTTGGACGGACATTTGATGCTGTAACCAAAGGGGTTCGGCCATCCCGCCCGGGCAAAAAGGAAACCTCACTCGGAAGTGTTTCTGGGGATTAGTATCTTGTTTTCTGAGTACGGGCAGATTTGGCGGCCTGCCCGGTCTGTCCGGCATCGTCCCCCCACCACCTGAGCCAACTCGCCACCATGTGGTGATCAGTTGACAGCTCTACTGTCTTTTCACCCGAGTGTCCAGCACATAACGCCGCAGATCAGATGATACCACTACAAAGTTGATCACTGACTGTCGACCTCGAGTGTCCCGGTGCCGGGTGCACTTATGGACACTCTAATAGCTGAACGTGGTATTTGTTAGGGACAAACTGCAGCTAGCACAGAAATCCAATAACTGAACACCGCTCGGGTCCAGATCGACAGCCCGTTCCGCCCAGTCACAACCTTCCAGGTCTCGCAGTCATTGCCCACATGGGTGCTGAAGTCTCCTAGTGGAACAATGGAGTCCTCAGCAGGGACACCTTCCAGAACCTGTTCCAAGGACTCCACTTGTTAGATGATGGGCCACACCAAAAACTCAGTCAAATTATTCCAATTTTAAGAACGTGGGAGACCACAGACATGAGGACAGTTTCAAATGTTTAACATCATAAATGCACACAGTGAAGGATCTGGTGGGACCGCGAGTCCACACACTTGCCGTGTGTAGTAACAATGTCACAACTCCACAGACGACGCCTGGAAGTGGGCGGAGACATTATTAAGGCACTTATGTTGTTGTTCTGATATTGCACTTGCCTTGGGCCAGTTTTCTTCTTTTGTCTGCATACTGTTGTTTACGTTGGCTATCATGTTTGTATCTGTAAAACTATGAAACATCTGCTTGGTCACGCCTCCCGCTCTGCTCACTCTCATTGGTTGTTGCAGGTATTGTGCTGGGGGCAGACCAGCCTGGACTCAGAAATATCAAACCTGTTTGATTTTAGTATACGCTTTACAATTTGGAAGGCTCTGACTCAACCAGGAGCCGTAAAACAATCATACAGTACTAACAACACACGGTGTGTTTCTGGCTCTTCCCTGCGTATGAGCGTCGGGAAACGGACATCGTTCAGTTACACTGCTCTGGTCACCAGCAGAGGCTGTGTTTGATTTTCTTAGTGAGCACTTTATGTTTTCTATAGACCAACAACAATACAGATACTAAGATAAACACACAAACACCTATTGCACCTGCCATCGTGCCATAATCTTGCTTGGTGTCAAATCCTTTGGTGATTGTGCCAGGCCTGGGTGCTCCCTCCTCAGTGTTCCCAGCTGTAGAGCAAAAACAGATGTGGAGAGGAAATTAGACTCAGCGTTTGACGCACAGAAGAAAAGTCGGCTCTGCAAATGTACTTGTTAACTAAGTAGATTAACTCTGGTACTGAGGCATTTATCCTTTCTGCTCCTTGGTCTTCCTTCCAGTTCAGACTGAGGGACTGGAACATCCCCTTCAAGCCACATTTTTCAAAAGATTTTTTCCAGAGATGTAAACAAAACGTGTCATTATCTCGTTAAATTTTTGATTTTGTTATTCTGATGCTTTTTTCACAACGTGACTGTTTTTGAGAAACTAAATCAGAAGTGCCTTAAACAACAGAGACATCTTTGGGAAACTTGTATTTGGTTCATCTGCTAACATGGAGGGGGAGGGGCTTATGGGCAGCCAAAAAAGGTGAAGCTTAAAAGAGAAGGATGGATGGATTCTACACCAGGATAAATGGGTTCTTCCCTGTTTCCGCTCTCCCAGGCTCACCTCCCTCCGCTCCTCCTGATACAGAAACCTACCCAGGACAGTTTTCTGGATGGGCGGGGCAATGAGCTTTCTGCCTCTCTCGCTCTCCAAGGGAGAGCGAGAGAGGCAGATCCAATTGGAGACAATTCACTCAATGGTTGCGATGCAGGTTTCCACAGTTTCTCATGTGTGCCTCGAGGTCGAGCATCTTGGATATATTTCCTTCCCCCGGTCAACAAGGATGCCTGTTGAGCCCCGAGATCCAGCATGTGACGGTTTGTTGAAAACTCCATGACGCCATTTTGTTCAATGAGTCTGGACAAAGCATGAATCTGTGTTCCAGCTCAGAACACATGAATCAGTTCAATATTTGGAACTTTTCTGATATAATGTCAACATATGGTTAAGATCAGCGGCTGCCTGGCTGTCGTCGTCCTCGACCTCCTCCTAAATGGACAAAGTCGTTCTTTATTTACCTCAAATAGATGCTAACGGTAACTTCCTGCGTGTGTACAAGACGCTGAGGTGAGCAAACCAAACTCACCTGTCAGTGAAGAGTCCGACACCATCAGATTGACGGAGCGTCTGACTGGCTGTGTCTGTCCGTGGCTGTCCAGTGAAAGTTCACATTCATACGTTCCCGTGTCGTTGACGGTGACCTTCTTCAGAATCACAGACGCGTCTCCGTCCTTCATCTCTGGATCTTTCAGCCCCACTCGACCGCGAAAAGAAGGATCCTGGTAGTGTTCATACGAGCGGTTTTCCCTGAAGAAGAAGACATAACGCTTTGACACCAGGTCCGCTATGGTCCACTTCAGCTTGATGATGGAGGCCTCTGTACCAGCCGGACACTGCAGAGTGACGTCATCTCCGGGCTGCACGGTCACCTGCTCCGGGTCTGAGCCAAACAAAGAAACAGTTAGCAACTGTCAGGCTGCTGCGAGCAGCTCCACGACTACAGGGGGCAGCATATCACCAGAGAGACACTATCTGCTGACACTACTCCAGTAGGGCTGGGCAATATGGCCTACAAATAATACCTCAATGTTTGGAAATCTATTAATTTCAAAGAGGAGCCTCGACGCTAATCCAAACTACTGACAGGTGACAGTCCGAATCTTGCACGGGTCCAGTTTTAAAAACCCACGGCCATCAGGCTCAGCACCAGAACCGACCCATTATCTGCAATTATCTGTAAATCAAACCCGCACCTTCCCAGTGCCGTCAATTTAAGTCCAGCGACCGATGAATAGCGGCCTTATATGATTGGATGGTGTCTCCAAAGCGGCTGTGACGATGCTGAGGACGCAGTGACACCGAGCTGTGTAACCGAGGCCCTCATCGTGGTCGAGTAAAGCCCCACGTTAATGTTAAAAACAGGAAAACTCCAGGACAGGAACAAAAGCTGCAGCACTATTCTTCAAGACAATCACCTCATTTGTAATGCTACTTTATTTATTCCATTTGAAAATTGTTTTAAACTCATATTTTTCTATTTCATAGATATTTCCGAAGGCTATATTATCATTCCACTTTTTGCACGGTAACGATTGAAAAATGTGGAGTACAGTTGGGTGGAGCGTACCGTTACTGCCGTGAAAATGTGAGTAATACTTGGTTACAGGAGCTCAGTTGGTGCTGCGTGCACCGTGACAGCGGTCAGCGACCAGCCGGTGAAGGTGTGTGGCGTTAAACTTTCATAGAGACAGTCGTCTGATGTTTAACCACCAGCGGAGACGACAGGAAGTCTCGTTAGCCACGTTGCTGATCGCCAAAATGGTGGCTGCAGATGTGCTGCCCATAAGCTCTGTGGAAGACGACTTCGGCGAGCTGACGGCGTCCGCCGAGCCGGAGTACGAGCCGCCATCACGGCGAGCAGCAGCCAGTCGGAAGACAAGTCAGGACACATCCGAGGTGCCAGTCAGAACAGGACCTGCAGGCCGCAGAAAACAGCGCGTGTGGGAAGGTGTGGGCGTGGACCTGGGGGGGGGGGTGTTCCGTGAAGCCGGATTAAGGAAAAACCCGGCCTATTTTGAGACCTCTGGCTTCTGTGAATCCCCATTTAGTCACCACGGTAACCGCCGCTGGTGAACCAGTTTGCTCCGGAACGACCATTACTGCCCTCACGATAGAAACTCCTGTTGCACAACTACCAACGTCTCCAGCAGCAGGCAGGGAGTAAAAGTCAAAAGGCAGTCAAGAGGCCCCAGCTGACGCTTCAAGTTCACCGCGCGGAACGTCTTTTGATAGATCGGTGGTTCGCCTTCCCTTCCCTTTTGAAAAGTTGTCTGCGCTCCCGGAAGTTGCAGCGGCGCTCAGCGAGCCGCCGAGTCTGTACTCACGTTCGGGAGAGGACACCCGCACCAACCGCAGCACGCAGACCGTCACCACCAACAGGGAACCGGGGCTCAGCAGTCCGGCCGCCATCACTTCTTTCGCCTCCTTCCTCTTTCACACCTTTGGAACGGTGTCGTCTTCTCTGAGCTCAACGTAGGATCGCGAGCCAACGTTGAAAGGTGCATACCGCCACCTAGTGTACCGGAGGACGTAAAGCCGTGATTTTAAATCCCTCAGGATTCATCGCAAATAAATCATGACGACAACAACACTGGAAAAAATGTGCTTCTTACTATATAACCCTGTTTCTTTGACAAAAATTAAAACATGCCCTATAACATTCCCTCATTTCCCCACTTCCATTTGTTTCCCAACTGGGATATCCTATTGTGTAAAGACTTCCTGACCAACATTAAAAAAAATAACATGTTCAACACTCGTTATAACTTCACACACATCTCACTTATTCAGAAGCGTATTGAATTCACTTGAAAAAAAAATTTTTATCTCAGAAATTCAGAAAATCAGAGCTTGATTTCCCTGGAGTAAACATGTGCAGGCGCCTGTTTGTTTTGTTTAGTCCTGGGTTTAAGACATTTAGATGTGCTCAGGTTGTCAGCAAGTGGAAGCTCTGTTTTTCTGAATTTCAGAGATGAATAAAGTCTTAAATTCAGAAAAACATCTTCTGTTTTTCTAAATGTATTACTTATTATGTCAAAAATGTATTTTTTACACTTTGACACAGATTTCCCCATTGCGTTTCAAAGTAGAGGAGATGATTCCTTCCTCTCTTCCCTCTGAGAACCCTGATGTTAACTGACTTCTGCATGCACAGGTGGATCGTCAGCAGGGGCAGAAATACTAACACTTCTCAATTGTTTTTGTCATTTTGTTTAAAAAGCTAAATTTTCGTAGATTCTCTAGTCATTACAGGAAAAGTGAATTTTGATGGTTATTGCTTCTACAGGTTCAGTGAAATATTCAAATATTTGGAGACATCCCTGAAAAATGAAGTTCACTGTGAAACAGAGGTGGCTTTTACCTGTCGGGACACAGTCACATGACCACTGGGGTGTGGTCGAGAAGACAGGAGGTGTACAATTTGGGACCAGTTATAGAGAGCAGTAACGAACTGGAGAGACAGACGCTGTGTTCCCCAAAGACACTGTGGGAGTATTGATGGAAACGTAGAACTCAGTGTTGGACGGGGAGAATCTGCACTTTGGAAACACAGGAACTATTTCACTCTGCCATGTTTTCTATGAAAAGGGAGAAATTGTAGCGGTCTTCAGGGTTCGGGCCAGGCTTGATCACGGCGATCTTAAGCCTAACTGGAGTAGAAGTAAGATTTGGTTGGATACCTGCCCGTGTGGCTATAAAAGGGAATGAAGGAGCTGATCAAATGGGCAAAAGAGCAACCAAGATGGAAAATATTTCAGAAATTCCTTTTGGCAAAAGAGAAGTTATGGCTATACTTAAAAATGAGATGGGAAAGGGATAATAGTGGGAGGACATGTCACCACATTCAAAACACTGTAAACGTAAAACTGAAGAGAGAGATGAGGTTTGACCACACAAGGCTTGAATAAACACTGGATAGGACAGGAAAAAGTGCACACAGGCATGTACAGTTAGAGAACACAGAACACATTTAAAGAAAAGTATCGGGGAGTTATATATCGGCTGTTCTGGGGACATTCAGGGGTAAAGGACACAGGAAGAATATACCATATAATTTGGTTTGGTTTTTGGAAAGGTCTGACATAATACACCCGTGCTACACACTCCAGAACAGTAGGTGGCGGTATGCACTTTTAAAGTCGGGAGAGCGGCTTTAGGTTTCATGTGGACGTTTTCCTCCCCGAGTCGAGATTTTTGGTCGACTCTGCCGCCTTCTGCAACGTCACGACAGACAACAAACCGTCCAAAGCCGAGATACTGAGAGGAGACAACCTGACGCAGGAACACCGTGGTGTCTTCGCCGTGGTGCAGAGAACCGTGGCCGGATACAAGGAGGAGGCAGCTGGAGCTACTTGAGTAATCCAATCAATTACCATTGGACTTCACTTAAAGACTGGTGATAAACTTCATGGCACAATTTATTCTGAGAAGTGGAAAAGTGGTAAAAGATTATGAAGAAATAACAGAAAACACCTGATTTCAAAACAGATGAACAACTTCTGTTAAACTGGACTACCGGCTGAATGAAGCTTAAATATCTGTGAATATAGAATGATATTCACGCTGAAAAACGTATCATACTGTGGAAAGAGAATTACTTTCTTTCCATTAAACCAGTCACTAAATAAAGCTCTAACTTGACCTGATTAGTGTTTCTTTTCCACGGTTATATCGTTCCCTCCTTCTTACATGCTGGAATGTGATGTTAAATGTTTCAACCTGTGTGTCCGAACCTCAGTCTTGTGTCTTGTGATGACTTTTTGCTTTCTGGAGTTTCTTCCTGTGGCTTTGCTTCCGCCCACAGATGGTGTCCTGTGACCCAATCATCCCTCTGATTGTTCCAGGCTGTTCCATATATTCCTCACCTTCTTCTTCTTGTGTCTGCATCTCTGTCATCTTATTGATTGGAATATCGGCTCTGACAGTCCGTCATTTGATCGCCCTAACAACCACAACGAAACAACAAGGAAACAACAAAGTTATATTGATTGCTCGCCCGGACGTGATCATCACATGGCATAATTTCTCTGACGTTAATGTTAAGCCTCAGTAATTTTCTACAGTTTAAAAGAGAAATGTGAACATAGAGGCTTAAAATTCTGGATTCGTGTACATCAGGATGTGAAGAATATAGACAAAGTGTCAGTTTAAAGTTTGTTTGTTGTGAGAGCTACTGAAGCAGAGGAAAAAACTCAGTGATTAACATATGCAATAAAGTTTTAGACAAAATAAGACCTTTATGGAGGAACCAAACTTAAAAAAAAAATCCCAAATAAACAATGAATATGCAGTGATCAGTGTGCAAGCCTTTCTAATAAGTAATCATCCTTTTTAAAGACTGCAACAGGTGTCCCCCAGGGCTCTGTTCTCGCTCGCCTTCTGCTATGTTTCAATGACTGTCCAGTCAAGTCCTGCAGATGGTATGCAGATTTATGCAGATGATACAGTGATATATGTATCTGGTAGAACAACTCTGTCAGTTTCCGCACAGCCATCTTGTTATTTACAGTGTGTAACAGTATGGATTGGAAACTCATGTCTCACACTTAACGCTGTGAAAACTGTCAGTTTCCTTCCAAGGCTCAGTCCTCAACAGTAGTTAATATAAAATTTGATAGGCTAAATTATTCTAAATAAATTTATATAGTTTATTTCATTGTTAAGCACTTTTTAAGAAAATTGCTACATAAATAAATTTGATGATTCTAATTTACATACATCTCGGAGTGTTTTAGTAGGAAACAACTGGACTTCTTATCTTGTTTGAAGACGTTTCGCCTCTCATCCGAAAGGCTTCTTCAGTTCTGAGGGTCAGTGTGGGAAACCCAGGTATTTAACCCTGAGTGGGTAGAGACAATCACCAATCACCAACAACAAAGATGTGTTTTGAAACCAACAGCCTCCTTTGTTGGTGAGACAATCACCAACAAAGAGGACGTGTTATGAGACTAACAGCCTCTTTGTTGGTGAGACAATCACCAACAAAGAGGACGTGTTATGAGACTAACAGCCTCTTTGTTGGTGAGACAATCACCAACAAAGAGGACGTGTTATGAGACTAACAGCCTCTTTGTTGGTGAGACAATCACCAACAAAGAGGACGTGTTATGAGACTAACAGCCTCTTTGTTGGTGAGACAATCACCAACAAAGAGGACGTGTTATGAGACTAACAGCCTCTTTGTTGGTGAGACAATCACCAACAAAGAGGACGTGTTATGAGACTAACAGCCTCTTTGTTGGTGAGACAATCACCAACAAAGAGGACGTGTTATGAGACTAACAGCCTCTTTGTTGGTGAGACAATCACCAACAAAGAGGACGTGTTATGAGACTAACAGCCTCTTTGTTGGTGAGACAATCACCAACAAAGAGGACGTGTTATGAGACTAACAGCCTCTTTGTTGGTGAGACAATCACCAACAAAGAGGACGTGTTATGAGACTAACAGCCTCTTTGTTGGTGAGACAATCACCAACAAAGAGGACGTGTTATGAGACTAACAGCCTCTTTGTTGGTGAGACAATCACCAACAAAGAGGACGTGTTATGAGACTAACAGCCTCTTTGTTGGTGAGACAATCACCAACAAAGAGGACGTGTTATGAGACTAACAGCCTCTTTGTTGGTGAGACAATCACCAACAAAGAGGACGTGTTATGAGACTAACAGCCTCTTTGTTGGTGAGACAATCACCAACAAAGAGGACGTGTTATGAGACTAACAGCCTCTTTGTTGGTGAGACAATCACCAACAAAGAGGACGTGTTATGAGACTAACAGCCTCTTTGTTGGTGAGACAATCACCAACAAAGAGGACGTGTTATGAGACTAACAGCCTCTTTGTTGGTGAGACAATCACCAACAAAGAGGACGTGTTATGAGACTAACAGCCTCTTTGTTGGTGAGACAATCACCAACAAAGAGGACGTGTTATGAGACTAACAGCCTCTTTGTTGGTGAGACAATCACCAACAAAGAGGACGTGTTATGAGACTAACAGCCTCTTTGTTGGTGAGACAATCACCAACAAAGAGGACGTGTTATGAGACTAACAGCCTCTTTGTTGGTGAGACAATCACCAACAAAGAGGACGTGTTATGAGACTTAACAGCCTCTTTGTTGGTGAGACAATCACCAACAAAGAGGACGTGTTATGAGACTAACAGCCTCTTTGTTGGTGAGACAATCACCAACAAAGAGGACGTGTTATGAGACTTAACAGCCTCTTTGTTGGTGAGACAATCACCAACAAAGAGGACGTGTTATGAGACTAACAGCCTCTTTGTTGGTGAGACAATCACCAACAAAGAGGACGTGTTATGAGACTAACAGCCTCTTTGTTGGTGAGACAATCACCAACAAAGAGGACGTGTTATGAGACTAACAGCCTCTTTGTTGGTGAGACAATCACCAACAAGGAGGACGTGTTTAGAAAACAACAGCCTCGTCTGCGGTCGTCTGGCTAGGCATCGTGTGAGTCGTTAAGGTCACAAGAGCCCGGGTGTGAATCACTTGAGCGTGTTTGCCCCTCACCCTTGGTTCCGTGTGACACCTTGGGTTCACATGGCCCCAGGTGCGTGTGGGGGTTAAACCGCCTGGGGAGGGCTCCCAAGACAGCATTGTAGGTAGCAGACAAATGGTGGGTTTAACCCCCACACGCACCTGGGGCCATGTGAACCCAAGGTGTCACACGGAACCAAGGGTGAGGGGCAAACACTCTCAAGTGATTCACACCCGGGCTCTTGTGACCTTAACGACTCACACGATGCCTAGCCAGACGACCGCAGACGAGGCTGTTGTTTTCTAAACACGTCCTCCTTGTTTGTGATTGTCTCACCAACAAAGAGGCTGTTAGTCTCATAACACGTCCTCTTTGTTGGTGATTGTCTCACCAACAAAGGAGGCTGTTGGTTTCAAAACACATCTTCGTTGTTGGTGATTGGTGATTGTCTCTACCCACTCAGGGTTAAATACCTGGGTTTCCCACACTGAACCTCAGAACTGAAGAAGCCTTTCGGATGAGAGGCGAAACGTCTTCAAACAAGATAAGAAGTCCAGTTGTTTCCTACTAAAACACTCCGAGATCAAGATGACCTGGATGACTGAGAACCTTCACGGACATAATTTACATACAGTTAGTCTCATCTGAGACGGTTTTCTATTCCAAGCAGCCGGTGTATCATTAGTGTTGTATTAGTTTGTTTCTATTCTCTTTAAATATACTGTTCATTTTGTTGACTTTAGCTTTTTATTGGTTTTGTGCATTATAAGTGCATACATTTTTAATCAGGACAAGATTCAGCTGTGCATTTACACCTGAAGGACAAGGGACACTCATTTGAAGACGACTTTAACATTCTGTTAAGTCTATGCAGGCACACACACATACACACACACACACCCCTCAGGCACAAAACAGAAACAAGGGACAAGGAGAGACAAAAAACCCAGCATCATAACACATTCTGAACAGAGAAGACAGATGGTTTGGGAGATGAAGGAGGCCATCGCCGTCAACATGGAAAGACCCTCATTGAACAGGGGTGGTGGTCTAAGACACCAATTATCAGCCACCTAAAGTGCAGTCCTGACATCCCTTCCCAGGTATTTAAAACCACCTTAAACTTCACCTCATGTGACCCCAACGACTCCCATGATGCCAGAGCAGGTCAACGACTCATCAATAAGTCACATCTGGAGTCATGTGACCATATAAACTCACCTGAATGTGAGGGGGGGTCAAAATGACTCATTAATGACCCGGATGGGTAAACAGAGAGAAGGTCAACGATTCCGGTGACCCCCTCCAAGGAAGTAACAACCCTACCAGAGGTCAAACACTGGGGACCCCCCAGCAATGTTTAGAACTGAAGAAGCCTTTTGGATGAGGTGAAACGTCTTCAGCAGAAGCGCTGAAGACGACTTCGATGGCTGAGAACCCACACAAACATACATACTGTACATTTTTGATTTTTGTAATTTAGCTTTGGTTTGTGGCATCGATAAATGCAATATACTTTTCTTATGCTATACAAGTATGCATTAAATACATGAATGCTCATTTATACACCGAACCAATAATGAAAATAAATCTTCTTTCCTCTTCCTCTTCGGCTTTACCTTTCTGAAGGAGTGGCCACAGCGAACCATCATCCTCCATCTGTCCCCGTCCTCTGCTTCTTCTTCTGTCACACCAACTACCTGCATGTCCTCTTTCACCACATCCATCAATCCAAGAATGAAAATAGACATTAACTTGAAAAATGTGTCATGGATTCATATTTCTGTTTTCTGTTTGAATGTTTCTGTAATTCTCCTATTTATTAGCTTTTCTTTTTCTTTTCAAATAGTGTTCCCTAGACTGTATTTCTTACATTTTATTTCTGCCATCATTCCAATTTTATTACCTCCATCAGGAAAATTATGTTCCTAATTCTTTATCTTTTGGGTCATTTATTCACTTTGTTTAGATTTTGGCACTGTCGATCCACCAAAGTAATGGGAACCTGCCGATTGGCCTTTTGTTTGTTTCGCTCCATATATCGGTGTTTACATAAATACACAGCAGGATGTGTGATTTGTGGGGCTGATTCAAACAGGAAACCACGACCGAGGCAGTGAGAGGAAGGAGGCAGCAGTGATCGTAGTCATCGCCTCATCGCAGCGAGTGTGAGGATGCAGAGGACGTCTTCGCTGTTCTGTAAGTCCATCATCCCACAGGAAGGTTTTCATCGAGGACACTGTGGTCCTTCGACTCTCCTTTGAGAAACAGAGACTTTAACAATATTTCTCATTTTTATAAAATTGTATCTGTTCACCCGTGCGTGTCTCGATTGTTGCAAAGTGAAACCAACCTCAGCTTCGTTTCTCCTCAGGTTGGATCTCCCTGCTGAGCTGCACCACAAACCGAGGTGGGTCTTTGTTTACAACCCAGACGAGGATTTGAAACCCCAACGCTCCTCCTCTTCCCGTAGTTCAGGTGGGAGTCGATCATTGCTGGAGCTGTCAGAGACCCTCGGAGCTCGGAGGAAATGTTCCCCTCCATCTACTCCTGCACCAGACGCTTGCTAAGCTAGCTCACGTTACGGCTCAACCAAGGAGGACACGTGTTTAACCCCCCCCACCCCCGCGGTGACGCCAACCATTGGTTTCTGAATCTATTTGGTTTAAGGAGATTCAGACCCTGGACGTGTTGTGAGCATCTGAGTGAGGCAGAACAACGACTGTAGGGGGTCGTTTCTGCTACCAGTGGGGGCGCCCCCTGCTGGGATTGACGAAGAATGCAGGTTTAAGGCACTTCAGTTCTGAGGGCCGTCCATGTTCTGTCCATGAATGTTTACGTCCTGCTGTGAACCAGCCCTCTGGTTCATGAGCAGGTGTGTGTGTCCTTCTGCGCGGTGGTGCTGTGGAGATCGCTGTGAAGACGATAGCTGGGGCGCGCTGGATAACAGCTAGCTTCAACATATATCGCTGCGGTCGGCTGTAAGGCTGCTAGCTCCGAAAACGCACATGGCACAGTGGTAACTGTGAAATGCTGCCCCCCATAGTTGTGGAGATACCTTCAGATTTTTTACATTTCTGAGCCTTTACAGTGAATATGACCCAAACCTGGAACCAGAAATATGAAATAATTCAGTTTCCTGTTTGCTCCATGTTGAACTGCTGCAGCAGCCTCGGTGACGGTGAGTCCCGGCAGCTCCCAGATGTTTGAAGGACAGTCTGTGTCTCTGAGCTGTGAGGGGGACAACGGCGCTGCTGGGTGGACGCTGACCAGGAACACCAGCTCGGACAGCAGGACTCTGTGTGGACTCAAATGGGGACAGTCAGACGGTTCCTCCTGCACCATCAGCTCCATCGACCCGTTGGACAGCGGAGTTTACTGGTGTGAGTCGGGCGAGGCGGCGGTCAGCAGCAGCGTCAACATCCACGTCACCGGTAAGACGAGATGTGGGCTGAATGTCGGCGAAGCCGAGCGGAACCGATGAAACGCTGCAGTTTGTCTCCGTGTCCAGGCGGTCGGGTGATCCTGCAGAGTCCCGTCCTCCCTGTGATGGAGGGCCACCAGGTCACACTGCGCTGCCTCACCAGGAGCTCCGCCTCCAACCTCACCGCTGCCTTCTACAGAAACGGCTCCCTCGTCGCCACCGAGCCCTCAGGGCACCTGACCATCAGCCAGGTCGCCCGGGCTGACGAAGGCCTCTACAAGTGTCTGATGAGTGGCGTCGGAGAGTCTCCGTCCAGCTGGATCAGCGTCGCAGGTCAGCAGGTCACTTTTCAGCCGCCGCCTGACTCCACCCCCCTCCAGCACGTGTTCAGACTGCTCTGCCACCTGGTGGTGCTGTGTCCTTACTGCATCTCCACCATCTTCATGGTGTCTCTGTATCGACAGTCCACAGGTAACACTCACCAATCAATCAATCAATCAATCAATCACAGCTGTCACCAACAGTTTTCAAATCACATCCGTTTTCTCTCTAACCTGCTCCGCCCGTAGGAAATGACCTGCCCGTCTCCACGGTGATGACCAGGCCCAGCCAGGCTGATGAAGGACTGGATGATGACTACAATGACATCATCACAGCTGTCACCACAGAGCACCGCTTCTGACCCGACGTCAGGACCTTCCTGTTCGGCGCCTCAAAAAGCGCTTCCATCTTATCGTGGTGATGTGGAGCCAGAAGTCCACCGAACACCAGAACGAGGTTTCCAAACGGTACAAACGGGAACTGATGATGTCACCAAGAACAGGATCATTAACATAAATAAACTGTTGTGTAACTTCACGGCTTCACTTGCTCTCTCTGTATTTACCTTCACTCCTTCCACAATGTGTTCCTGCTCATTCACCCGCCTCAGCAGTCAATCAGGGCGATTCACCTCGTTTTCATATCATCAATAACTGAATAAAACAAACCCGATGATAAAAATGAACAGTCGAACTTTCCTTTGACTTTTTACTTAAGCCCATCTGCTCACATGGAGGGGGAGGGGCTTATGAGTCAAACTGCAGCCGGCCTCCAGAGGCTGCAGCATCACTTTTGGGGTGTAAGTGTCCCTGCCCATTGTTTGTCTCTCAGATTTGATCTTTTCATGGGACTGGGGGAGGTGGCGGCGGACAGAGAACCTGACAAAGCAAACTTGCAGCTTCCTGTGGCGATGACGGCGAGGTTTCCGTTGCTCTGATGAGGGTTGTTGCCAAATGAGTTGAGTGTCTGAAGCAGAAGCGAGCCGTTTGGTGGTCGTCCAGTTTCCTGTTTCAGTTGCATGTCATAACTTCAAAGCAGAGGTGTTAAAATTAAATCAATCATGTGCTCTCTGAATTTTCTTCTTTTGACTTTAAATGTGTTTATGGCGTCTTCATGTTTATTTGAAAAGACACCTAAATGATCATAATTCTTATCAGATTTGAAGAAATTATCAACCCCAGAGATGTGAGCTTTGCTGTGATTTATTATTCCTCATCTGACACAAACTGGAGCTGAAAATGTTCAAATCCTCAGGTGGTCCGCCCAATCAGGGCTCGGTTTTAAACAGCTACCAAGAGAGTTTTCATTTATTCCCAATATTCATTTACACAGAGTTCTCTCTCTGTTCTCCTCGGAGCTGGAGCCACAGAGCTCCTGCTGAGGCCTCAACCAGCTCACATTCAGAAAGCAGCAGCAACCAGGCCTGCAGGCCAACCAGACGTAGTTACCGAAGAGTTCAGCACAACTGCTAACATCTGCTAACTCTGCAAGGAGCAAAGGAGTGAGCGGTTTCCTCCAGAACCAGGACTGAACAACAAGAACAGCCTCACCTCGGACTCTCCATCAAACAGAGATACATTCACCAGGAGAACATCTCTCCCCTGTCAGGACTGGTGAAGTTGACCTGGACACATCAGCTCAGCTCAGCTAAAGGCGGAATCGTTGACAGTGTTTGTCTTGCATTGTTGTGACAGTCGTCAGGTTATGAAGAAGTGAATTAGCCACAATCCTGAATTAAGGTCAGTCAGAGGACACAGCTAACCCTAACCCAATTGCAAGCACTTAGTTGTCGTCTCGTATTGTTACCATAAATGCTGGTCTGTGTGAACAGCCACTGAAACTACTGTCACCTCCAGTGGTACAACGTGGTACTACAGGACAAGCTAGCTGGTTGGGACGCTAACTTCAGTAGGTATCTCTGCAACATGATATGTAAACCTGTCCGTGAAGGTTCTCAGTCATCCAGGTCATCTTGATCTCGGAGTGTTTAGTAGGAAGCAACTGGACTTCTTATCTTGTTTGAAGACGTTTCGCCTCTCATTGGATCTCAAAATTCCAGTCAATTCCAGGCTGTTGGTTTCAAAACACGTCCTCTTTGTTGGTGATTGTCTCACCAACAAAGGAGGCTGTTGGTTTCAAAACACGTCTTCAAACAAGATAAGAAGTCCAGTTGCTTCCTACTAAACACTCCGAGATATGTAAACCTGTACTTCTTCATATCCTGTTGATGGTGACAGCCTATTTTTGTACATTTTAAACTAAAATTATGGACATATGTTACAGAATGCACCTTTACTGCCAATTCATGAAACTGTTTTTAGGCCTCAGAGTTCGTGTGATAAAATGTTACAACTGTCAATGGAGAAACCAAAAGAGATTTAGAATCAAGTCGTGACTGAACACTAAAGTGTTACTGACAAAATGCTGAAAATCGTGATGCAAAATAGAGCATTAAAAAAAACAGCTTTTATTGAGGAAAACAAACTGACGAACAAACAGGTGACAAAGTGAAACTTAGAACTGATACTCAGTGGTGACGTCAGCCATGGCATCATCGTACACTTGGTTTGACCTCTCATCGTCCTCCCTGGGTGGGGACATCGCCATGGAAACGGGCCGGTTGGTTCCTGCAGAGTCGATCACGGGAACAATTAATCCGTCCGAGTTACCAATTAGCTCATTAGCTGTTGCAGTGTTGCACCGGAAACAGATTAAAGTCAAAATCTCAGCAGAGAAAAGTGTAAGATCGTGTCAGTCCCCTCCTGAGTGAAGCAGCTGTTTCTCGTAGAGCTCGCTATCTTTCCCATCAGCCTCAGCTGGCATTTTGTGTTCAACAATAATTAGCCAGTGTTAGCAAAGTTAGCCAGTCATGAGCCAGCTAAAAGTCAGCTACACTCAGCTTCTGACCGTGATAAACACTCAAGCTGCTACATATTAGCTAGCATCGTCACTGAGAGCATGTTAGCACGCTCTTTTTAGCGTTTGCCTCGAAGCAACGCTGTGTCGTGTCGTTACCTGTGGGCCTGTGAAGATAAAGAGACGCCATGAGGACAGTGGAGATGCAGTATGGCGAGAGTACCACCAGGTAGCGTATCACTCTCAGCAGGTCTGGATCTGCAGCGGACCGGGCCGTGCCATGAGGATCTAGATAAACAATAAACAAATAAAGTACAACCGGTCAGGTTACCTCCTGAACTCCGACATCGTCCTGGTCCTGGAGGGCACCAGAACAGCGCTCACGTTATTTTCGTTCACCGTCAGAGGCCACGGTGGTCTGGAACATTCCCTTCTGTCAGTGCTCACCTCTGACCAACAGCCAGCTGGCCGGAGACTCGCCGTGACCGCTGATGTGACACTTGTAGACGCCTTCGTGGGATCTGGAAACCTGATGGATGGTCATGTGACCAGAGGGGTCCGTCCTGATGAGGGAGTCGTCTTTATAGAACATGGCTGGGAGGTCGGAGGCGGGGCTCTTTGTTTTACAGCACAGAGTGACGTTATCTCCCGCCATCACGGGGAGGAGAGGACTCTGCAGGATCACCAGTGTATCTGAGCAAAAAGACATCAAATACAAACATTTGTATTAGTGTAAATTTGATCAACCAGTGGAAATAATCATAACGGAAATGTTGATGAATACGTTATTAATTTGTTATAAAATAACGACAGGCCTTGTTCAGACGAAATAAACGTTTTGGTGACAATGCGGGCAGCGATTCGCCTCCAGTGAGCCTTAGCATTGGCATGCTAACAACTTAGAGAGAAGAATTAATATTGAATAAAACTTGATAAATGTGGATTAATAATGACTCAAATTATATTTCACAAAAGTAACAAACAAAAAACTTGCCAATAAAGTTTGACAAAATAAAAACATCAGCTAGCTTACAAAATTTCCCCCACATTGCAAATCGAAGTAAAACACCATTCACAAAAATAATTTGAGCATCTAAAAGCACCATTTTTGAAGGTTATGCTAGCTAGTGATGCTACAATGACTTCCTGTCATCACTGGAGACTTTACCAGCTGACATATTTCTTAGTTTTAATGTTGAAACAAGTCCAAAACAGTCATATAAGCTTCAAAACTAGCTTGTCATTACAAAGAACTTAGGAAGAACTTTACATGTAAACTTAGCATCAATGTCACATGGTCCTGGACCAGTCCAGTGACAGTCCTGGGCTACAACCGCTGGCCCATCCTGCATTTTTGAGCCACTTTCACCAAAGAAATGTAGCATTTGTCTGACGTCAACGCTGCTGTCACACGGAGCACGTTTGTTCTTTCGGTCCGAACAATACCAGACCGGGTCAGCCAGAGGTGGTCTTGATCAACCTGAACCTTGGTTCAGTTCATGTCTAGTGTGAAAATATCTTTCATACTTTAGGACCAAAAGCAGGAGGTTACAGCGGATATATCATCGGTAACCAGGAAAAGTGCACTGTGGGAGCACAGGAGGAGACCGAGGTCTTCATTCAACGAGGGTCCAACGCATTGAAGGTAAAAAGGAAAAATGTTAAGATCTTTAGTTCGCTTGGATAATTCTAAGAAAACAACCAGATCAATGCGGTTCAATCAATCTGTGGTTCTTTACTGCTCTTACTGTGTATCTGGATGTTGACCGAGTTGCTCCGCTGCCTTGCCAGAGACTCGCACCAGTAGATTCCGCTGTCAGGCTTCTTGACTGTGTGGAGAACGCAGCCAGAGGCGTTCTCAGTGCCCCATTTGGTCCCACATCTTTGCCTGCCAAACCTGTCCCTGGAGGTGCCGGTGCTGGTGGCCCTGAAGACCCTCCATCCGAGCAAGCTGCTGTTGTTACCGCAGCTCAGAAACAGATTCTCGTACTGAAAGAGCTGAGACGAGCTGGGCAGGACCGTGAGTGAGGCGGTGCCAGAATTCTCTGAGGGCACACACAAAGATTCAGCTCCACTAATGGCCACTAGATGGCACTAAACCGTATCTGTATTGAGGTGAACCTATGTAGGTGTGTGTGAAAATAAACCTTAAAGGCTGAGCAGAGCCACCACGCCCTCCGGGCCCTCTTCTAAAGCCCCTCCCCCAGAGCTGAACGAGCGCCAGCGCTCTGCACCGTAGCTTCCACCATCTTTGAAAAGCCTGACTTACTTCTTGCACCGACCGCATTTTTTGTCTGGAACCTTCTCCATTACTGTCTGTCAGGCGGCCCTGGCGGCCCTGGTGAAATGATTGGCTGATTACAAAGTTAGTCAGCGCATTTTTTCACTTGTTTTCCATCTGCTTTAAGACATTCAAACCTAAAAAAAACACCCGTGCGAGTGAATCTATGCACAAATAACAAAGGTGGAATTCAGATTTTTTTTCTCGAGTCTTGAGTTCTGAGTTTTCTCCTCAGTTCAGATATTTTCCTCACAATTCAGAAAAATTCTGTTCTTCCTTCGGGCCTGGGTCCACCAGCTGTACGTACATACGTGACGCTAGCTGAGTTACGATGCTTACCTCTCCTCAGCAGCCAGATGGGCGGAGACTCTCCGTGTTCTCCAATGTGACATTTGTAGACACTTTCATCAGACTTGGAGAAATTGCGGATGGTCATGTGAGCGGTCGCCGCCATCCCAATGAAGGAACCCGTCTTAAAAAATGCAGCTGGGAGGTCGGAGGAGCCGTTCTTATCTCTACAGTGCAGAGTGACGTCCACTCCCTCCGTCACAGGGTGGGCGGGACTCTGCAGGATCGCCGGTTTGTCTGAATGTGGACACAAACGACAGCTTCGTGAGCAGCTGCAAACAGGGCCCCGCCTTCTACTGTGCTTCTCCCTGTATTTGTTCACCGTAGCCTTCACCTTCCCAATATGGTCGCAGCGGCGATGTTTTGCCAGATTCATCGCTCACCGTCTGTCGCAGCAGAGCGGCCGTTAGCTCATGTTTTTTTTTGTACCCAGGAGGACGATCACATGATCTCATTTGAGGTTAACAGGTGGTGTTCCAAAGGCCGCTTCCTGCTCAGTGACAGGAAGCTGCAGCCATCATTCACGCGAGGCGCCGTGGGGGCCGGAGGAAGGTCAATATGGAGAGTTACGCCTCTGTTCCTCTCCTCTCATGTGAGGACAGACTGTCCGACCGTGGTCCTCATCTGTACGAGAGCAGCGGAAACGGCCTGACTGGTGCGTCTGTGTCGCTGTTGTTGAGTTTTACTTTATTAAAACATCTTACGTGTTGGACTTTCGTGGTCCACGAAAAAGCTACACAATGCAACATGGGAAATGAATCCCTTTCTCTCCACGAACTACCTTCGAATGTCCCTGCTAGCATGGAGCAGATCCCTGCAGTAGCGTGAGTGTGGTGATTCTGTATAAAACACGTTTGTCCAGACAGGACCTGGCACACCATCATTCGCACTGTCCCTTTGGCAACCGGCAGGTCGTGTCTGTGACGCTCCACCAGGAACAGGAAGCAGAGTTAAAGAACGACGAACACTCGTTTTATTTCTCGGGCAACTAAACTGAGACAAAAGTTTAGAAGCTAAAAGTTGGACAAACAGGTCTTAGGTTGAGGTCTCTTTAAGGCTGGTTACCAGGATGTCACCCAGGTGGGTTCCTGGTAACCAGGACCCAATCCCGATGTGTCTCTTAAAGGTTGTG
>KV751366.1:483725-509012 GCA_001698575.1 Mola mola | reverse complement strand
AGAATTTTAGCGCTATGCTGCGTTGGATCCCCTGGATGACCTCTGGAGCGTTGGGTGTTACACATTGACCTAAACAAAGATGGCTACCACGTCTTCACCCCCTCACGCTGCAAAATGAAGTTACCATATCCACATCCGCTCTGGTACCGTCATCTGAAGTCTGTGCGGTCGTGACCCAGTCTTGAGCAGAACTCTCCAAACTGAGGATAAAAACATCTGCGTGATAAGAACGTAAAATGAGAAAAACATCTTTGGAAACATTCATTGATGTTGAGTTTTTAGTTTGGCCGATCTGCTAACATGGAGGGGAAGGGGTTAATAACCATCTGAGCGGCCACGTGCGAGCACCAGGGGCGGAGCAAGCGTTTCAAAGTATGGGGGATGTGGTTCGTCTGGGGAGGTATCAGCTCCATATTGAGACTCTTAAGTTCTGTGTGTTATTACATGTCTGGTTTTATTAGAACTCACTTATATTAAAAAAAAAAAAAAACTTGCCCACAAAGGATACTTGAATGATTGGTTACGATTCCATAAAAAAATTTAAACTAAACAAACTGACCAACATACACATAACCAGCTTCATCATTTTAGCTTTCAAGTCATTAAAAGAACCAAAAGTGCTCTTTCCACTTTCCATACGCGAGACAAACTGTCTGTTTAGCCCGTCCAGCTCGTCTTCATGTACATGGCATCCAGCAACACTGCTGCAGCGGGTTTGGGTCATGGTGCTGAAACTCCTCTCTGACGCCGCTGATGACAGTCGGACAACTGCTTGGAAGCTGAACTTTGAGAATTTCTGGTGTGATTTGTGGGTTGTGTTGGACGACACCGGACGCCTTAACATTTCCATTCCTTCCTGCTCAAATTGTTCTCTAAACTGCATGTGAGCAATATCCAGAACTTTACAGAATTCAGTCCTGTAGTAGTGAAAAGAGGACAGGCGCAACACCGGCAAAGCGCTCAGGTGCGATACAGACACGAGGAGGCGCAATAGGAGTGAGATGGACTCCAACAAAGAGACTGAAAACTCTCTGTGTGTCTAACCCTAACCCTTTGCTAAAACTTTGCTTAACGCAGGCAACAGCTGAAAATACCATCTAAGTCTGTGTTCTGCTCTGGAGGGACTCATTCAAAAGATCCCCTGTTATCTACTTCCTCTTCATCTCTGTCCTCCTCACTCCTGCCACGTCCACATAGAGCCGAATCCAAACATTCAAAATGAGATTATACCCACACCGGACAAACACATGCACCTGGGATGGAAATAAGCAGCAGCCGTGACTCAAACACGCTCACATTGCCTCTCTTTCATCATAGATCTTTTTTTTAACAAACTGTAACTTAAGAAATAGTATGAAATTACTTTAATCCTACACATATTTAATCGCTCAGCTGTGAACCTTCCTGTTCTCTCTCTGAAACTGACTGTCCTCAACCAGCAGGGGGCAGTGGTAAAGGAAGAGGCTCAAAATTAAGCTCCCTCAATTAATTCCCGCCCACAGAACAAATGTTTATAGCTGTGGCACCAGCAAACCTCAATGAATACTGAAAAAAATATGTCATGAAATAAATGTCAAAAGAGCCTAATTGAAACAAGCGATTGTTGTTTAATGTCAATATTTTTCAACGTTCATCTTTACTCACAGGATTTCTCTTGAAACGGGTGTCAATCTTCTCCTCCCTTTTCATTTTCTGCGTGTTAATAACACTGCCTGACACA
This sequence comes from Mola mola, assembly GCA_001698575.1. Taxonomy (NCBI): domain Eukaryota; kingdom Metazoa; phylum Chordata; class Actinopteri; order Tetraodontiformes; family Molidae; genus Mola; species Mola mola. Next base: position 507,292 of record KV751366.1, on the reverse strand, counting down.
AGCACAGCGATCAGCTCGATGGTGACGTGACTCTGACACGACTGTGACGCTGCTAAATTCTGCTGACTCGCGTTTCGTCCACAGAAACAATATTTAGGTTTGAAATAGGCCACTTGATGTGTTTGTGCCGGTGTCACGCTAGCTCGTTCCCGCTTCCTCCTCAGGTGAACGACAAAAACAACAAACACAGCAAGAGGGGCGGAGCTTGAAGCAGGAAAGCCAATCATCTGCCGGTGTCATATTTCAAAGAACAACAGGCGCGAGAGGGGGAAGGGAGGCAATTGCCGGCGCAAAACCGCGGAAAAAGTGTGGGTGTTCAAACAGCCACATCCCCCAGTGGATGCGACGCCCATAGCGAGCACTGTCACGTCGGCCATCTTTGCGTCCCGTCAGTGGTTGCGCATCTGTTAGGCCACGTTGGAAACTGCCGTATCAGGTGACGTCGGGGCCGCTCAAGTGTTCCAGTTGGCGAAGAAAACACTGCGAGCTGAGTTTTGATTCTTTGAAGGGACCTCGTGTTGGGGACTGAACAGGCAGAGCTCTGCGGTAGCTCGCCGTTGCTCCGACGTGGGTGCGTGGAGCTTTTTTGTGTCTGAGCGTGTGGTTAAATGCTGCAGCGTGTCTGAGGTGTGAGCAAGACAGGAAGTCGCCTCACATCAGCTTCACCACGCAGCTCATCTGGAGCCACCGGAAGCACTTCTAAACGTTTTGACCTGTCAAATCAGAAATATTATCTCGCAGGAGATCCGCCTCGTGTTGTGTCACATGACGCACGATAGCAACATTCAGTAAATATTAAGCAGCGCAGCGCGTCTGCTAGCTTTAGCATAGCGGCTAACGCCTCGTACTGTGCCCGAGCAGGGTCCGCATTGTTGACAAGTGTGAGCGGTCGGCACCGTACCGCTCCTGGCACAGGAGGAAGAGGTGTTCTGTGGCTCGAGCACAACCTCGGGTTCCCGACGTGGACAAGACGGAGAATCGGCGTAAAGCTTCGAAAGCCTCCCTCGTCTCCTGCTGTGAGGAATGATCACCTGCCTGCCATAGTCAGTAAATCTGTGAACGTGAGAGATTAATTAGTGAAGTCGAGTAAAGCTGCAGGGGATAAACAACCGACAACTGTTGATGGGCCATCGTCGTCCCCGTTGTTCTACTGACCTCATGGTTCTGTTTCTAAGAAGCTCGAGGACAAGTCGCCCAGTTTGTTGCAAAAATAAAACAACTTGATTTTTTTCACAATTTGTCTTTATAGAAGGAAACATATGGACCAGTGTACTGATAAGTACCAGTACCAGTAACTTTTATTCTTTTTGATCATCAGGGAATCATTGGCCATTTTTCTTCTTCTGTTATATAATCAATAATCATCGGATAAACAGAAGAAACACGTTGAAGCAGAAAACGCTCATTTTAACTTCTTCAGCAACACAACGATGACTTCAGACAGCTGTCTTTCCTTTGTCCAATCAGAGGCCTCACAGCCTGCTCTCAAGGGTCACGTTGTTTTTTTCGTGACCGATCCCGTTGCTGCTGGGAGTTGTGGCTCCGCCCTCCGTCTCATCTGCTGACATGAAAAACAAGTACTCAGCTCTCTATAACAAGACCCATAAAACAGATGAATAACAATAAAAATGACAATTTATTTGTTGACGCGAGCCTGATTTTCAATATTTTACCTTTTTGTCCAAAATGTTTAAAGTTAACCATCAAAATGGGTCTGAGCATAGCAACAAAACTAAGGCTGAAAAACATGAATCCAACAACAAGACTAGAATTAATGCGGTGACATTAAATCATTTTATTCTAAAATCGTGAGATCGTTCCTGAAAGGGGAGGGACAAACTTTTTTCTCAGTATTTGCTAACTTCAGCTTCACTTTTTTATGTTTTTGCGAGGACTAAATGAAAAATAATTAACACAAGTTGTCAGGTCCTCACACTGCTGAAGCTTCAGTTGTGGCGCCGCATTAGCAGCAACCATTGTAACATGTGTGTGCTGACCTTTGACCTGCCGGGCCAGGAGGCGTGGCCCTGCCAGCCCGATCCCCAGCGCTCCAATCGGAGCGGTGGTAAGGATGGCTAACACGGCCAGTGTTAGCACGTTCAATCCGAACTTTATCAAAGTCTCATCCCCCTCCTCCCTCGCCATGTCCAGTGCTTTGGAGCCAATAGCAGCCTGCCACAAAATAAACAGAACACCAACAGCAACGTCTTCAACTGGATGGATAAGGAGGTTCTCCAGGTCTATCCGAAGGTTCTAAACTTTCTGCCGGGGATTTAATGCTCTGCTAGGAGGTTGTATGTACCATAATGTGCTCATGTGTTGCCACTGAAGAAGTTCTAGAGGCTCTACATGTTATTTGGGTGGTTACAGGAACCATTTGTAAGTCTCTAGTGGGATGTAGGGTAGATGGTAGGTGTTCTGAAAGTAGTTCTACTGGTCCTACTGAAGGTTATAGTTGTGGGTAGGGAGGTTTTACAGGTCTTTTACGTGTGCTTGTGGTCACTTAACAGGTTCTAGTGATTCTAATGATGACAGGCAAGGAGCTAGATTTCATTTTGGATGTTCTAGGAATCATGTTTAAGGTTTTAGTCGTTCCAGTGTGTGGTTAAAGGGGTGACAGGGGGCTCTTGCTGATACACAATAGTGATCGTGATAATAGTGATAATTGAGGAGGATTCAGGAGATCAGGCCATGACGTTTCTAGAAGCCATAGGGAAGGTTTGGGGGCCATTAAAGTACCTTGTGTGATTCCCAGAAAGGTTCTTTTGGTTCTCAAAAGGTTACATTGGTGAATGAACAGGCAGTAAATTTCAGTCATGGGGTTACAAAAATTATTTATAAGAAGAATTTTGCATTCCTGTGGGAGGCTCATGTTGTCTGTAATAAAGTTGTAGGGGTCCTATAGGTTGTTCTAGTGGTCTGTTGAGGGCTCTAGTGTTGAATGAGAAGATTATTGGTCATTTAGTTGGTTCTTTTCAGTGATGAAGTTCAAGTGCTCTATGTAGTCGGCCATACACAGACCTGTACGGTGGCTTTAGGCAGCCAGGCCACAGCAATGAAGAGTTTCTCCTTCAGGTTGAATCCTCCAAAGTGAACGAGCAGGAAGGTGACAAGCACGCGGATCACCAGACCAATACAGACGCAGGCCAGACCGAAACCTGAACAGACCGGATCAACACAGTGTAAAGTGCGTTGGTCCTGATGGTATGGTGCAATGTGGTTCTTACCCACTGTGCTGGGGTTGAGGTTTGCTACGGTGATCTCTGCTCCAATCAGACCAAAGAGGAGTGGTTGGAACACATCCCAAGACCGGCCCACCATGGCTGCCACAGGGGCCTGAAGATAAACAGGAAACTAACTGAAACACATTGACCGGTATAAGTATGACATTCTGATGCCTGTTGGGGCTGGAACACACCAAACCGGCGTCAGGAAAGAGCCAAAGTGGAGAGAATGTTGTGTCATCTCATGTCAAGTACGTCGCAAAACAGTTGACAAAACATGACGTATCTGCGGACATACAAACTGTTAACAAAACAGCTTTTCTCCTCGTGCTTCCTCTCGCTCGCCCGATGTGGCGAACTGGAAGAAGAAAATGGTGTCGGTGTCGACAAAACATGGCCTGTCAGTCATGGAAGAAGACAGGAAAAGGCAGCAGAGTAAAAAATGAAGGAGAACATGCTGTCCCAGCTCTCGCAGCCGAGTAAACGCCGACGAGGAAAGACAATGCCGACAAACAGACGAGGGTGACGGATGCTCATTCTACCTTGTCTTTGTTCCAGCCCAGTGCAGCCAGAAAGGCCAGCACCAGCGTACAGAGACCACCAGCCCCGGCAAAACCAATGACATGAGAGAAGAAGACTGAGAATATGGACAGACCCAACAGCATGAATGTCCTCCTCAACACCAGGTCATCCTGCTGGCAGACCAGGTTAGTTAGGCAAGTTATGAAGGGTTCACCCAGCTTCTTTTCCAGAACCAAGCCGGAATCTCACACCCACCTGATCATTGCTGGGGAGGCAGCACAAGAACAGACCCAGGACCAGCCCGGCAATGATCCCTCCCACCACCTCCAGCAGACCTTTCAGAATGTTCATCCACATAGAACCTGAAGGGACAAACAGCAGGTAGATCAGAGCACAGAACAAGAGAAACAGAAAAATATCCTGTTCCAGTAGAGACCTTTAGAAAAGGCAATTCCCAGGCAGGTGGAAAAACCCGTTATGGCCAGAATATCATCAAAGCTCCCAGCAGCCATCAGCAGGGTGGGGATTCCCTGAACACAAACAACATCATGAGAATGTTAGAGGAACAGGCTATCAGGAGAACATCACAAACTGAAAGAGTTCTAAGGGTTCTTTGAGAGTTTATCCAAGAAGTTCTTCTGATACATTTACATACTCAAAAGCAGGTATTTGAAGTCATTTAGGTGGGTCTTGAGTACACTGAGGGGGTTCCCTCTCCTCTGTGCAGTTCTTGAACATCTTATGTCTTTTTGAAGGTTCCTATTGTAACTGAAATTGTTCCCTCACAACGTTCTTGTGTTTAAGAGGACTGCACTGTGTCTTTGAGATGTTCTTTGAGAGGTAGTCTGTGAGGGGGGTGGTTGGTATTCCAGAAGGTCCCATAAATAATTCAATGGTATGATAACTGGAGTGGTTCTAAGGGACATTCAGGTGGTACAATAGTTGGCTATTGTACTTACCGAAGGGCTTCAGGTGTTGTTTGACAGTCCTAAGGTTCTCCAGTGGTCCTCCAGGACGTTCCATAGAGGGTTCTGTTGCTATTGTGCCTGAATGGAGTGTCTGAATTAATTTCAAAGTTCTAGTGGCCATCGCTGGGGTTTTAGGAGAACTCTACCAGGCAGACGTTTGAGCAGTGGCTTTTGAAGGTTCGTGTGGATGGGAGGCATTCTAGATATTATCATCAATAGGTTCTACTTATGTCTAATAGGTTCTGAATGATGCTTTGGTTTTTACTGGCATCTTTTAGACGGTTCTGGCAGACCAAGAGGAGGCTTTGAGGGTCACACTGTTGGCTCTTGCGGTCAACAGGAAGTTTCTATGAATGCAGTAGGAGGTTCTACTGATTTTATAGAACAAGCCCAGATGATGTGTAACGTTTCCTGACTGGCTCGCCTCTCTGGCTGAACAGCTGCTCCACCTGCTGGCAGACTACAGAATCACAGACTTACCTTCTGCACGCCGTATCCTTCTCTTTGCAGGAGCAACATGGAGGGAACCACGATGGCAGGAGACACCGCGGCCAGGACAAACCTGCAAACGCACACACACAGAGTAAATATGTGGCACGTACCGGCAGGCTTGTGTGTGTGTGTTTGTGTCTGTGTGTGTGTTACCCCAGTATGAAGCCCCAGACCCAGGGCAAATCCAGCAGGAGGTGAGAAACCACAGCAACGATGCAGGCCTCCACCACACAGGGCCCGACCGCAAGACGCACACACACGGCCTTCAGACGACGCAGAGCCTGCTCACGCACACACACTAAATATACTGCATGTACTTACCGTCATGCAGTGTAAGCCATATGTGTACTGCGTGTGCGCTTACAGCGGGGTCCAGGCCCAGTCCGGCTCTGGTCAGGATGATTGACAGGGCGATGTTCCTCAGCGCCGCAGACCAGCGTGTGTGGATGACGACGGCTTCAGTAACATAAGGAACGTTCCGCAGCACCAGACCTGCCAGCAGCATACCTGTCAACATGTAAACATGTTTACAGTTCAGCTGAAGTCCTCTGCAGTGAATACAGAAGGTCCAGCTGTGTGTGTGTGTGTATTCATCCGAACAAGACTTGACTCACAAATTCAACATCTTGCATTATACTTCCTGTTTGTTAATAAATCATGTAGATTAGCGGTGACTTTTGATCACTTCAGATTAAATTTAAAAGTTCAGATCAGATTGGTTTACTTTAGATCAAACTAGTTCAGTTAAATTTAGATTAGATTAGTGTCATATAGTTTAGAGTAGTTCAGGCTAGTTTACTTTAGATTAGTTAAATTTAAATTAAATTATTTAAGATTAGTTTTGATTACTTTAGATTAGCTCACTTTAGATTAGATTAGTTTAGTTCAGATTAAATTATTTTATTTTATTTTAGTTCAATTCAATTCAGTTTAGTTCAGTTTAGTTTAGTTCAGATTAAATTAGTTTATTTTATTTTAGTTCAGTTTAGATTAGTTCAGATTAGTTCAATTCAGTTTAGTTTAGTTTAGTTCAGATTAGTTCAGTTTAGTTCAGTTCAGATTAGTTCTGTTCGGTTTGGTTTGGTTTAGTGTAGTTTAGTTAGGCCTGGTACCGAGCAGTGGGGGGAAGGGGGGCAGCTTGGGCAGTTGGATCATCCCCACCAACTTCCCCCCCAGCACGGAGCAGATGAAGAGGATGACGATGCCGAAGAGGTTTCCTCCTGGGAGACATTCGCTTCCTGTGACGGACCAGACGACTCCGAACAGCAGAGCGAACAGACACGCTGCGAACACACACACAGACTTTTTCAACTTGATTTAATTTGTTAAACTTTCACAGAGTTGAAACGCGCTCACACCTTTAGTGAGGAGCAGGCCGAGGAGTCCGTGTGGACGAGGACATCTGTCCTTCAGGCTGATGCAGGACAAACAGCACGGCGGCGAGTTGGGCGCCATCTTCCCCTGAACATACACACACACACTGTGAAAACTACTCCCCCCGGTGGACCTCGAGGACACTGCGATCAGTGTCCTCAGTCAGACACGCCCACTCTGGGTGCCCTCTGGTGGCTGGCTGCAGTGTAGCACATTAACCCCCGTGGCTCCACCCCTCGATCACTACTGCACTGACCCCAGATGACATCACCAAAAATAGATGGCATGTTTGTATTCGTATTTCTACAGAGGGAAGACACGGCAACCATCTTTGTTTGGGTCAGCAGTGGAACCCTGCAGACATGTTTAATAATTCAGGAAGAACGTAAGCGTGTAGCCAATGGCAACTGTTTGTTTACAGTTGTTGGCCTCCATCTTATTTTTATTATGCAGGACTTTTAATGTGAAAGACTGTGAGCGGCACTTCCTGTATGAAACCAGCAGACAGATGAAGGTTATCCATGACACAGTGTTCTGGTCGGTGCACACGCACACACACACACACACACACACACACACACACACACACACACACACACCGGTCAGGTCAGGTCAGAACAGGGTTCGGCACTCACCTTGTTCCCTGGGTGGCTTTGGGCTCGCGGAGGCGGCAGCACGGTGATATCTCGCTCCTCCTGACCGCCGTGAACTTTGCTTCCTCGCTTCACCACGCGCAGGTGAGAGAGTGAGTGTGTTTACATGAGAGAGACGAGAAGTTACTCAGCACAGCCAAACCTACTGTTTCACCACCAGTGTGAGAAGTGTGTGTGTGTGTTTGAGAGGACAAGTTACAGCAACGTTTGTGTCTTATGAGGACAAGATGGTTGTGTGAAGAATGAAAAAATCCCTCACATATACACACACACACACACACACGATGGAAGATGTGTCATTTCTCTCACGGCCAGCGGAGGGAGGCGGAGTTCATCATGACAAACCCTGCCCCCTCTTTTCTTCAACTACCACCTTCTGACTTTATTTACCTGTTTTCTGTTTGTTTGTGTGGACAAAACACCCTGATTTTTTCTGTTGTGATTCACAGGTCAAAGTTCAACTTAAAGTGATGTTTTGGTCAGGTGACACAGACCAGAGTCAGTGTTTTTATTACCCTGTGTGTGTGTTTATGATTCACTTATCACACACACTCACACACCCACTGACACTGACACTCACACACACTCACACATACACGCACGCACACATACACACAGGCTGCTGTACCTGAGCTTGCGGCCCGTCGTCACGGCAACAGATGTTTTCCTCATCCATCATCTGAAACGAACAGGACACGGTGATAACAGGAAGTCAACAACAACAGCTTCCTGTTCAGTTGCAGGAGTGACAGTTAGCTTAGCTTAGCTTCTGGTGCATGACTGCAGGCTGGTTTGACTAAAGAGAGGTAGGACGTTCTGCACATGCTCACACCAACGCAGCTGAGAGAATTCTGAGTAAATAGTCAGTTGGTTCATCTCCATCTGCTGTCATTAAACACACAGTCTCCTCTCCTGTTTTGACATCCAGCAGAAATATGGAGCCAAAGTTAGGGGTCATAGTTAGGAGCAGAACAGGGAGCAATAAAGTTTGTTCAAAGCATCACAGAGCTGCTTCACTTTAAATCAAACACCTGATCTTAACCCTCCCTGCAGACACACACACACACACGTATTGATTATTGGTGATTGTTTCGAAAACCAGCTCCTACCTTCAGATGAAACAGCTGTAACTGAAGGACGACCAAGCACGAAGTGTGTTTGTGTGTGTGTTAATAACTGTTGGCTTGTTATGCTGCTGTTTGTCACTGTAAGATGACACACACTCACACACACACCGTCTGCTGACATGTTGGATCATCATGTCAATAATAGCAGATGTGTGTCTGTGTGTGCGTGTGTCTGTCTGTGTGTGTGTGCTGATGTCACAGGCGCGACAGGTGGCCTCACACATTAAGAATGATCATCACATCTTACTACAGAGGATGGAACAACAAATTGGCATTAAAGGATCTGCTCTAAGATGGTTTAAGTCCTACCTATCTGATAGATATAATTTTGTTCATGTTAATGATGAATCATCAAGATATGACAAGGTTAGTCATGGAGTCCCACAAGGTTCTGTGCTTGGACCATTACTATTTACTCTATATATGCTTCCTGTAGGTAAAATTATTAGAAAGCACTCCATACATTTTCACTGTTATGCAGATGACACTCAACTATACTTATCAATGAAGCCAGATGAAACCCATCAGTTAGCTAATCTACAGACATGTCTTAAGGACATTAAAAACTGGATGTCTCATAACTTTTTAATGTTAAACTCTGACAAAACTGAAGTCATTGTGCTGGGCCCCAAACACATTTGAGACTCATTATCCAACAACATAGTTAATCTGGATGGCATTGCCTTGGCCTCCAGCACCACTGTCAGAAACCTGGGTGTTATCTTTGACCAGGAGCTGTCTTTTAACTCACATGTTAAACAGATTTCAAGGACCGCCTTCTTTCACCTCCGTAACATTGCTAAAATCCGGCACATCCTGTCTCAACAAGATGCAGAAAATCTAGTTCATGCGTTTGTTTCTTCCAGGCTGGACTACTGTAGAATAGAATTTAAAATCCTTGTTCTCACCTACAAAGCTATTCATGGTCAGTCACCATCTTATCTTGAACAGCTCATAGTACCCTATCGCCCATCCAGAACCTTACGCTCCCAGGATGCAGGGTTATTGGTGATCCCAAGAATTTCCAAAAGTAGAATGGGAGGCAGAGCTTTCAGCTATCAAGCTCCTCTCCTGTGGAACTATCTTCCAGTCTTGGTACGGGAGGCAGACACACTCTCTGATTTTAAGAGTAGGCTTAAAACCTTCCTTTTTGATAAAGCTTATAGTTAAGGCTGGCCTATCTAGCCCTTAGTTATGCTGCTATAGGCTTAGGTTGCTGGGGGAACACTCCCTGATTCACTGAGCTTTCTTCTCTCCCCCCTCTGACTCCGACTCCTTCTCTGCTCCTGTAAATGTCCATATCCTTACACTAACTTTACTTCTTCCCCGGAGTCGTTGTGCTTTACCATCCTGCAGGTTTTTCTAGGTCGCGGTGGGAGGTGCTGCTGTGGTCCTGCCTGATGCCTCCTGGCCACATTAGGAAAGGAGATCCTGTGACTTGGATCCTGTGACTTGGATCCTAGGCTGGGTTTCCAAGTGCAAATCGGGACCCACAGATCACAATGGCTTCTGGATCAATAGACTACACCTGCTTCTGGACCACTACACTTCACATATCCCTGGATTTACAGATTCTACATACTCTTGGACTCAGCAACACCCAGATCTTCCTACATGGAGTACAATGACTCCTGGACCAACAGAGTCCACCTGCGTCTGGATCACTAGACTTTCCATACATCTGGATTTATAGAATCCACAGACTCTGGGACTCATGGATGTTTTATGCATATTAAGTGAACTGTTATCATGTTTTTCTGTTCTGTACAAATGACATTTATTGGACGTCTGTCCATCCTAGGAAGATGGATCCCTCCTCTGTGGTTCTTCCTGAGGTTTCTTATTTTCTCTTTTTAGGGTTTTTTAAGTTTTTCCTCACCCGGTTCGAGGGTCTAAGGACAGAGGATGTCACATCTGTACAGTTTGTCAAAGCCCAGTGAGATAATGTGTAAATTGGGATTTTGGGCTATACAAATAAAATTAGATTTGATAACACAAGTGATGTTATTTGTCATTATGTTTGAAAGTATTACAATCATGCAATTTACTAAAACTGTATTCACAATTTAAAATATTTATCTAATGAAAGTATTTGTTCCCCATTTAATAGTTCAGCTACCAAATGTGTCTGACTTTTAAACTCTCCATCATGTTGCAACATGTTTTACGTTTATGTCATTGCTGAAAAAACCCAGTGGCTAATTAGCTGTCTTTAGCTCTTCTAGCGTGTGGCTAGCTGCACCTGCTAAAATGTCACGTTTGGTTTACATTCAAAGACACTTAAATCAAATGTGAAGGTTGGTTGTTACACGTTTACATGAACGTGTCTACACAGCGAAGGCGAGGTCACCTTGGATAAGTGGCCAGTTCATCGCAGGGCTGACATATAGAGACAAACAACCATCCACACTCACATTCACACCTACGGGCAATTTAGAGTGATCAATTAACCTAACCTCCAGTTTTTAATGTTTTTGGACTGTGGGAGGAAGCCGGAGAACCCGAAGAGAACCCACGTAGACACAGGGAGAACATGCAAACTCCACACAGAAACGACCTGACCCGGAACCGAACCCAGGACCTTCTAATCCGTCTTCTTCGTGTGTTGTCGATGAGGGAAACTGACCATCGGCGCGGATGGAACCGTCGGGGACACCAATGGCCAGTAAAGGTGTGAGCGACCTCGCTGAGGTTCGAGTCCCGCCGGCAGGCCTGCTGCTCTCACTGACAAGTTCAGCACTTTGGCAGGCGAGCAGAGACGACAGCGTAAAAGGTGGAAATGAGATCGATCAAAGCAGAAATTGCAGCCGAAAAACAAAAATAAACAAACAGCGCTATGTGGAGACACACTGAAAATACACGTGTGTTTTTTATTGGTGGAGCACGAGGAGAAACAAACACAAAACATCAGAGGAAACAGTCTTCACCATCATCTTCATCATCACAGTCGTACCAGCTGAACCAAACGTGACCTCAGGAGCGCGCACACACGCAGTGACTGTAGGAAAAGCCGTTAAAAAACCACGACCGCCTGGAATGTTCTGGACGGCAACGTGGAGGCAAATCGGCATACTTAATCTCCAGCGGTGGATTTCAGGCAGAACGCCAGTTCGTCCCATCGTCGGACGAACTGGCGTTCTGCTGCTGCTACGAGATCATTTGTATTTGGACACATATACGTAATTAACGTGTGGATTCCGTCCGCTGCTCACGCGTATATTCTGCCTCCAAGCTAAGTCCGTCCCCAGAACCCCGACGGGAGGGTGTTAGCTTAAAAACATAAAGGTGCTTAAAAACAAAGAATAAATTAATCGACCGCAACGATGAAAAGATCCAAAACTTCCTCCAATTTTAGCAACAAGCTCATTCTTCTTTACATCGCCACTACTACATTTCTGGGCTAGTAGAACTGCTACTTTACGTTAGCTGGCATCTATGGCTAAAGAGTGGCAGCAGCTAACATGTAAAAACGCACAAAACAAGGTCATCCTCTCTTTTAGTGATCTGCAATATTTGCGCTTCACATACTAGCTGGTGCTAATGTGGCCGTTCAGTGTTTGGTGGCTAACTTAACCAGAAGCTAGGCTAAGTTGTCAAAATATATTATTTGTAAATATATAAGTTGTCTAAGTTGTTTAGTGAACTATTTTGTTGTTCCATTAGCAGTTTGTAAATGAATAGCTAAAGGCGCACTGATGGCATCTGCTAACTACCTTAACCGGAACAGCTTAGCTGTATGCTACGGCTACATCGGCTTCACTTTATTCTGTCGCTGTGCTGAAGATGAACAGAAAAATGTGTTCATGTGTGATTTCATTCTGGGACGTGCGGATCGTTGGGAGCTCCTGAAGTCCTGAAACAAGCAACAGTTTCATCTCTTCGTGTTTAATCATATCAAAACCCTTAAAAAAATAATAAAAGTGCAACATAAAATAACACTGTCGGACTGCTTAACGTTAAAACACGAACGTTCTCAAGCAACGTTCACACACAGTTTGACATTGTACAGGCACTATAGAGTGAAGCATTGTGGGAATCTGAGTTCTCAAAAGGTTGGCGTAAGCTAGCAGCTCTTACTTGTTCAGCGCCGAACGTTGTGACAACGTTGTTTATGTAATTCAACGTTTCCAACAGTGGAAGCAGAAGACGGGACGATGTTTTGGAAGAGAATACGACCAGCGCACACAAGCACGTGCTCACTTCACTTTGTACGAATGTGACAAACCAATAATAAAAGTTGGTGAGTAAACAGTCAGGAAGAAAAAAACGCGTGTATGGAAGCAAACATGAGCTGTGAATTCCTTCTTTTCATTTTAAAGTGTTTCTTCACATTCACAAGTTTTGTACATATGAATAACTTTTGAATTTTCTGCCTGAAAATTGAAGCTTGAACGTTCCCGAACGATCAAAAATGTCAGACAAACATTACATGTAAGATATGTTATTAACTCTCTCAGATTTTCCTGCTTTGTGGAATTCTTACTGGTTTTTGTTTGCTTCCATATGTGACTCTGAGCAACAGCAGTAAACACAAGAACACTTCATGTGACGTCTACTCGTCGACAACCACAGCTAACCGGTTAGCCTCTGAAGGCTATCGGTACAGATATAGGCACACGTCAAGGAGCTGAATCCGTGTTTGAGTGCGCGCGACGACGACTTCACTTCCTCCCGGAATTCTGACGACAGGAAGCGGGAAGTGTCGTGCGCGTGTGTCAGTCGCTCAAGTACGTGTGGATGTAGATCTGTTGTCGGATCCAGGCGGTGAAGTGCGTCACGTTGCTGTACACTCCGGGTCCGAGCACTTTACTGAAGCACACGCTGCCCCAAGACGTCAGGCCGAACAACGTCCAGCGACCGCCGACCTCCTCGCACACCAGCGGGCCGCCGCTGTCGCCCTGAAAACACACACAAATCGTGTCCTGGCGGGTTCCTCAGAGAAACAAAGCAGGTTCACACACACACACACACACACACAGGCTGTGGTTACACCAGGACGTTACGATCACGATGGGATCCTTCATCGCTCAGACAACGTTACCATGCAGGAGTCGACCGTTCCGGCCTCGTAACCAGCGCAGAGCATCCTGGGAGTGATGGTCTTCATGTCAAAGTAAGACTGGCACTGGGACATGGAAATGATCCGGACCTCCCCCTCCTGCAGTTTGAAGGGCACTGGGCACACGCACACGCACGCACACACACACAGAGTCAATCTGCAGTTTAAACCAAACCAGACGCCTCGATGATGTCAGAGCCTAGATGACGTCACTCAGGACGTGTCGGCAGACTGCGAGCACCAGCGGGAACATATGGATGCAGGATGAGCCTGAATCACCTGACAGGACCATTCAAAGTGGGAAACCATATCTGAGTTGGAGGCCATGGTGGAGTCTGGATGTTTAAGTGCTGCATTCTGCCACCCGCTGGCCCGGAGGGGAACCGCGGCTCCACCTTAAGCGCAACAGAGCGGAAGTGATGCGTACCCTGAAAACAGTGCTCTGGAACGTGACACTTCCTGTTTGGCAAAGCATCGTGGGATCTGTGGTTTTAACCCAGGTGTCGGCGTGTGTGCGCACTCACTCCTGTTGCCCATGTGACCCCAGCCTGTGATGTAACAGTAGGAGTCAGGAGACGGGAGCTGTCCGGGCTCAGGCAGACACACCGGCCCGACGAAGTCCGTCTCCTCAACCTGAACCACAACAAGCCTAATCAATACTGTCCGATCAGACCTGATCGTCAATCATCCGTGCTACTGTGTGTGCGAGACCTCGGAGTCCAGCTGCACCACGCTGATGTCGTAGTCGACTACGGCCCGATTGTAGCGCGGGTGGACGATGATGGAGCGCACGGTGCGGCTCTGCCTGTGGACGCCGGGGTGGTCCAGGTTGTTGAGTCCCAGCACCACCGTCCACAGATCTGCACTCTCTCTCCTGGGGAGGGACACGCACACAAGCAAATAAACGAGCTGCATCGTGGGGACATGCTCGTCCCTGGAGGTCAGCTGAGCCCCCACATGGCGTCCTCGTATAAAAAGGGCAGGTAGGATCTTACAGGTTCAACTGTCACATACAATAAAACACACTGCCCACTGCTGGACACGCTCACCCCTCAAAGCAGTGTGCGACAGCCGCAGACGTGGCCGCTCTGACCGCTCTGCAGCGAGCACTGCCACGGCCACGCCCCCCGCCGCGACACCCGCCCTCCCAGGATCCTCTTCTTCCTGTGGGGGTAGCCACCCACCGCGGGACGCAGCCCGCATTCTGACAGAGACACATAATCGAGAAACTGGGTTAAAACCGTTCTGGGACGTTAGCGCCACCTGCTGGTCGTACGAAGAATTACAGTGCGTTCACCTTCTCTGGCGCATATCAGCGACACTCTCCTCCGTGAGTGACACGCGTGACTGCAGGACAAACACAGCGGCCGTCCAATCAGCAGTCAACCATGACATTTCTACATCACCGATTACCAATCGTGGAACCCGGATCTGGTACCTCCTTTTCTCCAGCCGGGCCTGCAGAGCAGAACCGTTCCTCAGGTGCCACTCAGGATGAACGTGTAACCAACGGCGACGACCCGGGATGCCGGGCTGGTCGGGTAACATGGAGACGGAGGAGGGGACTCTGCAGAGAGAGGACATCCACAACAACAATAACAACAATAAAGGACGAAGCGCTTTGATTGGCTCCTGTTTGCGCTGAAGCACTTCCTGTCACGGTTTCACTGACTCCCAAACGTTTACACCGACACGTGCATACGCACCGGCGGAAACGTGCATGCGTGTTACTAACCTTACCCTAGTCCCAGCTGGCCGCAGGTCAGCAGGCTCAGAGCGTGGGTCCACTCGTCTGCGCAGACCTGATACTCGGCCGCCGTCCTGAACACCGTCAAAACAGAACCCGATCGATCGGACAGAGACACTGCAGAGAGAGCCGATCAATACGGAACCTGATCCAGACCAGCGTGTGCGCGTATGTGCGTGCGCGTGTGTGCGTGTCGTACCACAGTCCCACTCGTCCGAGCTGTCGGAGCAGTGTTTCTTCCCGTCGCACCACAGAGTCCGATGGACACACCGATGGTTGTTACAGGGCAGCTCGTTGTCGCCGCACGCCGCTGAGGAGCATCGTCAAAAACGCTAATCAAACAGCCGATCAATCGGCAGCAGGCCGCAACCGTCACATGAGCGACGACACACTGACTCACAGCAGTTGGCCTCGTCCACCAGCAGGGGGCAGTCCGGGAAGCCGTCGCAGATCATGGCGGCCTTGATGCACACCTTGCTACCGGGACACTCCCACAGAGCACGCTCAGAGCAGCCTGCCGGAGACACGCGTCAGGTCACTGAGCAGCAGGGGGCGTGTCCTGACCGCCAGCGCGACCATTGCGAAAAGTCTCACCACAGTTGTCCTCGTCGCTGTGGTCGTCGCAGTCCGGGTGTCCGTCGCAGCGTTTGGTCGCCAGAACGCAGCGACCCGACCCACACTTGAAGTGGCTGGGGGAGCACTCTGTTACCATGGAAACAAACCAGACTGTGACACGAGACACCGAATGTTTACGCCGAGTGGGGGTCGCCATGACGACGGACAGCATACCGTCCACTCCCGCCTCCGGCAGAAGACAGGTTGCGTTTCCTCCCTCCTCAGGAAACTGACTGCAGTCAGAGTCGTCCGGCCACTGCAATCCCACAATGCCGAGCACCGACTCGCACTTTGCCTTCGCATTACGACACAACGACCTGCGTTGCCGAGAGACGTGAGGGAGAGAAAGAGTTCACCACCCACACAGTCACACCAACACCACCCACACAGATAAACCAACACCACCCACAAACAGTTATACTAACAACACCCACACACAGTTACAATAACTAACCAGTCCAATAGTCAGGTGGAAGCTTGTCGTTTACCTTGAAAAGTGAGTAACTAGTTAACTAAGTGAGGGACTGACAGGCTGACCGATGGACTCGTGGATTAGCAGTTATCTGAGGGCCCAGATGCTGACCTGCAGGGTGGGACCCTCTGCAGGGTGAGTGGGTCACACTTTGGCACCAGCAGCGTGCAGGCGTAGAACATGAGGTACTGGTAGCAGCCGGTCTGGACCAGGGCGGGGAACAGGGAGGACTCCCAGGACACGGTGCTCTCTCTCTGGGACAGGTGGCCCAGGTAGTTGGGGTAGCTGGTCTGGTTGTAGGGCAGATTCATGCACAGCTCCAGGCTGATGGGCTCACAGTGGGCTGACACACAAAGAGACACAGTCACTACCAGAGGGAGACACTGGTCACTGCTAATCTCTCTGGCCACTCACTGCAGTTGTTGTAGTTTCGCGGGTCGCAGGCGGCGCTGCCCCCTCCGCACGCTGACGGACAGGAAGTGGAGATACAGCTGGGCTGACCGGGGAGGCACACACCCTGAGCTGGACAGAGGAAGAATGAGAGGGGGAGAAGAAGACAGCTGAAGACGTGTGACAGATAGATGTCTCACTCTGCTCTCTGCTGCAGTGCTCCTCGTCGCTGCCGTCCTTACAGTCGTCCTCTCCATCACACCGAAACACTGAGGGAATACACTGACCGTTCCTGCACTCCAGCAGACCCTGACTCGTACAGGCTGCGCACACACACACACACACACACACACACGGCTGGTTTCAGCTCCATGACTCAGTGAATCAGCTGTGTTGCTACACTTTGTCATGTTTTGCTCATCAGCTGCAGGCGAGCACAGCAAGCTCGAACCCGACGCTTTCTTGTCTTTTCATCATTTTTATCATGTGAACATCTAAACGTGACCCGCGTCAGCTGACCTGCTTGTTGTTGTAACACAAGACTTTATCATCCGTGCTGGATAACATCAGAATACCAAACATGAGCTCAGGCAACAACATGAATGGACATGTAGCCTCATGTAGTACATGGACATGGACCCGAGTCTGCGTGGGAGCTGGTTCTGGGTCTGGTCTGACTCACAGCAGTTGAGCTCGTCGCTCTTGTCCAGACAGTCGTGGTCTCCGTCGCACAGCCAGTCTCTGGACACGCAGCGACCGTCGGCACAACGGTGTTCACGGGCCGGGTCGCACACTGTGACACGCACACACACACAAACACACACTTCATGTCAACATTTCATGCTATGAAATCAACCGTAGGTGAATCACCATACTAACGACGCGGTCGGCTGTGCTCTGCTCTCATGTTGTCGGCTTGATTTTGTCACATATTAGTCTTAATATTTTCAGCAGTTGTTGGTCTTTGAAAACTTGTATTAATATGCTGATGATACTGTTCTATTATGTGATATCAGAGGCATAAAATTGTCTCAAATTAGTGACAATATTATTCATGCCCATCATGACATATTTTTACATTTTGATAATGATGTCCGACAGTTCAAAAAATAACCAATAAAAGCCGTCTGACCGCAGTTGAGTTCGTCGCTCAGGTCTCCACAGTCGTCGTAGCCGTCACACAGCAAAGCACGCTGGAGACAGCGGCCGGTGCTGCAGCGGAACTCCTCCTGTGAACAAACTGCAGAGGGCGACGTCACGCTTCCCAATCTCACAGGAACTACAACGTCCATCCAAACTTCCTGTCCTGTCCTTATTTCACTTCCTGGCTCTCCTACTTTCTGTTACATCTGTATTTTATTTTGGCGGGTAAGTTTTTGAATTTCGTTTTTCTCGTTTTATTTTCTTCTTCCTGTGTCCATCCTCGTTTTCTCATTTTGTGTCTCTTCCTCGTCTGCTCCGATCTTTCTCATGTTTTTCTAATTCTGTCCTTCAGGTTTTCTCTCTTCTTCTGCAGTTTTTCTCTGCTTTGATTCGTCGTTTTGTCATTAAACGTCCTATCCTCTAAAGAGGCAGCGAGGTCACGGTGAGGCCGGGACACATTAACAAAGCTTATAGAGCCTGTACATCGCCATGACGACCACCTCTCACAAAGAGTTGCAAACACGTCACCACGACAACGGGCCTGTTGAGTACACGGTGTGTGTGTGTGTGTGTGTCTCACCACAGTGTGTCTCGTCGCTCCAGTCGTCACAGTCGTTGTACCCGTTACACACCAGTTTCTGAGGGACACAGATGCCTGTCGTGCACAGGAAGTGGTCCTTCCCGCCACACACAGCTGCCAGCCAATGAGAGAAGGGACAGTTGTGATGTCATCAAACCACATGATGAGTTTAGAGTTGGAACGCCAACGTGTGTGAGCCACTCACATGTTCTCCCTTTCATCTGTCTCGGCGTGTAGCAGGCAGAGGGGGCGGGGCTTGCCGTTGCCGTGGTTGACGATGGCGGTGAGGTGCTGTTGCTGAACTGCGAGCAGCGCAGGAAGTCGGGCCAGGAGGCGTTGAACATCTGGAGGACGGGCTCGCAGCCTTCCCTCGCCGCCTCGCAGAAGGAGGCGCAGGGCAACACGACCCGCCTGCACGCACACAGAGACCGGAAAACAGATACCCATAATCCTCCTGTCAGAGGTCACCAGGTGGTGAAGCCACTCACCCTGGTGTGTGTGTTCTAATTTTAGAGTGTGTGGAGACGTTACACACACAGATTGTTTGTGTGTGGTAATCTTCATGGACCAGCAGAGCCGACAGGCTGCTATGAGGCCTGGAACACACTGCTGCCACGGCAACACCAGCCCGCTAGACAGCAGGAGACGGACGGATGGATGGATGAACGGACAGACAGATGGACGGTGGAAGGATGAATAGATGAACAGACGGATGGATGAATAAACAGACAGATGGATGAATAGATGGATGGATGAATAAACAGATGGATGGATGAATACACTGACGGATGGATGAATGGATGGATGGATGAATACACTGATGGATGGATGAATGGATGAATGGATGGATGAATAAACAGACAAATGGATGAACGGATGGATGGATGAATAAACTTATGGATGGATGAACAGACAGATGGATGAACAGACAGATGGATGAATAAACAGACAGAATGATGAATGGATGGATGAATGGACGGTTGGATGGATGGATGGATGAATGAATGGATGGATGGACAGACGGATGGATGAACGGATGGATGGATGAATGGATGGATGAACAGACGGATGGATGGATGAATAAACAGACAGAAGGATGAACGGATGGATGGATGGATGAATAAACTGACGGATGGATGAATGGATGGATGAACAGACGGATGGATGAATGGATGACAGATGGATGAACAGAGGGAATGATGAATGGATTGATGGATGAACAGAGGGATGGATGAACAGACGGATGGATGAATAGATGAACAGACGGATGGATGAATGGATGGATGAACGGATGGATGGATGGATGAACAGAGGGATAGTTGGATGAACAGATGGATGGATGAATGCATGGTTTTATATCCTATCAACAAATTGCTTGGTCCTGAAAGTGTCCGTGAGGTCAACGTGAGTACATGTGTTAAACATGCAGTATTGACTCGGAGTACTTGCTGTACTTCCTTTGGCGTTACCTGTCGTGCGTGCCGACCGCAGCCATGCACTCGGGCAGCGCCAGCGAGCAGCCAAACAGCATGATGTGTCTGTAGCAGGACAGTCTGCTGAGGTAGCTGAAGAACCTGTGGGGGAAAACCTTCAGTCCACAGTTTTCACACCCAGAATCACTCAACCACTTGATGTTTTCAGGTGCAAAAGTGAACGTACAGACTTTTCACACAATGTTGTGTGTTGGACATGTGTAGAAATCACCACATGCTAATTGCTACATACTGTTTAAATGACATGAAAAAAATGTAACGAAAAAGCTTCGTCTATATTGACTTTCATTTATGGCGACGTGTCTACAGAATTACCTTAGCAACATGTCGACCTCTGAGCTCTTCACCACGGCAACAGAGGACGACAGCCACGTTTGATTGTAGGGCAGCATGTGACACTGAGGCTTCAGAATCGACTGACAGCTGCCTGGAGACAGACAGGAAGACGGTTTCACCTCAGGTACAGCTGAGATCTAATGCAACTCATGGACCCAACTGAAGATGGCCGCCACGCTTCTATTTCCTCCCACTATACAAACATGAAGCCAAAATATACCGATACGAATGCCCGCGTCTTTGTTCTGGTGAAATTATTTCGAATCTGTGCAGTAGTGATCGGAGGGTAGAGCTCTAATGACGGCCATCTTTATTTTACAATCAGTGGTTCCGCCCCTAGAGGTTGATTGATGTGCATTTGAGCTGAGGTGAAGTTTCAGGATGTATTTTCTTATTACCAGATGTTAAAACATTAATTCTAACAGCTTCCTGTTAGCATTCTTACTGATTATTCAGCATTTGGTTAGCTAGTTAACCATTAGCTGGAGGTACACATCTAGTTAGTCCTGGAAGCACCCTGGGTCCAATCAGAGGACAGGGCAGTCTGAAACTCATTAGCATTCACCTCGAGAAGACGCTCGAGTGAAGGAGAGTGAAGGACAGAGGAGGAACACAGACACACAGAGATGAGGGGAATGTTAAAATCAACCATTCATCATCTCACACACACACACAGGTACCTCTGAGGAGACTATTAGGACATGGTTATGTGACAGAGAAGGTAACAGACAGAGGGAACAGGTGCTGCTGGGAATTGTAGTTCTCACACACCAACGCTGCTGCTGATCCGTGTGAAACTGAAAGTCACACTCTGCTCTATTAGCAGCTGCTCCTAAAGCCTCGTTTCCACAGAGCAGCAGGGTTCAGCACGGTTCAGTTTGGTTCAGCACAGTTCAGTTTGGTTTAGCTCGGTTCAGTTTGTTTCAGCACGGTTCAGTACAGATCAGCACGGTTCGGTTTGGTTCAGTACGGTTCAGTATGATTCAGTACAGTTTACTTCGGTTCAGCTCGGTTCAGCTTGGTTCAGTACTTTTCACTTCAGTTCAGTACTGTTCGCTCAGTTCAGCTCGGTTTAGTACTGTTCACTTTGGTTCAGCTTGGTTTAGGTCGGTTCAGTACGGTTCAGCTCGGTTCAGTACTGTTCACTCGGTTCAACACGGTTCAGCTCGGTTCAGTTCGGTTCAGTACGGTTCAGTACGGTTCAGCTCGGTTCAGTTTGGATCAGCACGGTTCAGGTTGGTTCAGTAAGGTTCGGTTCAGTACGGTTTAGTTTGGTTCAGTACAGCTCAACTCGCTTCACTACGGTTCACTTTGGTTCAGCTCGGTTCAGTACGGTTCGCATTTTTCTGCGTTTCCATTGTGAAATGCTGTAAATGGTCTTAAATAGCGAACTGTAATGTGCCAATTTTGTCAGCCTTCGCTCGGAGAACCAACCACAGCTTAACCGTACCAAAGAGGGGGGGTAGACCCACTGCAGACCGCTGATCGGTGGACAGAATCGTCAGTTAGGACGTCTCTCTTGGCGGCGTGAAGCCTTTTCCCAACCAGATCCTGGCACCTTTGTGTCATAAACAACAGGAAGTGCTGGATGTCCTCCATTGTTTCCTTTGTTTGTTGTTACGCTTTCTTTGTTGACTTTACTAGAGGGACACACGGTGGCGTTTCTATGATGTCACACTAGTTACGCAGCTGCCCCACCCAACACTGGAAACGCCTGTAATGAGTTCCCAAAGTGTGCCGTACCGAGCTGAACTGAACCGTACTGCTGGGTGGAACTGGATTTAAATATCAGAGTTATTTCTCATGAAGCACTGCTGCTTCCTGTGCCCTGCAGCTCAGACCTGAGTTAGACGCTGCGGTGCTGCTCGTCGGCCAAACCGAGCTGAGCGACGTCACTGAGCTCAGCCAATCAGGGGGCTGTGTGTAGGGCCGAGTGGGCGGGGTCTGCGAGGAGGTGGGGACGATGGGAACGCTGGTGGGAGGAGCAGTTGTGCTGTGGCTACGGCCATGTGCGATGTCGTCGCGGCGCTGGCTTTGCTGCGTTGCTGTGACGTTTTCCCTTTCAGCGGAAGCGGTTGTGCTGTCTGCCATGGGCTCGGGGGAGGGGCACGAGTCCAGGAGGCTGCTGCCAAATATACCTGTAGACAAAAACACATGCAGCCAGTCAGCCAATCAAAATGATGGAGGGGGAGAGGCTTATGAGCCAGCAGGGGGCCCTCCACAGGCTTTGGGGGAGATCCCCTGTCAGCCATCCTGATTGTAGTTTTTATTGTAGCAGAACAGCTGAGAGGTGGACGAGTCTGAACTTGTGTGTGTGTGTTCAGTGGGAAAATTCTGGGCATACTGTCACAGTGATCCAGTTACCGTGAGCCAGACTCATGTACTCACACACGCCAGTAAACAGGAAGTGAAACATATGACTCCACACTGTGACTTGAACAACGCAGCACTAATCATTGATGAGAAAACACTCGACGAATATTGATTATCAGCAGATACGTGCTGATGTTGGTTGTTTTACCGTAAACACCCGACTCTGTGATGTCACGTATCGAACGTGTGACATGTCAGAAACATGGAAACTGAACTTTAAGCACACGCCCACTGACGGTCACATGACTTCAGGTATCACCGAGTGTGTTTCAGCTTCCTGTCACCGCACACACACCATCATCCAACCATCATCCAACCATTGTCCATCATCCACCAGCATCATCCAACCATCCTCCACCCATCATCACCCAACCACGATCCATCATCCAACCATCATCCAACCATTGTCCGTCATCCACCCATCATCATCCAACCATCCTACAACCATCGTCCATCATCCACCAGCATCATCCAACCATCCTCCAACCATCACCAACCAACCATCATCCATCATCCACCCATCATCATCCATCGTCATCCATCACCATCCACCCACAATCCAAACATCCTCCAAACATTGTCCATCCTCCACCCATCATCATCCAACCATCATCTATCATCCAACCATCCTCCACCCATCATCAATCATCCAACCATCATCCGTCATCCACCCATCATCCCTCACCCACCCATCATCATCCAACCATCCTTCAACCACTGTCCATCATCCACTCATCATCATCCAACCATCCTACAACCATCGTCCAACCAGCGTCCATCATAATCCATCATCATCCACCCAACATTCAACCATCCTACAACCATCGTCCAACCAGCGTCCATCATCATCCACCCATCATCCAACAATCCTACAACCATCGTCCAACCATTGTCCATCCTCCACCCATCATCATCCAACCATCGTCCAACCATTGTCCATCCTCCACCCATCATCCATCAACCATCCTCCACCCATCATCAATCATCCAACCATCATCC